>CM074951.1:25115993-25134455 GCA_037577455.1 Pangasius macronema | reverse complement strand
GATAGGTGGAGAGTGATGATTCGCTGTGGAGACCCCTGAAGGGAAAAGCCAAAAGAAGAAGAAGAAGAAGAAGTTGACATGGTGAAGACGTTTATTTATGGAAGGAGTCTCTAGTGTCAGTGCTCTGTATCTATAAAGGATTACAAGTCATTCTGTAATAAATAGAACATTGTAATCCTTGACGAATTGCTGTAGGATAAGAGCAACGCTTAAACGCTTCAGGACGCACAGTCATTGGAAAATACTCAACTTTACGGAGGGTCACACCCTGTAGTTGATTATTTTCCTTTAACAGCATGACACAGAGTGTATGACTCCTTCCTCATTTCTCTTCTGTGCTGTCCTCCCTGCTGATAAGAAATCTTTTCTAAAGCTCCCACCGCTTTTCCAGTCATTTCTGAAGAATCTGGAAACCACATGAGCTATGAATCCTAAACCATGCGCTGAGACAGGTATCTGCGCAGCAGGGTGCGGCTCATCTCTGAGAGAGAGAGAGAGAGAGAGAGAGAGAGAGAGAGAGAGAGAGAGAGAGTAAGAAATAGATAAAGAGGGAGATAAAATAGAGACAGTGAGAGAGAGAGAGATAGCGAGAAAGAGGATAGAAGGAAGTAGAGAGAGAAAGAAGGAGAACGCACACTGTTAGATGCACAAGGAGAGAGAGACGGAAAGAAAAGGAGGAGAGACAGAAAGTGACCAGAAAAGAAAAAGAGAGATGGGCAGACAGACAGAAAGAGAAGGGGAGAGAGAGACAAGGAGAGTGAGAAAGAGAGACAAAAAGGAGATAGAGGAAGGCAATAGGAATAAGGAAAGAGAAGGCAAGAGATACAGAAAGAAAGAGAGAGACAGACGGGCAGAAGGAAAGAAGGAGAGATAGACAGAAAGAGAAAGAAGGAGCGAGACAGAGAGAAGGGCAGAAGGAAAGAAGGGGAGAGAAAGACAAGGAGAGAGACAGACAGAGAAGGAGAGACAGAAAGAGAAAGAAGGAGAGAGACAGAGAGACAGAGAGGCAAAAGGAAAAAAGGAGAGAGAGAGACAAGGAGAGAGAGACAGGGAAGGAGAGACAGAAAGAGAAAGAAGGAGAGAGGCAGAAGGAAAGAAGGAGAGAGAGACAGACAGAGAAGGAGAGACAGAAAGAGAAAGAAGGAGAGAGACAGAGAGACAGAAGGGCAGAAGGAAAGAAGGAGAGAGAGAGAGACAGAGAAGGAGAGACAGAAAGATAAAGAAGGAGAGAGACAGAGAGAGAGTTGGTGCTGGACGGTTTCCTCTGTAAGCTACACATCAGCGTCTATCTGATGGATGAACACAAAATAATGGAAATAAGAGGAGTGTGAAAGAGGAGTGTGAAAGAGGAGTGTGAAAGAGGAGTGTAAAAGAGGAGTGTAAAAGAGGAGTGTGAGTCTGGATGACACTCAGAGGGAAGAAACTGCAGCTATTATGTAAAGAAGGGTTGTGCGCAGTGCCAGTTTCCCCCCAGGCCTCGGCTCACATCTCAGCTCGGCAGTCAGCATGCCCAGGCCGCTAGACTCAACCCCGGAGTGACTCATTCCCTAAAAGCCTCCTGCACACACCGAGCTTCTGATCGAGAGAAACACACGCAGCACACGTCACGTGCAAAAGAAAACACAGCATTCCCGTTTTCCTTCTGCAGCAGGCTAATGAGACGTGTGAGGCCTCAGTGCCGTGAATGTAGAATCGCCGAAGCTCTACAGAGCTGTTTTTAGTAACAGGAGGAGGGTTTGGGAAGATAAAAGGAGGATGAGAGAAGAACGCAGTAGCATTGCTGCACTTCCAACATTCACCAGACGCTCTTTCAAAGTCAGAGAGAACAGAGAAGACATCTGAGAGGGGTTCTAAATCAGGAGTCTTGATCAAAAAGCAAGCGTGACTCACTGAAAGTACTTCGTCCTCGTACCTCCGACTCAGCCCAAGGAGACTCCGTCTCGGTCGACTACAAATAAGCTCCGCCCACGCCACGCCCATTTCCTCACCTGTTTTTCTCTACAGACGTTTCTCCACACGTTCCTCTCAATCTAAACCTGCACCATCTGGGCGTGTCCTGAGCACAGCAGCTGCTCGTTCCAAAACCACTTCATCACTTCCTAACAAATGGTTTAAACCTTGAGCTGGTTCAGTTCAATTTGTTTATAAGTATGAAAGAGCGCCCCCTGCAGAAATACTGCTGCAAAAGTGCACTCTGGGGACCAGAAGGGTTCCTCAAGGGTTCTTTTTAAAGTTAACGGCTCTTATCTTCTGAAACATGTCACACAAATAACCTTTAAGTGTTCCCTACTCTAAAGAGGTTCGACTTGGCACTTATTCCTAGGAGGAAATCCACTCTTGTAGGGTTCTACATAGAACCTTTAAGGGTTCCACCAGAGGAGAAGGAACGATTAAGGGTTCTACATTTAACTTTATAAGTGTGTATTTGGGGGACGAGCGCAACAAAGGTTCCAAAAAAGGTTCCTCACCATTGTTTTTAAAATGGCTATAGGATCTAGCTTAGTCAAGAGGTTCTACTTGGGCCCTTTGGTAAAAGAAAGGGTGCTGGAGATAACCGTGTCTCTAAGACTCTAAGAATGTCCGGAGGGATATGAAGAATGGCGCGGTTCCTCAAGATAGTTAATGGTTCTAGGATAGTTCATGTTCTTCTCCCAGACAGCCCAAAGAACGCTTAAAGGTTCTAGAGTTAACTTTTTTTAAGGACATGCATGGGGCAGAAAGGACAGGTAAGGTAGGTGTCAAGAGGTTCTACATGGAACTCTATTTAAACACTTGCAAGGCAGGTGTTTATGGGATCTTCTGGGGTTCTAGCTTGATTAAGAGGTTCTACTTGGAACCTTTGGACAAAAAAAAAAATCTAGGATTTTTCTCTTGGAGAACCAAGCTGAAGGACCTTAAGAGCACTAGAAATAATTTTTCCTAGACTATCTAGGAAAGGAATCCATCCATCCATCCATCCATCCATCCATCCATCCTCATGTTGCTGCATCCAGTGTTCCTTCTTTCAGAGCCACAGCAGAATTAATTGCATTGTATTGTCTGCTGCATGAAGAAACGTGTTCGATCGGCAGAACAGTCGGCTGAAAAACGACTGGCCGCAAGTTTTCATTGCCGTTTTGTTCTTAAATGAAAAGAGCGATAAAAAGAGAACTTGACGTGCAGCACAGGGTTCAGAGTCGGCTCGTTCGCTTGGAGGGAACCCATATGGGAGATCTTAGGAGCAGCTTTTTATACGTTTGTAAAGAGTCTTCAGCTCAGTTGAAGATTCAGGTGGTGGTTTGGGGCACACCAAGCTGACCGATTCCAACCGAACACACACACACACACACACACACACACACACACACACACACACACACACACACACACACACGCTGGTGATTAATAAGGGAAAGTATGCGCTGGTAACAGGAGAGGCTGACGTGCTACCTTCCCGTCTTTGTTTCTGTCCTCCACTTGTGTGTGTGAGCAAGGCTCAGTTACTACTGCTGGGGCAGATAGCGATCAGGGGTCAGAAGGTAAAGCGCGATCGCTCTTCACAGCCTGTGAAGTGAGGAATAAAACAAAACGTGGCGTGCCGTTTCAGGAAAATATCAACAACAAGTTCACGTTTCTACCCTGAAGTCCCATAGTGTTTTATTTCTCTTATACCACAACAATTTCTCAATGATTACATTGTTAATTGAAGAACTATATTTGGACTTTTTATCCATTTATAGCTACAGTTAACGTTGCACAACAACAAAAAAAAAATTGCAGCTTGTTACAAATTAACCGCAAAGCGTAAACTCCTCTGTCCTGAAGCGCTGACACTGGAGACTCCTTCCATAAATGCTAACTAAATAAATGCCTCCTTACAGAAAACTTCACCGTATCACACGTTTTGCAATAACATATTAAGAACGAGCGTAAGGTGTTTAACAGAAAGCTCTGATTTGCAGCTGCACTACTGTCCGAGCTGCTGTTATAGGAAATGAATCAACACCCTCTGACCAATCAGAATGCAGAATTCTACGTTAGGGCACTATGCTATGCTAAGTGTATTGATACCAAAATGATCAGAATTACTACCAAAATTAATTAGGCTAGTATTACTGCTCATATTGTTATGAATGATTTCGAATGACTAGCACAGACTTTTCCAGAATTCAGCTGTGTGTGTGTGTGTGTGTGTGTGTGTGTGGTGTGTGTGTGTGTGTATGGGCCTTTATCTAGCCTTTCCGCAGCGTTAGCACTCCACTAAACGGCAGAAATGCTTTGCATCTGGTTCTCGTCGATCGAGGAGACCACAGGCAAATCAGCACATCATCTAAACCGAGAGCAGGAGAAAGCAGCAAAGCAGCCGTTTCAGAAGGGTGAGTGATTTCTGCTGTGTGTGTGTGTGTGTGTGTGTGTGTGTGTGTTAATGCTCTTGGCATGGAAACCACCATGCAAATTGGTGCACAGATGACATCGAAGGAAAGAATTCCCTCCTGGAAAACTCCGCCCTCGTATACATGGGGTGATCTGAGGGGACTGGACTGAAGGGCGAGCCTCGTAGCGTGCTACACACAGAGAGGTAAGGTGGCAGGAAATGGCGTCACGCTCTTCAGCCGGCTGCTGAAGAAAACAATAGGAGCTCATAAGAAGCGGGCTTCCTTGAATTGATGCCCAAAGGTGTAAGTACAGTTTTGTGTTATATGGCACGAACGCAAAAAGGTATTCACGGACTACTACCCCACGTTGCTTCTGTTTGCCAATGAAAGAGAAAGAAAAAGACCAGCTTGAACCAAGCCTGGAGCACATAACACATCTGCAAACCAAATAGCACGAGGTTTAACCGCTTAGAACCATCTGGAACCATTCAGGGAACCTATGAAGAACCCAAAATATATTCCTTCTATTCCTTCTAATAAATTCTTCTTAGTGTCCAACCAATCAGGGTGCAAGTTGGGAGCAAACCATATTTTTGTTTTGTTTTTGTTTTGTACCTCCTGTTACACAGAACAATCGGAATAAATCGGAACAATCGCTTGCTTATGTAGATTAACGACATGTTGAATGGAAACTTTTTCATTGCCAGAAGAACAGCGTGTATATGTTTGGGTCGTTCGCCGCTACGTGACGTGACAGTTCACTTTAACCGCAGATGCATTCAGTCGAGTCGCACACGCGCAACTCAAATCCTCTCGAATCTTCTACCTGCAAACCTACAGAGAAGTCAAACAACGTCCTCGTCACCATGGTTACGCCGGTCTTTATTTCGTCTGCATCACTGAGATATAATAATCAAGCTAATCCCAGAGAGCAAGCTAGGCTAGTTAGATACATTTATTTTATTTTATTTTTTTAAAGGAAAATCAGATGGCAAGAAGCAAGACCAATCCCACAATTTCTCTTGCAAGTTGTTTATTATATTACAAAGGCAGGACAGGGAAGAAAAAAAAAAAAGAAATCGGGATAAAGTGCGATTTTATTTAGCGATCGTATAAAGTCTGGAAGGTTTGGTGATTATGACCCAACCCACCATTCTGTCGTCGTCCTGCCTCTGCACACAACAAGTCACACACCCGCCTCTGAGCCACACCTGTTCAGTGTGTGGGCGGAGACTCAGTGTGCTGTTCAGTGTGTGGGCGGAGACTCGGTGTGTTGTTCAGTGTGTGGGCGGAGACTCGGTGTGCTGTTCAGTGTGTGGGCGGAGACTCGGTGTGCTGTTCAGTGTGTGGGCGGAGACTCGGTGTGTTGTTCAGTGTGTGGGCGGAGACTCGGTGTGTTGTTCAGTGTGTGGGCGGAGACTCGGTCTGCTACAGAAGGCGATCTGTCTCTCTCAGCTGATTTACATTTACTGTATCGCTGCCTACCTGCAGGCTGCCGTATGCAAAACCGTGCATGGCTTTGAAGAGTGTGTGTGAACATTAACGTTCTTATTCAGCTAACGTAGAACTAAAAGAAAGAAAAAACAACAATAACAATAACAAGTGCTTGATGTTGAAAACAATCTGAAACATAAGGACATAAAGTTAAAGGAGAAGCCAGTGGTTATAAACGGAGTGGTTATGGAAGTGAGGACTTGGTCGTGCAGCTCTGGAGATGTTCTCTAAGGCGCCATGACCTTCTTCTTGCACTCGACGGAGCAGAGCAGTTTCCCCTGCAGGGCCATGAAGCGCTGCCCCACCAGGCACTTGGAGCAGCCCGAGCACTGAAAGCACTGAGGCTCGGCGTGCCAGTGGTGCTCGCCGTAGGACACGCGCTGCGCCTCGGGCTCGATCGGCTTCTTACACGACACGCAGTGCTGCAAACACACACACGCACACACACACACACACACACACACAAAGACACACGGGTTACGACACAGCGCTGCTGAATTCTGCATTCTGCATTCTGATTGGTCAGAAGGTGATGATTCGTTCTCTGTAACTCTGCACGTGTTAAACCGCCCGTTCTAACATGACATCGTTTCTATAGCAACGGCTCATTCACTGGGACTTGTACGGCAGACGCGTGTAGAAACGTGCGTATTCGTTAGCGTTTACGGAAGGAGTCTCCAGTGTGACATCTTCAGGACAGACGTGTTTACTCTTTGTGGTTTCTCTTTAACACGACGAGAGAGAGAGAGAGAGAGAGAGAGAAGGGAAGGGAATGACTGTTTGTAGCTGCTATAACATAGCATAAGTGATCATTCGTTTTGCGGCTGTTCCACAACATTAAACGTAACTATAAATGGATAAAAGTAAGACATGTTGTTCATTAATAAATAAATGATATGAAGCACTGGCCAACTGCTGTTGCATAAACACTTGAGGACATGCTGCGACAGGAAAATAATCAACTTCTGGGAGGTAGCAGGAACTCCACTTCATCACACCGCCTCGCTGTTGATTATTTTCCTTTAACGGAACAGCATGCAGTGTTTTATTCCTTATTTTAACAATTCATTCTAAACCCACCAATTGTGGATATATAACGTCAAATTGCACAGTGTGAATGAGTGTGTGTGTGTGCGTGTGTGCGCGCGTGTGTGTGTGATGCTCTTTGACGGACGAGCATCTCGTCCGGTGTTTATTTCCGACTCACGCCCAGCGTTCCCGGGATAAACTCCGGAATGAAGTTAGCGACATGACAAAAATATCATATCGTGATCACAGCTGAAGACATTTTCATGATACAGAATTATATATTTAACACTGGATTATTATCATATCGCCCAGCTGTACGCTCCAGATCCACCGTGACCCTGATCAGGGTGAAGCGCTTACTGAAGGTGAATGAAGAAACCAAAATTACATGTTTTATTATTATTTATTTTTTATATCTACAGATAATTGTTTGTTTTCTAAAAGTCAGATTGATTAGGAATAAATGAAATAAAGCTGCAAAGCACATAAAGACTAAAGAGACCAGTACTATTTGCAAGTGAAATATCTCATGATTGGTTGTCAAATATCAGTGCTGTGTGTGTGTGTGTGACACACACACACACACACACACACACACACACACACACACACACAAACACACACACACACAGGGAGGTAGGAGATGCAAATCAGTGTAATAGTGAGCTAGAATCCAGAAAGGAACGACTAGACTGTGTGTGGGGGTTTGTGAGTGAGTGAGTGAGTGAGTGAGTGAGTGAGTGAGTGACTGTGTGAGTGAGTGAGCGAGTGACTGTGTGAGTGAGCGAGTGACTGTGTGAGTGAGTGAGTGAGTGAGTGAGTGAGTGAGTGAGTGAGTGAGTGACTGTGTGAGTGAGTGAGTGAGTGGGTGAATGAGCGAGTGAGTGTGTGAGTGACTGTGTGAGTGAGTGAGCGAGTGAGTGAGTGAATGAGCGAGTGAGTGAGTGTGAGTGAGTGAGTGTGTGAGTGAGTGAGTGAGTGACTGTGTGAGTGACTGTGTGAGTGAGTGAGCGAGTGAGTGTGAGTGAGTGACTGTGTGAGTGACTGTGTGAGTGAGTGAGCGAGTGACTGTGTGAGTGAGTGAATGACTGCGTGAGTGAGTGAGAGACTGTGTGAGTGAGTGACTGTGTGAGTGAGTGAGTGAGTGACTGTGAGTGAGTGACTGAGTGAGTGAGTGAGTGAGTGAGCGAGTGAGTGACTGTGTGTGAGTGAGTGAGCAAGTGAGTGAGTGAGTGAGTGAGTGAGCGAGTGAGTGAGTGAGCGAGTGAGTGAGTGACTGTGTGACTGAGTGAGTGAGTGACTGTGAGTGAGTGAGTGAATGAGCGAGCGAGTGACTGTGTGAGTGAGTGAATGAGCGAGTGAGTGAGTGAGTGAGTGAGTGAGTGAGTGAGTGAATGAGCGAGTGAGTGAGTGAGTGTATTAGTTCTTTACCACAGCGTGGTTCTTCATGTAGCAGGGTTGGCACACCGGCTTGTCGTTCTCCATGACGTAGGTTTCTCCAGCCAGGACACAGTCACAGTCAAAGCAGCAGAAGTGCTTCAGGTGCCAGTTCTGTCCCTCAGCCTGAGTGTACTCGTTGCTGAAGATGAGCTGAAACACACAGACACGGTCACGGAGAAACTTTACAACGAAAACCTGAAACAGGCCACGAGAGCAGGCCACAAAAAAGTTACAAAAAAAAAAAATTTAACTACACTACATCATCACACCGGTATGCCAATCAAATTAAGATCCTCCTCCTCCTCCCCTCTCTCCCCCGCTCTCTCCCTCTCTCACCTCGTCACAGCCGCCGCACCGGGGCTTCTCGCTGTCCCCGTAATGCCGGCCGCAGTACAGCTTGCCCTTCTTCCAGAAGTAGATCATATCCACCAGCAGCTCGTTGCAGGTGCAGCACACGAAGCATCCCGGGTGCCACAGCTTGTCGTAGCCGGCGCGTTCTGCGTAAACAGCCGGGTCGCCGCGCTTCATGACACGCTGGCAGTGATGACACGCCTGAAGAGACAACGGATATGAGCTCGGGATATGGGAATCGGATCTATCCAAGGTTTCAGAGCCACAGCAACACAGTGGCATCAGAGCACAACTGACCTCCTGATAAATACATACGCAGGAGTGTAGAAGTATATACACATATATACACTGCAATGTTTGTTCATTGTGTAGTTTATATTTGGTATTTATTGATTTACTGAACTGTCTGTCACCATGTTACTTATCTTCATGTCTGATGTTGTTGGATGCTAAGCGTAGCACTGTGATTCTGTGGGAATTTATAAGGGTGAGTCAAGTTAAAGAAACGTGTATTCGGATCTCCTCGGGAATCATCTACGACACACGATCAGCTCAAAACAGCCGGTGTCTTATCAAGGACCTGCAATTTGAGCACCTGCCGCATCCACCGCACTCAACAGAGCTCACTCCATCTGACTGCCATGTTTTTGGACTATTACAGGAGGTCCCTGGAGGACTAGTGGTTAGGCCAGGGCACTCTCACCGTCACAGGTTCGATCCCCGGCCCCAGATAGTGCTCTCCAGCGCCGGACCCAAGCCCGGATAAAAACTGGAGAGGGTTGCATGTGGAAGGGAATCCGGCGTAAAAACTGTGCCAAATCAAATATGCAGTCGGGGGCAGTCGTAGCCTAATGGTCTGAGAGTCGGACTTGTAACCTGAAGGTGAACCTGAAGGTGGTGGGTTCGAGTCTCNATGGGTTAAATGCAGAGCACAAATTCCGAGTATGGGTCACCACACTTGGCCACAAAGTCACTTCACTTCCAGATCAACGAAAAATAAATAGGAGGCGTTGGGTGAAAAGACCTTCTGCTCGGACGAAGAAGTGCGACAGATCAGAGCATCAGTGGCTGCACACGCAACCGGAAGAATTTCTAAACGAATCCAGACACTCACTCATGAGTTTAGCTCAATGGGATACTATAAAAATGGTCAAAAAAAAAAGAAGAAGTCAAGAATACCATGAACCACCCGATCCCTCTCTCTTTTCTACTCCATCATTTTATAAAATTAATACAGAATGTAATAAATGTCAGTAATGTTTTATTGGCATAAAGTTAGTGACCTGTTATTTAATAGTTAAGAGTTCTGTATCAGTTCCGAGTTGCTATTAAATGCTGCAAAAGATATTTTTTGTAAATAAATATTTCTGGTATTTCATACGTTTTAAAAATGATCGATTAATCGAAAAAAACGATCGATAGGTTAATCAATCGTGCAAATACTTATATGTTGACACCCAACAAATGTCAGGCTTATAAGGCTTAATTTTAGAGCATCTGTGTTTGTATTCCACCATTTTATTAATTTATTTATTTATTTTTAGTGCCATTCTCAGTGTTCATCTGGAACTCGATCCACCAGCACAGATGAGCGGAAGGTTATCAAGAAAATAAACCATCACATGGCTCCATCTGGTGGTGAGAAAGAGGTAGTGCCATCTGCTATCCTCTACATCCATCAAAAATAAATAAATAAACAAATAAATAAAAGGAAGAAATAAAACTAGGAATGAGGAGAGAATAAAAGAATAGCAGCAAAGAGAGCTAAAGCAAGCTTCAACCATGAGCTTCAACTACTTTTGATCAACATTTAAGAGTTTTTATAAGACATTCACATTAAAACAGTGTGGAAATATAATACAGTACATAACTGTGAACGCAGCACGTTTAACGGCTAAACTTTTTTTGTCTTGTTAAGTCGAAGGTTTAACTGAAGATGTTCCAGATTTTGTAAGTGAGCTACACGTCCCTACAAGAGGGCCCTTTTAGTGACTAGCCAAGAATTAATGAATGTTTGGTACTTCTTTTAAACACAGCTGTTTCAGTTTATCTGAATTTGAAACTCGAGTGTAGATGATTAAGCTTGATTATAAATCATATAATATTAAACAGAGTTTCGAGTTCATTTGTTTATACATTTGAAATTAGAGTTTAAAACCTTAACCTTTAATCAGCACCGTAACCGGATCCTTCTGTTAGTCCTGATATCTGTTATTTTTTAAAATTTTTTCTTTAATTTTGACATTTTGAGTAGCAAAAAAGTTCTGCAAGGAACTCTGAATTTCTGCAATCCATCTCATGTAGTATGTACCATGCTGGAAATCTGAACCACTTCCTCCAGAACTTAAACTACAACCTAAGTTCATCTAAGATCACTGTGAACAAATTATTGTTTAAATGAAATCCTAATTATACAGATGAAGCACTTACGTAGTTACCAGCAGGACCGGCCCCGCTTACAGCCCCTGCTCCCCCCGGGATCCCGACCTTCCCGACGGCGGCCGTGCCCTGGTCCCCTGGCGCTCCGGGCTTGGCTCCGGTCCCAGGGCTCTGAAGGGGTCCTGCGTGAGAGCCGAGCTCCTCCGGGAGGGTCAGGTCTCCGATGCCCAGAGCCTCGTCCTTGTACTTGCGCACATACTGCTGCATTTGTTTGACCTCAGCGGGTGAGAGCTCGTGGCAGCGCTCCGGGTCCTGGTCATGCTCTGGTAGCTGTTTGGCCATCTGTTTCTTGCGATAATCAGCTCCTTGAGTGCCTGCTATGGGCCGCCGCTCCGGCGGCAGCAGCTCCATGTAACGCAGAGCCTGGCGCAGAAATAAAATCATTAGGGAAAGGGGAACGAAGAGGAGATGATGGCGAATGAGTAGCATATAACATTAACGTATACGAACCAACTATGCTTGAGGTGTAAACTTATAGACATTTCTCTAGAATAGGTATGTAATTGCTATTAAAGTTGCAGTTGGTAATTTTTAAGTGTTCCTAGACCTGTAACAATCATATTATTTCAAAGATACACTTGTGATACCGTGATTCAATATTTCTATGCGATGGATCGCAATAATTTCTTAATTTCAGGCTCTGCATAACTTTTTCTGGCCCAGAAACCAGTTCTGCTCAGTTCTTTCCTTAAAGGTAACTCATAAGAAAGAAGAAAGAAAGAAAGAAAGACAGCCCTTAGGAAGTTGGGGTCAGCCATGATACGGCACCCCTGGAGCAGAGAGAGTTAAAGACCATGCTCAAGGGCCCAATAGTGGCAGCTTGGCAGTGCTGAATTCCCGACATTTTGATCAGTAACCCAGAACCTTAACCACTGAGCCACAACTTTCACTGGCCTACATAGTTTCCACAGAGGAGGTGGGGTCAGTTGCTTGTCAAGTTGCAACAAAATGCTCTGCTCCTTCAAATTTACATAGATCTAAATGATGAAAGCATGTAATAAAACCAAACACAGTCATGCTGGAATCCTTACCAAGTTCTGATCAACCCCTGGAGGAGCCCACTCGTAGGTGACAGCTCTGACCACATCTTTTTTGGCTGCCACGCCAGCAGGAGTGATGGCAGCAGCAGAAGGGATACCTTGACCTGCGGCAAAGGAGGCGCCGGGCACAGAGGGGAAACCTTGGCCTGCAGCAGATGGAGCACCCTGTCCGCGGACAGACGGGGCGCCGTGGCCGGGGACAGAGGGGGCGCCGTGGCCGGGGACAGAGGGGGCGCCGTGGCCGGGGACAGAGGGGGCACCGTGGCCGGGGACAGAGGGGGCGCCGTGGCCATGGACAGAGGGGGCGCCTTGGCCGGGGACAGAGGGGGCGCCGTGGCCATGGACAGAGGGGGAGCCGTGGCCGGGGACACCTTGGGAATAGGCAGGACTCACTATACCCGCAGTACCAGCCACTGGAACAGGTACCGCAGCACCAATAGCAGGAGTGCTGATGGTTATGGTGAGCTGGCTGCCTTGGTACGAAGGCACTCCGTCTCTCTTCAGCTTGGCCATGAGGCTCGTGTACTTGGTGTCCTCGAAAAGCCGCCCCACCTTCTGGTTCTCTTCCGTCTGCAGCAGCACGTCATGATCCTCTAACCCGCACTTGCAGTTGCGGCAGATCTTTCTGTTAAAATGATGAATAAGGATGATGAATTTTCTCAATACTGTCAAAAGGTTAAACATTGGATACCAAAATGAGACCAACGTTTGACCACAGGTTCCCCGACTATACGGCCAAACTAGAATCTGGACTCTGCTCCACTACCAGAAAAACACAAGCAGCAAAACTTGAATGTGAGGTTTTGGAATATCACTACAGTACTGGTTTGGTGTCCTCGGCGTGTAATAACATGAAGATACAGCCAACAGAGATAAAAGAGGAAGTTAAGTTTCACAACTTAAATATATCAAGTGCAAAAAAAAACGTGTATCCTTGACCAGTGTGTCTCATTACATTTAGGGCAGACGGCTTTATCCAGATCGACCAAGAGAAGTGCTTCGTAGTTTGGAGTTGTATACAAACCTCCAGAAGTGAAGATCAAAGCCCTCGCACTTGTCCTTGCATTTCAGACACGGTGCTCCGGCTCCGATCTCATGGCCCAGGGTCATCTGCCAACACAGTCGCTTAGCGTTAGACATAAATACAGCTTTAAACACTTCAAATCCTTGGAAAGCAGTTGTTGTTTGGGTTTTGGGGCAAATCTATTGGAATTCGAGACATATAAATGACTTATAAAGTCATTTATACTACTGCTGAATTCTCGATTCTGATTGGTCAGAAGGTGTTGACTAAATTTCTGACAGTAGTACACTCTAGTACGTTATCGTTTCTATACTAACAGCTCAATTCCTTTGAATTCTACAATGGACGCTCCACATAATCGGGTTACGAGTAATTGCTGGTGGGTTTTTTTGTAAGCAGTTATTTATTTAACATTTATGGAAGAAGGAGTCTCCAGTGTCAGGGGTAAAGCTGGAAATCTTTACGTTTTCTGACATCTTAAGGACAGAGGAGTTGAGTTTTTTGTGGTTACTCAGGCTGCGTTTTCTGTCTTAGTAACTTCAAGAGAGAGAAAAAAGACAGACTGGTGAGGGAATGACTGTTTATAGCTGCTATAACGTAAGGAATAATTTGTTTCACGGACATTCCACAACAGTAAATGTACCTATAAATGGATAAAAAGCATGATGTGTGGTTCATTAATAAACACAAGTTAAATGAGTGATTGAATGTAGATTGGTTAGAAGGCAATTGTCTTAATTCTATTATTTTGATAATTATATCCATATTTTTCTCCAACGAGATCTACGTAAAAAAAAAAAAAACCCAAAAACTCTGACTTGGATTATTTCCAACAAAAACCTGTCCAGCAAAAACTTGTTTTTATCTCCATCTCTACACACAGACTCTTCATTTACATACTTATGCCATGATATCATGTTCTGCTCTCATGCTGTTTGATATTTTAGTCATTTGCACTTCTGCTGCCAAACCCCCTTTTTTTTTTTTTTATTCGTTTTGAGCACAGATCACTCACAGCCTGCGCACCGAGCTGTCCCGACATGGCCATGCCTATATAAGGCCAAGTATTTGAAGATGTGCAGCAAGCCTGGAGGGCTCAAACACCCTCCTGCTGCTTTCACAGCAGATGTCTTTACTTCTAAAAACATGAATCCTGGAGGAATTAGCCAAACACCTGGCTTTAAATCCAGGTTCAATCTAACAGCTATACTCCGAACCCTGCTATTAACAACGAGCCTCATTTATCACGCTGGATCTGAACGAATTTATTCGGAAATTATTCCTAGGAGCATTCGCACAAGAAATGTTGTGTTCGTGAAAATCCAGTTAGTTGGGAAAAATGTCCATATCCTACATTTCGCTCCTGAGTTTGTGTAATTTTACGTGTTAGGAGACTCACTATTGGCCAATGAGTTACTGCCATTTCAGGTATGGATTACGCTGTCGAGTTTAAAGACAAATAAGACTATCCTTTCAAATGAGGACAAAAGTAATGGCGCCCTATAAAAGGAGGAAGAGCTAGCGTGTGTCTATGGTAGCTGACACGCTGCAGTGGCTGAGCTGCACTATTGGAAGATTTAGCGCACACCGCATTTAGGAGATGCTCGTTTACCATTTAGTCGCCAGTTTGTTGTTTTCAGCTCTTGCCTTTTATGGGATTTGTGGGTGTGGTGAAATGTGAAACAGCTGAGCCATGAAGTTCAGCTAAGCTCGTGCAAATCTGGCAGGACTTTTTCGGCCTACAAAAAGATTGACAACACGACTTTGCTAAAAGGTTTGTATATGTATTTCAATCCTCACAAATTAAATCATATTTACTGATAAATCAGATGTGTAAAAAACCCATTACACCAGCCTTCTCTGCTCTCTGTGTCTACTAGACAAATTTCAGTATAGAACGATATTCTCCATCATGACTCATTGGAGTGCACGGTATATATTTTATATACTGCATCTCTGAGAGGTTTAGTGAGCGTGACATGGTTTCCAAGTCTAGACTGCACTACTGTGTAGTAAATCACACACACTGTCAACCTTACACACTCTCCTGAAAGGCCTCACATTAGTCAGAGTGTCTTCAAGTAAATATTTGTCAGTGAGTTTTTTTCCCCCGGCTCTTCACAGACTTTCCATTTTCCACATAAGTGACATCACTGAAGATCTTACATTTAAAAAAAAAATAAACAATCCAGCTCCATGCTATACCCAGCTCAGATTTATAGCCAGTAGTGAAGTAATTATGAGTCTATAAACACTTACATGGGGAATAAAACTTCCTGAGCACTAAAGGGAAACCAGAAAGCTGTCTACTGCTATTAATCTTTATATAATGGGATTATTTGATTTGCAGTTTGAGAAGTTTCATTTGGAGAAAACAGGCAGCTGCAGCTAGTCAAGGATGTCGTTAGAAATTTTGCTAGAAGTGAAATGAAGGATAGTGATCGTGATAAACAGTCTTGAAATCCTCGTCAGCTTTTTCTCTGAAGCCACGCCCCCAGACATGCTTCCACTTTTTGTTTCAGATCTCCTCAGAAGCGAGTTTTTTTTCCCAACACTAAACAAGATTATAGCACAGTACTGATGAGTTCTGGATTCTGATTGGTCAGAAGGTGTTGATTACTTTTCTAAAACAGCAGCTCTGACAGTGGATCCGTACTAATACGTTATCGTTTCCATAGAGACGTGTACTGAGAACGTTAGCGTATAATTGTTAACTGATTTGGTGAAGTTTTTTTTTTTTTTTTTGGGTAAGGTAAGGAGATGTTTATTTAACATTTGTGGAAGGAGTCTCCAGTGTCAGCATGTTTTCAGAAGGGTTTTTATACTCCGTGGATTCTCTGTAACATTAAAAGCCGTGTGTTTTCCGTCTTATTAAATTCAAGAGACCGAAAAATAAAAGAGAGGCTGGTGAAGGAATGATTGTTTATAGCTGCTATAGTGTAAGCAGTACAGAGAATTAACTCGTCTTAATGTCTTTCTTTAATTAATAAACAACTTAATTGTTGGCACATTGCTGTGGAGTTCCCGGCTGCTGTCTGTACAGAGTTCTCCTCCTGTGTGTGTGTGTGTGTGTGTGTGTGTGTGTGTGTGTGTGTGTGTGTGTGTGTGTGTGTGTGTGTGTGTTTGCTCCGGGTTCTCCAGTTTCCTCCCACTGTCCAAAAACACACAGCTAGGTGGATCGACCGTGCTAAAATCTCCCCTACGTGTCGATGAGTGTGTGAAGGTGTGTATGTACGTTGCCCTGTGATGGACCGGCGTTCCGTCCAGCGTGAATTCAAACACTTTCCGCCCGGTTTTCCCGGGATAGACTCCGGATCCACCTCGACCCTGACCGGCATAAAGCGCTTGCTGAAGATGAATGAATGAATGAATGAATGAATGATCATTTCTATAATTCTGGTAATCAGCATGAAAACATTTTACAGCACATTTTACGGTATATTTAGAAAAAGTGACAATTTTTTATGACATGCAAAGTAAAAAATAAATCTAAAGACTGAGGATGTTTTTTAAATAATTAAATAATACACTCTTATTAATGTATTCCAGTTCATACTAAGCCAAAAACAAGTTTGATTGTTTGTTTGTTTGTTTGTTTGTTTGAAGTCTTGTGCATTAATTAAAGTCTTGCTCGTGGTCAGTGATTTCTCAGATCAGACCTGCTACCTTTAGGGCGTTGCCACATGCCCCGGGTCGCTTCCCAAACCACCAAAACTGCACTAAACACTTCGTTTTAATAAACTCTAACACACTCCTCAGTGCTGTAATGTGTGGATTAGCACGTGACCTCTTTTACAGGAGTAATATAAAGCTCTATAACCTCTGATCACGGAACAAACTCACCTTCTTTACTTCCTTCTCGATTTCCATGGTCCTGTAAAGTCAAGTGGAGCTGAGTAATAAAATGAGTTTTTCCCCCAAAAAAAAAAAAAAAAATAATAATAATAATCTAAGTCGAAGAGATCGGTTTGGTGAATCGTCCAGTGTAGGATTGGGGCAGATCTTTCACTTTTTGCCCCTCTCCGTCCTGCCCCTCTCCTGCTCACCGCTCATCTCATTGTTAAGCAAAGACACTTCCGCCATTTCTCAATGCGCAACTCTCAGCCAATAGGAACTCACCGTCCCGTTTCAACCACCAATCACAGGCGAGAATGAGCGTGAGAGGGAGGGGGGAGGGGGAGGTTCCTCCAGTGTCAAGCTATTGTTCAGCTCAGTGACTTAAAGCCTCAGACTTCAGGGCCGCGGTTCATTAATGACCTGTCATTAAAACTGAAATTAAACTGTGAGTAACATAAGATGCGAAATATAATGTTTTTCAACATGTCATGGTTTGGGTTGTGACTCATTTCCCCTTTCTACACAAAGACACATCTATCTGTCTGTCTTTCTTTCTTTCTTTCTTTCTTTCTTTCTTTCTTTCTATTGGTTTATCTACTTATTTATGTATTTATTTTTTCACCTGCTGTATCATAAATTTAGTCTTAAGCACTCTCCTCTCCTCTCTTCTCTTCTCTTCTCTTCTCTTCTCTTCTCTTCTCTTCTTTCTTTCTTTCTTTCTTTCTTTCTTTCTTTCTTTCTATTGGCTTATCTACTTATTTATATCTATCTATTTATTTATGTATTTATTTTTTCACCTGCTGTATAATACATTTAGTCTTAAGCACTCTCTTTCTTTCTTTCTTTCTTTCTTTCTTTCTTTCTTTCTTTCTTTCTTTCTTTCTTTCTTTCAGCATAAAATACCATTAACAGACATTCACATTCACATTAAATGCAGCTTAAAGCACGTTCTTTTCAGTTTTTAAAGCTATTCATTCATTCATTCATTCATTCATTCAGCAGAAAATATCCCATAGACATTTACAGGAAGTACACTAAACAAACACAAACATTTATCTATCTATCTATCTATCTATCTATCTATCTATCTATCTATCTGTCCATCTGTCTGTCTATCTATCTATCATAAAATATCGCGTTCATGCGAGGAACACTAAATTCAGTCTAAAGCTCTTTATTTCCATTTTTTTTAAATGCCACACTTGGGTTGTGACTCGTTTCTGCTTATCTGTCTTTCTATACCATATGGCCAAAAGTATGTGCACCCCTGACCATCACAGCCATACTGTATGTGGTTCTTCCCCAGACTGCTGCCACAAAGTTTAAAGCACACGATTGTACAGAGCGTCTCTGTGTGCTGTAGCGTTACAGTTTAACCTTCACTGGAACTAAGAGGCTCAAACCTGTTCCAGCATGACGATGCCCCTGTGCACAAAGCGAGCTCCATGAAGAC
>CM074951.1:25089072-25099329 GCA_037577455.1 Pangasius macronema | reverse complement strand
ACACACACACACACACACACACACACACACACAGTCAGTGATCTGCAGTAATGATACTGATCCGAGGGCGAGGGCGAGGAGTCTAATTACACTCCGGTCAGGTGTAGCAGAACTCAGGGTCCTGAGAACACGGCTCTATCTGATATGGGTTCTCTGTGGACTGACTGAGGGGGAAGAGCTGATCGGGATAACGTTACAAGCACTGAAGTGTGTGTGTGTGTGTTACGGCTGCATCGCGACGACGACGTGGATTTTAATGATGCAAAATTGATATTGTGATAAATTACGTCACAAAAACACTTTTCTGAGATGTCATAGCTATTGCGATATCGTTTATATCATATTGATATTGGATGTTTATGTGTGTTTGTTTGTACCCAATGCTTATGACTTTATCACCTCACACACACACACACACACACACACACACACACACACACACACACACAGACAAAAACTATACAATATACGATACATTGTGCATGTTTGTTTTGTCGTGTATGTTCAGTACACGTCATTCCGTTAGTGTAGAAGCGAAGGGATGTGTGTTACCTCTGAAGCGTGGATCTCGGGGAGAAGGCAGAGTCGCTCGGCTCGTTGCCGTCTGTAAGGCTGACGGGTTGAGGGCTAGGGTGAGTAGGGTGAGGCGAACCGTCGGTCCGGTCCGAAAGATGGTCTCCTTCTGCCAAGTCTGAAACAACATCTATCACACACGCACAAAAAAAAACAGCAAAGAGGAGCATTAAAAACATGACGTGAAAACGTAGATGAGCAGAAGGTTTAAACAAGCGAGTTCCTGTTCTCACTTATGCTATAGCACTTGTAACTATAAACACTGGTTCCCTCACCAGCCTCTCTTTTTAAGTTAATTAGAGGGAAAAAAAATCTCAGCTTTTCGTGTTACAGAGAAACCAAAAAAAAAAAAAAAGCGTAATCTCCTCTGACTGTTACAAAGCGCTGACACTGGAGACTCCTTCCATAAATGTTAAATAAACGTCCCCTTACAGAAACCTTCAGCATATCAGCGATTACACGACGTTTTTTAATCTGTTCATTTGGAGCGTCCGGCGCACACGTCCCCGTGAACGAGCTGTTACTATGGAAACGATAACGTACTCGAACGAGCGCATTGATGATATCATGTGACTGGAAGCTGCACTACATTCTGACCAATCAGGATCCAGAATCCATCAGCGCTGTGGAAGAACCGTTATTACAAGGTGAGATGAAAAGGCTACCTTCGAGTTTAGGCGCTTCGTCCGTGATGCTCTCGTTCAGGTCTGACACCGAAGCCACTTGCAGCACCTGAGAAAAAGGGAGGAGTCTTCGGTCAGCGACTTCGCGGAGGAGAAAATCCTCACGCGGGAAAGAGATGTGCAACAGAAACCACAAACTCACCAGCTGAGCAAACGTCGTCACTTTGAGCCTCTTAAACAGCTCGTCTTTTTTATACCTGTAATCTGAAAGACGATGAATTCAGAATTAATTGAGCTAAACTGTTTGACTTTTAAGATTAAATATCTTAAAAATATATTTTGATCTCGGATCTCAGTTCAGGTGATGAATATTTCCTGCTCACCTGGGCTCGGACCTTCACCATTTTTCACATCATCCTCATCGCTCAGCATGTGGCACGGATTAAACCCTCTGATCCCTGTCTCCATACCGCACTCGCTCTACTCCAGCTCACTAACTCTCCGGCACCAAACGCCGATACGCCGCCTTTTAATACCGACACGTTCGACCTCAAGACAAACGAGTGACGCCGTCACGCACGGCTACGCTCGCTAAAACCCCAGACAGAGGATTTATTGTGATCTACAGCACAATCAGCCGCTTCTGCGCGGTCAGTTAGACTGAGGGGTTTGTGTCGCTTATCTCTGAGAGAAATCTGAGAGGAAAAAAAAAAAAAAACGTAAAGTTACAGACAAAGCAGCCGTTCTGTCACGAAGACTCGGGTTATCGGGACGGAAAATATCACCGGGACAGAGTTTCTCTCATCTGCATGGCTTAAAAGGCAAAAAAGAAAGCGAAACACTTGCCTAAATACACTGAGTGGACATCCTGATAACTGGAAAACTGGCCAAAAATGAATAAAATAATAAAATAAAATATACACAATTTCTTACTTAAATGAGTCAAATGTAGCTTCCGATTAATGAAACAGTCTCAGCTTAAGCTTTCCTGCAAATTCAATTCTGCATCTATGAAATCGCTGGGCTTCGTTTTATCAGGCCGGATTTACTTACGAATTTATTGTGATGGGACGGACATCGATACTGTAGCCATAGCGCAAGCTTATGGATCTGAAGCTCACCACCTGCTGCACTACGCACATCACCCGAGGATGTGGTTTTACGATAGAGCGGTAGATTATGGATGACGGGAGATGTGTTCAGAATCAGGACAACACACAGTCGCCTCAGATCGAAAAGGGCTCCGGAGTGGAGAGCGACAGAAAAGCGTTCGGTCTTTCATCGCGAGATCGTGAGTTCGAATCCAGACAATGCCACAGCCGTCCTCTGCCAGGACACGGCGCCGGGGGATTAACTGTTCTCTCTGTTCTGGGTGGGAGGGGCATACTCGGTCTCCCATGTCAATCAAAGTGACACGAGCCAATCGTACGTGTCTGTGAGCTCATGTATGCGGAAGAGGGCAGACAGCGCTCTTTAAGCGTATTTTTGAATGAATAACATGACGCAAAGGCATCGTTTGCGTTATTACACTAAACTTACTTCTCTTGATCTCCTCCAGTCGTTCCATGTACTTCGTCAGGCTCAGACCTATAAAACACACACCGCTGGTTTTTTTGTTTGTTTTGTTTTTTAACACACTTTTAACATCAGCTCAAATCCCTTTCAGATGGTTAAAACGAACGGATGTTACCTGTATCAAGTCTTGATTTTACATGTTGATATTTGGGGTTTTGGGGGATTCTCTTCTTCAGGTACTGAAAAATAAAAAAAAACACATAATTAATTATACTGAAAGTTATACTGAAAACACAGGGGTGTGAACACAACGCTACACAAACCTCCGTTTGATCCATTTCCTCTTTTCTCACCAAATTTAGCCCATGAAGATCCTGTCACTGATCTTAACTAAGTAAATGAGTAAAATGGGTACAAATAAAATCCTGGGATGAAAGTCAATTAATGTGCTTTGCTTTAAGAACAGAGAAGTGAAGCGACGTGTAGAATCTTATTTCAGACACAAAAAAACGTGCATTAATGTTTTAATGAAGCATAATTTAGTGTGACATCACTGTTCAGTTAATGCCGCTGGCAAACATGATCAATAAGAGAATTCACTAAAGTCGCTTTAAAGTGATGTGAAGGAGAACATCTGAGTTAGTTCGTCGAATCATCTGAGTTAATTCGTCGAATCATCTGAGTTACTTTGTCGAATCAGCTGAGTTAGTTCATTGAATCATCTGAGTTAATTCATCAAATCATCTGAGTTAGTTCATTGAATCATCTGAGTTAGTTCATCGAATCATCTGAGTTAGTTCATCGAATCATCTGAGTTGGTTCATCGAATCATCTGAGTTAGTCTGTCGAATCATCTGAGTTAGTTCATCGAATCATCTGAGTTACTTCATCAAATCATCTGAGTTAGTTCACTGAATCATCTGAGTTAGTTCGTCGAATCATCTGAGTTAGTTCATCGAATCATCTGAGTTAATTCATAGAATCATCTGAGTTAGTTCTTCGAATCATCTGAGTTAGTTCATAGAATCATCTGAGTTAGTTCTTCGAATCATCTGAGTTAGTTCATAGAATCATCTGAGTTAATTCATTGAATCATCTGAGTTAGTTCTTCGAATCATCTGAGTTACTTCGTCGAATCATCTGAGTTAATTTGTTGAATCATCTGAGTTAGTCCGTCGAATCATCTCAGTTAGTCCGGCGAATCATCTGAGTTAGTTAATCGAATCATCTGAGTTAGTTCATCGAATCATCTGAGTTACTTTGTCGAATCATCTGAGTTAGTTCGTCGAATAGGATTAAATTTTAAAGCAGTGTGAAGGAGAACATCTCAGTTTGTTCTCTGAATCCTTCTGTCCTCATTTCCTCTGAAGAAAGATTTAGGAAAGGAAAGGAAACAAGGCATAATTTATTACACAAATGTACACATTTTAAAGAATTGCTCCATCCTGAAAGATAATCAGGCTGAAGGAGGAAGAGTCGAAGAATCAGAGAGGCGTCAGTTAGAGTTTTTGGGTGCACCCTGGGTATTTCCCATCATGCTTTCACACAGGACTAAGAGGCAAAATTCTCCTAATAGTGAACAGGATGCAGTCTGGGACAGGACATCTCAACTGCAATGTTACAAGCCTTGTGTGCTACATTCCTACAGCATTCCCAGTGCATTATGGGTGTTGTGTATAAGGATATTTCTGCTGCACGCTGTATTTTCTTTCTCATTCATGCTTTCAGATATAAACCCGTAAACCTGTGCATTTCTGATGCAGTTCTCTGGGCAGTGGAGAAACAAGTTAAAGAGTTTTGCCAGGTAGTTAGAGCTTTCCTGGTTCTGTCATCACCAAAGCAAGGTCAATTCACTTCTTAAAAAGAGAAAAGACAAAGGTTTATTACTTGACACTAGAAATAATGAAGTTTTTTGCTGACTGTAAAGAAACTTGCAGCCATTTCTGTGTGGGGAAAAAAACAAACCTAACCTACAGCTTCCACAAATAACAGCTAGCTAACTAGCTAGCACTCATTCAACCTTTCACACCAGCCGAATAAAATAATAATAATAATCATAATAATAATATAATAACAATAATTCCAACCTCTGCGTCGCCAATACTCCGCTTAGACGACATCGTTCCAACAGACGCAGCGTAACTTAGCGGACGCTAGCTAGCTTTCAAACTCAAACAGGACCACAGTGTCAACCTTAACAACACCGTTTCTCATTGGCCCGCTCTCTTGGCGTTGACCAATCAACGAAGCCGTCGTTAAGCCGTCGGTGTTTGACTTCCACAGCCGCTAACGTTGAGAGCAGTTGCTCAGCAACAGTTGCTTAGCAACGACGGCGTGCACAGCTGTGAGAGCGTGCAACAAGATCCTCCCCCAAGAGCTTACGGTTATCTTGTGTTGCCAGATCGTCATCCTAATATTCACGTACATGTTTTTTGCTCTCGGTTTTCGCAGCTAGAAATTAGATTATAATGTTAATATCTGTATATTAAAACGACTGAACACCTGATTTTAAATGAAATAATATACGTATTCTCAAATCCTATACTAATACGATTATAACACACATTTTAAGCCTTGTTGTGTATCGAATACTTGATAAGGTAGAGAAACTCCATGTTTTCATACGGAATAAATAAATATTATTATACATTTTCAATTTAAGTCACAATGTGAGTCTTTAAAATGGTTTATATTGGTGTTAGAGGCTGATTGGTGTTTGCTATTTGGTATTCTTTGTATTTGTGGAATTTTAGGTAAACATCTGGCAACCCGTGCATTTAATCCAAATTAGCTCTCTCACTCGTTAGCGGTCTGTTATCCAAACTATGCACGATTGCAAATAAATAACAATTAATATACGCATTTTGAACACAAATGAGTTTTACTTAACAGTGTTTTTTTTTTTAAATAAGCATTGTTAAAGTTAACTAATTTAGTACGCTACTTTGCTACCCTGCTTACTAAAAATCGCATTCTAGTTTGATTGAGCATGCCTGATACGGCCATGCATAACGGAAACCCGGTCATGAGTTGTCCTGGCCGTGTGAGTAATCTCTATTATCATTTATAAATATGAAGGTTATTTATTTATATTAGCAGCGAGCTATCTAAGTAGTACTTAATATATTTTTTTTCTCCAAATGATTAACGATAGTGAATCGACTTTTCTGTGTTCGTTTACTTGTGGCTGTAGCAGCGTAAAACGGCGCCTTGTTTGACAGACGCGAAGTGAGCGGAAGTAGAGTTTTAAAATGAAACAAAAATGTTTACCTATGTTTTAAAAAGTCCCGAACGCATGCTAGAAGTTTTAAAGTATATATTTAGATAGCTAGCTAAACGAAATGGCATCCGTTTTGGTGAGTAAACACTAATCTTCTTTAGCTAATTGTTTTCGGGTGTTGTTTTTATGGTTGCTAACGATTCGGTCCTAGTTAGCCAGGGATTTAGGTATTAACTCGTATTTCTGCTGGAATATAGCATCATTTACAACAATATGGCTTGTTTATGCTAGTAGAAAGTTACGTAAGCTTATTAGCTAATTAGTTTTAAGACCTGAAGGGATTTAGCTAATGCTCTTTAACTGTACAGATCGTATATCCGACACCGCTAGTGGTGTTGTGTCGTTTGCGAATCAAAGAGTCGACTCTTTGAACCGAACATCGAGAGCCGACTCGCATACAGGAGCCTTTTTTCTTTTTTTATTCTTCGTATAGACGTAGGCAATGAAAATACTCTTGGAGTGTAACGTTTCCAATGCAGCGAAATTGTTTCTATTGAAAGTTCTTTTCAACATCTTAACTATTTTGAATTAATCAAAAAAGAGTCGGCTCTTACTGATGAGCTGATCCAAATGATCCGACTCACTTAAAAGAGCCATGTTTCTAATTCTAACATAACATGACTGCTGTTTAGAGAGGTTTGCTATTTTAAACACCATTAGATTAGTGTCCAAATGATGTGGCCTAGTGTACTTTTTAGGGAATAGGGAGTATGGTGCCATTTCGGACTCGTAAGGAGATCCAAACACTGGTAGATAGAAGTTGATTCAGTTATCAAAAATGCAGTCTAGCACGGTTTAAATGTGTTCATTGGTTTCAGCTCACAGTTATCTTCTCATTCAGGAGGACCCGACACTTGCGAGACATTTTAAAGGCCACAAAGATGCTGTCACGTGTGCAGATTTCAGTCCCAGCAACAAGCAGCTGGGTATGTAGAGAAATATTTCTGCCTCACATTGCTGTTAAATCAGCTGGAGTATCTGATCATATCCACAAAGTCCTGGTGTGTGTGTGTGTGTGTGTGTGTGTGTGGGTGTGTGTGTCCCTGACCCTTAAGATTATATTGGACCCCTGTGGGTTAAACTGTGCAATGATCTTTTTGACCCCCAGCCACTGGATCCTGTGACAAGACGCTCATGATATGGAACCTCAACCCCAAATCCCGAGCGTTCAGGTTTGTCGGACATCAGGACGTCATAACCGCCGTGCACTTCTCCCCATCTGGCGAACTGGTGGCTTCTGGATCACGGGACAAGACCGTGAGACTATGGACGCCCAATATGTGAGTGATGCAGCAGATTTCTCTCTGAGCTCCGTCACTAATCCAGGAACGTCTGAGACATGATCTGTGTCACATTTCAGCAAAGGAGAGTCGACGGTGTTTAAAGCGCACATGGCCACCGTGCGCAGCGTGAGCTTCTCCGCTGACGGCCAGAGACTGGTCACTGCTTCAGACGACAAGTCTGTGAAAGTGTGGAGCGTGCATCGGCAGAAGTTCATCTACTCCCTCAACCAACACACCAACTGGGTGCGCTGCGCCAGGTATGCGGTCGGTCTCGGCGGTAAATCTGCACTTATAATATATATAGTTTTAATAATAGAACATGCCACAATTATGATAAACACACCAAATATATTAGGGTTTGTATGGTAGGTTTTCTCCGGATGGCCGGTTGGTGGCGTCATGCGGTGACGACAGGACGGTTCGTCTCTGGGACACGTCCACTCGCCTGTGCATCAACACTTTCACCGATTACGGCGGGTGAGATTTTCTCTCTCTCTCTGTCTCTCTCTCTCTTTTTTTTTTTACTACTGAATCTCTTTCGCTCAGAGAGACCAACCGCGTTATTCTCATCTCCTAGACCAGCGACGTTTGTGGACTTCGACAGCAGCGGCACTTGTCTCGCGTCCTCGGGAGCAGACAACACGCTGAAGATCTGGGACATTCGAACGAACAAACTCATTCAGCATTACCAAGGTGCCATTTTCATTTACAGCCATCAGAGTGTTTCTCAGCCAGTCGTACAGCTGTTCGCCAGCTGTGACGCAAGCAAGAAGAAACGACATGGAGGACAAAGTGCTGGGGGTCTCAGTGACTTGTAAGGAGGAGGTTGTTCGTCTTCTTTTTAGTGACAGCGACTTCAGAATACTGGCAGCGAAATGGTTTCCATTTGACATGCCGTGAATCTCCTCATATTCACTCAGCACTTTGTTCCCTGTGTGTTTTTTCGCTTGCCCCCTAACTTGCGTTCTGATTGGTCGAGAGGTGAAAAAAGTGCATGATGTCACTCTGTGTTTCTGAAAAGCTCTGCTGTGAGCAGAAAGAAGCTCTGAGGAGCTGTGCAGAACGGCTCCTGCTTTGACACCGATGATCTACTCGTGTGATAATTGTGTAAGCTAACAGGAGCCAGCTGCGTAGCCTCGCCATCCAGGTGAAGATGGACGAGGGAGACCTCGAGCTCATGGCGCTCCTTATGATTATGATTTTGCATTTTTGTGCGAACTTCTGTCTGAACTTTGATTTTGTCTGCTCTCTGCACACTAGAGAACACTCCTATACCGACTTTTGACTTGCCACTTTGGTAATCAGTTGTTGGATAAACTCCTGGAGCAGGATCTAAAGAGGTTCCTGTGTGTCTCAGTCCACAGTGCGGCGATCAACAGCTTCTCCTTCCACCCGTCTGGGAATTACCTGATCAGCGGCTCCAGCGACAGCACGGTGAAGATCGTGGACCTGCTGGAGGGACGACTTATCTACACTCTCCATGGCCACAAGGTGAAAAACTCCACACACACACACACACACACACACACACACACTCACTCACTCACTCACTCACTCTCTCTGCACATGTACCAACTTTACACTAAATACACACTCTCTCTCTCTCTTTCTCTCTCTCTGTGTGTGTGTGTGTGTGTGTGTGATCTCGTGTGTGTTCTCCCAGGGTCCGGTCCTGGCCGTGGCGTTCTCTCGAGGTGGAGAGCTCTTTGCGTCAGGTGGATCTGATTGTCAGGTACAGAGTGTAGTGATGTTGGAGGAGCTGATTTATTTCCTCCGGCTGCACTGCCCCCAGCTCTGACCCCGACTGTGATGATTTCCAGGTCCTCATGTGGAAGACCAACTTCGATGCCCTGAACTACAGGGAGATGTTGAGCAGACACAGGAAGCGCGTAACTCCAGATCCTCCTCCTCACCTGACGGACATCTATCCCCGCTCCCCGCACGTGCACCTCGCCCACAGCGGAGCCGTGGAGGTGCGGCCCTGCTTCCTGTCTAATATAACACGCCATATACAGCAATATATAACAGATATACAGCAGGGAGCTAACACATATTTAACCCACTGACATCTAAAGAGTTTTTATTCTCTCTCTCTCTCTCTCTCTCTCTCTCTCTCTCTTTCTGTCTCTTTCTCTAGCTGTGTCTCTCTCTCTCTCTCTCTCTCTCTCTCTCTCTCTCTCTCTTTCTGTCACTTTCACTACCTGAGTCTCTCTATTTCTCTCTCTCTGTCTCTGTCCGTCTCTCTCTCTCACTTTCACTACCTGAGTCTCTCTATTTCTCTCTGTCTTTCTGTCTCTCTCTCTGTCTCTCTCTCTCTGTCTCTGCCTCTCTCTGCTTCTTTCTGGCAATCTTTCTATCTGTCTCTCTCTCACTCTCTCCAATTCTCTTTCTACCTCTTTCTTTCTTTTTTTCTCTTTCTGCCTTTTCTGTCACTCTCTATCTCTCGCTCTTTCTTTCTCTCTTTCTCTCCGTCTTTCTTTCAACCTTTTTCTGTTTGTCTGTCTTTCTCTCTTTCAGTCTCTCTCTCTCTCTCTCTCTCTCTCTCTCTGTCTCTCTCTGTCTTTGCCTCTCAACTTCAGCTTTTATAATTATTTTTTTTCTTGATGTAACAGCACGGTTTTATGACATAAATGAAGGAAAGAAGCCGGAAGACGTTTACCAGTGATGTACTAAACGTTCCTGGAATTTTCCATCGGATATCGCGAGCATTTTGATTTAGATCTTTTCTCTCTGACTTCATGTGGATGTAGAGCGTGCCCGTGATTTCAGGACTCGAGTACTGGCGCATCATACGCCTCGTGACGAGCAGAACAAAACGAGGGAGTGATAAAGTAAAACGTAAACTGCTCTCTGGTGATGGAGCGAGTTTGGAAGATCACAGAGATCTTCATCGTTCTTCATGTTTGTTTGTTTTTTCTTCTCCTCCTCTCTGAATGTATCACAAATGAGAGTTTAAAGCAGTTGTATTTGTCCCTGCGTCCCC
>CM074951.1:25070096-25080372 GCA_037577455.1 Pangasius macronema | reverse complement strand
TGGGTCATGATCTTAAAATAAAAAATGTCAGGAACATCATGACGCTGTAGATGTTTAGTTCAGCTGAGGTTTGTGAGACAGTATAAGTGGAGATAATCATATGATACTTTTTATTATTTTTATTTATTATTATTCACATCACTCCACCCCTACATTAATGTCCACTTGGTACTGTGAGTAATAGTTGTATACTTTATATAGATGCCTGAAAGCCTGACGATATCTACGATGCTAGATATAGAAATGTATGATGAAGTAAAATATGTAGCAATATCTACATATATCTATATCCTGATCATCATATCGCCCAGCCGCATTAGGAGATTTAGGGCAAATGATCTTGATGCTCTTTAATTTGAGTAGATCTCGAGATCTTTCTCATCTCGCATGGTCCAGCTACGTTATTGTGAGCGCAGAAGATCTTAGTGGTACCAAGACAGCACGGTAAACCAGAGTCGTTTGACTTTTTCAAAGAGAGGAGACGTGATTGACATTAACCCGACCCACACGGTTGTGGAATTTCAGTTATGTTGAAGAACTACCCACTTATCTTTGTTTTTTCCTTCTCCCACAAGTGCGTTTACTTTTTCTTTTTCTTTTTTTCTTTTAACCTCCCCCATCCATCTTGTAAAGTGCACATAGGAAAACATCCGCCTCTCTTGTCTGAAGGCTTGACTCGTTGATCTCCTCACCCACTCTTTGCACTGACCTCCACTGACCTCTCCTTCCGAGCCGTGGTGGAAGAATGCGTCCAGGTTCGGAGCTCGAGTTCCAGCACATTCATTGGATGCCACACCATTCTCTCTTCCTGTCCTGCCTCCCCTCCCCAGACACCTTCCCTCAGTGAGCTCGTGTATCTGCTTATTTATGAGCCTGTTAGTGGAAGGAGATCCCAGCACCTCTCTCGCCGAGCTAAAATTAGGAGCTCGTTTCGCGCTGTGTTTATATGATACGCCGGAGGTGCTGCGAAACCCGGTGCCGGTTTTGTTCCTGTCTGGCACAGGAAGCGGTGTCTGTCCAACCCAGCTGTAGGAAAGTCAAGCTGCTGCTGTCTGAGGCTTTTGGTTTCCTGCTTAGCACATGATCATGACTTTCCTCTGGCACTGGTAAAATGGGATTCTCCTTCTCTCGGATGACATCCTTACTCACTCGTCCTGGTTTACATGCTCCTATTCAGAGAGTCGGGATGTGTAATACCTGTGTGACCGATTCGTTTTAAACCTGTATGGATTTGGGATCTATCATGGAAGAAAAGATGCTGTTGACCAAAGTAATAGAGCCACAAATGTCTAATATAATGTCAAATGTACGCTATATCCTGCCCAGGAAAATGGCATCTCACACGCGTCCTTCTTCTCAGCCCACCAGTACTGGAGACAAATTTGAAACCTTAGCATCCTAACTACTTTCCTTATATCTATATTGGTACTAGCAAGCGACAAGTTGCTTGTGAAACCATAGTAGCTGTGTGTATAGCTTCTAAACCTAACTAGTTAAACACAAATTAAATAATGCACCAATCAGTGTGAAAATCAGTTATTTTATTCACCTGTTACGTTCTAGGCTTTGCAAAGCAAGCAGACTGTACTAGTTACATCCACTCGCCAGACTCACCAACCATCTCTGCTACTCCGTTCCAAGTTTATTATTTCTTGCAAATGCAGGTGGAAACTAAAATTGTGAGCGGGGATCTGAAGAAACATCGGGCCACACACGTCTTAGGACTCAATCAAGACGATTTTAGCGTTTCCGCATCATAGACTTGATGAAATCTCAGTTCACTTGTTCGCTGCTCCGTGAAGTCCACATACGTAGAAAATGAACAGTACCTAGTCACATTGTCGCTTGCTAGCAATGTGACTAGCAATTCCAGCTTTCTAAAGGGGCTCTACTGAAGGGAAACCATTTGCTGTAGGGTACTACATAGATCTTTTGAGTGGTAGATGGGACCTTCTGGTAAGGCCGAACCATTTTAGGAATGTTTTGTAAATTCATGGTTGATTCCTTTTAAGATTGCTCGAATACCACAGAGCTGTATAACGGCACCACTGAGGCAAGGCTAATGGAATGCAATGGTTTCTGAGGACCAGAGGGCTTCAAGGGGTTCCCGAGGAGCCTTAGATCTGTCCCTCGGGTTTTACATTGGACTTGGTTGGTGGGAAAGAGCGCCTAGAGCAAGGCGCAATTCCAAGCCTCTTTTTAGGCATTTAGCCTAATCGGCTTGACCAGACTGGGAAACTGAAGCCATCGATTGTTACACCACTTCAGAAGTACCCTGCGTCAGATTATGCAGTATGCGGAAATCTGGTTCCTGTGGGAACAGGACTCCGAAAGGGATGTAAACCAGACGTACATGCTTACATGCTAAAAGCTTGCCTCAGACACCACGAAAGGTTTCTTAAAACACTGATTCGCATAGATTCACACGCGTCTCGGTCACAGAGGCACACAATCATAGTGGCTTCAATGCTGTATTGAAAAATCTATGCTATGAAACACCATCCCAAGTAGTGCTTGTCAGTCCGATTTAGGAACTCTCAGTAACCCTCCCTACCTCCCTCCCTCCTGTGGCACTAATCCAGGTCATAGGAAGTACCAGCAAGTCGTGATCATCTGCTTTATGAGCTTGGCTTGAAGACATCTGTGTCTGTTCACACGCTCTCTATTCTAAGACTATCTGCAGCTCGTATCTGGCAAGAGTCTCGGCAGCCATGCCAACGAGGATTTATCGCCGTACCTAAGAGGTAGCCTTGTGTTTCTACACCACTATCAGCCATATCACATGTCTTAGGCTTGGTGTAGTGTGCGGAGGTCCAAACCACAGTCTTACTCTGCAAAGTTTTCGGTGTGTAAGAACAGGAAGTGTACACCATGTGCTGTGGTGAGAAGAGCAAAAGAAGAGGAAGAACCACACCACATCAGTGACTCGCACAAGAAAATGCGAGAAGTTCAGTTTTCTTTTGAATCACCCTGGTTTAGAGCTGCACAGTAAATCAAGCACCTTTTTCATGTTCCTGAATTGCTGAAATGTAATCAGTGGCAATGTTGGTGAGTTTGGAGGAATTGAACTGATTCATTTATCCTGGATATTTTAGTTGTTTTGGTGCATTAAATCATGAGCTGCTCACTGTTCAGCTTTCTGTTTGAGTAAACACTGTGGTGGCTTGAGTGTGTGTGTATGTATGTATGTATGTATGTATGTATGTATGTATGTATGTTTTAATACACTCATATATTTTCTCCCAGTACTGGTCATTTGTCAGTGGCCATAGCCAACTATGAGGGTAAGAAAATACCTTCTTAAAACCCGTTGATAGAAACACCCAAGCTAACGTTATCCCAGCACCGTGACTTCACGTTAGCTGTTGCTCTCTCGCTGTACTGTCGAAGGTAAATAGTGCTTTTCTTCTCCAAGACACCTCAGCACCACCAACCAGATTACCAGTTACCAGATTTAGCAGGAAATGACCAAACTGTAATGACCCAGTTTCTGACCCTACAGGAAATGACCTAATGAATAGATAAAATATTCATCATGGGGGAAAAAACAAACAAACAAACAAACAAAAAATGACTGAAAGTCCAGACAGTGGCCTTAAAGCATGCAAGAAACATCAACTCCTTACATTTCACGGCAGTCTGTATTGCATTGAGAAGGTCCTGCGTGTGGCTCTGGGGCTAATGGCAGGCTTGAAAGAGCCCCCGCTGCCTCCGAGACTCGCTCGCTGTGCACGACTCCGTCCGGCTCGGCTTTCTGAAGGGCACAGGCTCAGCTGGGTCCCAAGCCACCCACGGCTACAGCTGTCAATCAAAGGCACGAACCTTCACCTAATCTGCTGTAGAGCTGCAGGCTTATTAGCATGCTAAACACCCGTGCATCCAGTAGGCCTGCATGTGGTAGACGTACAGCGCATTACTCATGCGAAAAGAAAAGTAAGTATTTACGGAAACGTATGTAAATCCACGTGCGTTCGGAATCATTTTTAAATTTGGTTCTGGTTACATGCTGACGCACTTTTCTGCATTTGCATAGACGGTAAGCGTCACACTAGGTATCGGTTCAAAGCGCAACTCAGGCTTTAACTGCGAGCCTGTCTATGAATGACATTCGTACATTTTAGGAAACAACAGCTCTTGGTGCGTAAAGCTTCCGCTCTGTGCGTCATGTGGAATAGACAGAGGAATCGAATTGGGGGAAAGAAAAAAAAAACATTTAAAGTGGGTCAGTTACATAAAAAAATTAACACCAGCCAGAAAGTGTGTGAGAGAGAGAGAGAGTGTGTGTGTGTGTGTGTGTGTCTGGGAAGAACAAGCAAAATCAAGACGTTAATTAATTGCTTTTCTTCATCCTAAATAGTCCTCAGGATCTGACTAATTTTTTTACCAGCAGATGTTTTTTTTTTTCCCTGTAAAAGCAAATCGTTAATTTGAACATGACATACATTCGTCATTGAACTTCGACTATCTTCTCCGTGAACTTTAGACTCCGAGTGGTCGCACAGCAAGAGACAGACGGCGAGGAAAAAACAAAACAAAACAAAAAAAAAAACAGAAGTGGCCGAAGCGTGGAGAGGAAGAAGACGAGAGATGGGTGGAGAGTGGAAACACAAGTGCTGACTGCAACTTACAATAAGTGGAAGTCGGTGCGACCTTTTACTCCTTGTCTTTCAAGTCTTTTGTTTCTGAGCATGTACTCTGCGCGACTTTACACTCCGATAGCGGAGCACAAGAACAGGATGTATTGCACAAAACAAAAAAAACAAAAAGGCAGGAAACTGAAAGGACAGCAAATTATCATGAGAGAGATGAGAGCGAGCAGGTAGATGACATGGCAAAAAAAAAACGACAAAACACGATGGAAAAGTGATAGCAGTGGGATTGTAATGAGTTTAACAAATGGACTGAAAGAAAACAATACAAACATGTACCTGAATTCTGTAGCAAAATCTCTGACTACCCTAAATATAGTGCTCAAATGCTAGCTTTACAGCCCGATGCAATACGATGCACTCTTTATAGTCAGATTTCCTGCGTTATTGTGTAAAATCCTAAAATCTACACCGACATGGTTGTAAATCCGGACAGTAATCACTGTGCACATTCAAAATAGTCTCAGTATTGCGCAATACGCTGCAACTATTGCATCGTGTCACTGTATTGCACCATGTTTGTTCATCCATACAACTATAGCTGCACTTGTCTAAAAAGCCTGGATTTAAAAAAAAAAATAATAATAAATAAATCTCAAACCCATTGATGAAGCTTATACCACAGCACTGAGTTCTGGATGCTGATTAGTCAGAAGGTGTTGATTCATTTTCTATAACAGCTAATGCTGCTACTGCTACTACTACTGCTACTACTAATGCTAATGCTACTACTGCTACTAATACTACTAATGCTACTGCTACTACTAATGCTAATGTTGCTACTGCTACTAATACTATGGCTGCTACTACTAATGTTAATGCTGCAACTGCAACTAATACTACTACTGCTACTAACAGCACTACAAATACTTCTACTAATAATAATAATTAATGCAATTTTATTATTTTTTTTTTAGTTCTTATGAGATGTTTTAGAATGCTCTCTGTACTAATGAAAGTGCAATATATTTTACTTTTCAAGCTGTAGTTTTATTTGGTAATAATCTTCCCCTCTTATATGCTCGTGTTTAATATACCCAACAGTCCTTTCGTTACATCCTGCCCATTGTTGCTCCTCTAAAAGCATAAGGGAAGTGGACGCGACTGCGTGTGGCGTGAAGAGCACACCGGATGTGCGGGACTGTTCAAACATGGCTGAATGAGGTGTCAGTGGGCTGTGTGATATCTGCAGCAGATAACAGAGCTGCCTGAGTCACAGCCTGCTGTTGACCCTGGCGTTAATGATTGGATCACTGGGTTAAACAGTAAACCAGCATTAGCTTTCCGTCAGCGCCTGGAGAGTTCAACTGAATCCGTCTACACTTCATGGTATATTAAATATAGTAACCAAAACTATAACTATTTATTATAAATACTAAAGAAAATGAGTGCTAACAAAAACTATTCGAAATTAGACAAACTGGATCCGAAAATAACGAACTTAAACAAAAAGGAGACATGAATTCAACAAAACAAAAACTGGATCCAAAAACTGGATCCCGAGTTCCTGAGTAGAATTCCAGGGACGTTTTGTTTTGTTTTTTTCTAGTCAGAGGTCAGAAATTATGAGTTACAACCTTTAGTCAAATGCAGCAAGGGTTAGGGTTAGGGTAACCCTAACCCTAAACCTAACCCTAACCCTAACCCTAACCCTAACCCTAGAACAAGTAGCCCACTTCACATTTAGCCAGATGCAATACTGACTTTTTAATTGTAAAAAATCAAAACCACACAGCCTGCTTTTCAGTGTTTCACTTTGACCTCCACAGACCTCCAGCTGGAATATAGTGTGCGCTTTGCTCTTGAATACATGCGCGGCCTATATTTTCTGAATCTACTTCTGGGCATCTCTCTCTCTCTCTCTCTCTCTCTCTCTCTCTCTCTCTCTCTCCCAGTCTCTCCGTCTCTGACCCCCTACCCAGTCCACCTCTCAGCCTCTTAACGGAAGGCAGTAATGATCCATTACCCACAGGCAGAACGGTGACATCAGTTTCTCGAAGACAGGCGGATTTAATTTCCTGGCCCGCGTCCGCTGCGTAATGCCGCGCTAATGGCTTCCTGTTCCGAAGCGCCACAGTGAGCGCTAATTTGTATCTGCCATGTGAGCTCACCTGGTCTGCCGTCTGCCCCTCCGGGCCGTAAAACACACACCGGTACGGTGCAGTCCTCGCATGATCTCCGTTACCTCTCCTTCTTTCATGTCACGCGAAAGAAAAGCTTGAGGTTTTATGAAGTGTGTGCGTGATTAATATCGTGCAATTCAGCATCGTCCCATGAAGAAATCTTTGTTAGTTAGTGCACTGTTTTTTTTTTGTTTTTTTTATGGCTTCACTCTGTGTGAAGTGTTCTCACTTTCCTCCAGATTTTTCTCAGCAATGAGTCATTCCACATTTCTTCTCCTGTATCTTCTCCCTTCAGGAAAAGGTATGAATGTCGGAGGCTGTCTCCGCCTGTGCCGGCTACTATATTATCCCTGTTTATACGGCACAGTCAAGAGGCTTAACCTCCACCGTGATATGACTCATCTGCGCTAATGTCTTTATATAAGGAGCTAACTTTCCCTTGGATGCGATCCAGCAATGCCGGTTTGTTTAGTTTCGCCTGCAAATTGGGTTTCCTTACAGGACCCAAACAATAACCAGCTCCTAACAGCAGACACAATAAGCATTTTAGGCTTGGTGGTTATTCAGCGCTGCATCTTCTCATCACGACTTAACTGAGTCGATATGAGTCATTCAGCCAGGATTTTATCCGCACAGTTTTGTTGGTCCATCTGGTTGCAAGACTATTTTTCTAGGAGTGACATGTTAAAGGATGAAATAAAAACATCAGGATAATGACAGCACTCGTTCACGAGGAGAACATTAGCGATGCTTTGATTCTGCGCAGTACTTTATCGCCTTGTGATTGAGATAATCACAGCCAACCCAAACAGCTTACTGAATATCTGGAGCTGTGNGCGCGAGTGTACGCGCACTCTGGCTTGCTCGTTCTCGCCCGATGACTCATCTTCTCAGTGGGATCTTAGTGACAGACTGCGCTTCTCACAGGAATTTTTTTGTCAAAATGAAGCCCTCGCCGTTTTCTCCCCCCCCACTTCACCCATTTCCGCAGAGGAATCTCCCTTGTTTCTTCAGAAAGGCATTCAGCACTAATCACCAGGCTAATATCGGTGCATTGTCTGCCATGTGCTGCTCTTTTTCTTTCCCGTCTTGTTATCATGTGTTTCCTGACAGATCTGTTGCCGCCGTCTCTCGGATAAGCAGTTTGCTTGATTGCATAAGAGCATTTATGTCTTGTGACCTGGTCTTTCACTAGGTGCAGGGAACCGATAATAATTCAGCTCGACAAACTGGTCAGAGAGGAAGAAGACAGAGAGCAAGCATTTAAGCAGAGAAAATGAGAGCTGCGTACTATCCTCCTTGTACGGGTTTAATTTCTGTAACCGCACGATTAGCATTTCCACAGTAATCCCAGTCAAAGTATGACATCATCTGTAAGTCACAAAGCTGATTATAAAACGGTGCAGTTTTTATGGCATCTGCGGATCTGCCCTGGATCCGGTGTAGAGAGAGATGAAGCAGAAAAGGAAGGTGGATATTAACATACTTAACATATGTATTAGAGCGAGTGCATTAATTTAAGGAAAGCTGTGAGTTGGAGCTGCGTTACTATCAGGGCTGCTGTTAACCAAAAAAGAAAACCTACTGACTACTACTACAAACAAGTAAAAACAAGGAGATGGAGCTTCATAATTCTATTGTTGTGAAATAATTCCAGGGCCTCATCGAGTCATGACCCTCTTTTCTCAGTCCCAGGAAGCTTCAGATGGCTGTGGCTCACTTCCCCTGGCAGGAAATGGCCTACATTCGACATGACAAGTGTTGGTTTCACATTTCCGCTGTACCCGCCAGCATCAGTGGCCATGTCCGCTTGCTTCACTCAGCAAAGTCAAAGGCAGCTCGCTAAAATATATATATGAAGGCAGCCGTGCTGGAATATGGGATAGGATGTGGATTTCTGACTTGCTGTTGCTTAAACAAGGTCTTGACTTGACCATATGTCCTTTACACTGATTATTATCTTTATATTCTTTGTGTAGCTTTTTTTTTTTGGTCTTATCATGAATAAAGAATATCCAGCATGCATGTCGAAGACAGCTTCAGTTGCATCCCTTTCCATTTTGAGAAGTACAGGAAGGAAGTATATGCCGCATGCACACCGATATGAAATGTAATGAGAGCAGTGAATGGAGCCGGAGAGGAGCTTTAACTCCATTAGGCTCCCCTGAGCAGGTACTCCACACAGCGGAAATCAGACTTTGATCTGCACCGAAGCTGATAAAGAGGCAGCGAGCGAGTGGCTGAAGGCTGAAATGAACTTGGCGGCGGATGAGGGAGTGGGCGACGGGTCAAAAGCTAATGCTGCCTTTGATTTCAATAAGGCTTCCTTGTACTGGGAGTGCTCACTTTAATGCCATTACAGGGCATCCTGTGACAAGGGAAATGTTCTCGTATCCATCACAAGACGGGAGGCGTTACGCTCCTAATCGCTTAATGTGTTGAAGGGGAAAGCGGTTCCTGTGTTCCTCTGTTCCTGTGTTCCTCTGTTCCTGTGTTCCTGTGTTCTTCCTCCACAACTGTTTCATAGGAACCTATTAACCCATTTGTTTACCATGACTAATATGTGACAGTTATTTATGACAGGAAATAAACATTTTCTCATTTTCATAACAGCACAATGCCTGTATCCTGTGCAAGTATTAAAACAAAAGTGGCATTTTCTCACTCAAAATCTTGAAACACTAAAAGTGAAAAAAATTCTGCAGTGAAGATTTAACTAAGTAGATAGAGTTATGAGAGAGTTCACCTATTCGTTCAAGAGCTAGACAGAATATCTCCAAGGTTTCAAGAGATGCTCAATTAACCACCAACCTAATTAAGGCATGATGGTGGATTACCAACTATTTTGTTTTCCGATGGACAGGACTAGCACTAGGGGAATTCTGGATGTGATCTACTCCAGGACTGGTGGTAGTCTAACCACTTGTTGGCCTAGATTTACGCAGTCACCTATTATACATACAGCAAATCACCACTCCGGTGTCACCTCACCGCTTCTGTTTTTGTACATTCCCACACAGCATTGCAGGTTTTCTTAGAGATTAGCCACTTATCACAGGTTTTAATTAGCCATCTGGTCCATTCAATGGCTGAGAGCAGTGATTTGTGTCTTGTTAATGAAAACCTGCCTTCTCTTTCTCTCTCTCTCTTGAAGTTAATAGTACAAGGAAATGCAGCTCATCATGTTCCTAAGAAATGGAAAGTGTAAACTACTTTGTCTTGAACACTTCCCACGTGTTGGGAAACTTTTTTTTTAAAGTTACAGTTTAACCTACGACTGACCCTGGAGACTCTTTCACTGTATTCTACTACACTACATTCTTTCTAATACAGTAACAGCTTATTCACAAGGAGTTGTCCAGAAGACATTCAACATAAACAGACTAAAAAAAAATCTGTTTATGTGAAATTTTACCTGAGTAAAAAGGAAAGAATATCTACACCTAAAATGCACTTTGCCACTGAAGAATCTTTGATATCTGAGACAGTGGCACTGAGGAAGAG
>CM074951.1:25053855-25069996 GCA_037577455.1 Pangasius macronema | reverse complement strand
TGGGCCGCAGCATGAGGTGCTGTGTGATATTTCAAAGGCTTGTCTGGGCTTTTCAGTTGGGCTCAAGGAGCTCATAAATATTCCCATTGGCTCAGTGCAGACCAAGTACCTGTTTAGCAGCCGGCGAGCCTGTTGACATAAATTATAGCTCGGCCAACATAATGGCCGTGGGTCTGTCCTCGGAGCTGAATGATTATATTCAAGCTGTAATGACCCACCTGTGCCCACTTGAGTCCCTCTGAACACACTGTCAGGATGGTACAATCACTTGACTATATATGGCGCTCAGGTTTTGTGTTATGTAACTACACTCTCCTGTTCATGGTGCTGCATGAATGACTATGTGGAATTGAATGGCTGGAATTGCATTGAATTGCTGGCTTGAACAAATTAGGTCAAATGACTTAATGCAAGGTATGTTTCAGCCATAATGGTGATGACCAAGAGAATGCTTTCAAAAAGCCATTCCTAGAAGCAATGTCATATAAGAAGTAAAGGAAAAAAAGTTAACAATTAACAATTTTGTAAATTGTGGGATGTACACAAGTTTGACATTTAATACCACAGCCATCCATGGCCAAGAGTCCAGGAGAGCGAAACTGGCTTTCTAGGAGAGGAACGCTGTTCCTTTCCACCATCTGATCAGAGCGATAGTAGATAATCTTGCCAGGCTGTGATCTCACATATGCAGAAGATAGCAGTTAACATCTTCTTCAAGCATTTTCAGCTGTGTATGCATGAGCAGCGGATTGAAAAGATGTGATGGCAGATTTGCACACGTTTCAGAGGAATCATGTGTTACACTTGGAAGTATGTCTGGCCACTGGAGCCTCAGAATCTTGGAGTTTGAATGTTTTTCAGTTGTCACCCACTTTTCCAGGTTGATGCTACACAGAAAGTTCCCATGTCCTAGTTTTTACTTCTCAAACGCAAGAGACCTAGTCAGAGGTTCCTGCTTCATGGACATTTGATTGACAGCCTGGCAATCCCTGATATCTTTGCCCCTCCTTTCTGCCTCATTGCACTTGAGCTTCCTGTGTTGATGAGGTGGAGAGGAAGAAACAACAGCAAAAAAAAAAAAAATAACACCAAGAGGCAGCTAGGTCTGGAAAGCAAAGAACTCACAAACGAGGAGAACAGATGTTTCCCAGATGTGGCCTGCGGCTGCAGGAGGGACCCTCAAGCTGGCTGGGCTACACACTGGCTGCTTTGTTCGCCTCCTCCTCCCCAATAGCCCTCTTCCTCTCCCAGGCCATGCTTCTGTCTCTCCACCGCTGGCCTTTGAAGTTAGGACGAGACTCAGGAAGCAAGGAGCTGCAATCGATTTTCTTCCTGCATTAGAGCAGGAATGTGTGGACAACCCTCCCCCTTCCCTTCCCTGTCCAAGTCCTCCATATTGTTGATGAGCAGTGTCTTGGTGCTGCTTGGCCCCGCAGGGTCAGAGGCCCCATACGCTTACAGAACCATCAGCATTTTGGCAAAACCACCCATGACAACAGGTGTTTGGATGCTGGAAGCTAGTGGTAGAGACTCCTTAGTGTCTACATGTTTCATTTTAATTAAGATGTCCACTGAACTTTTGGGGAAATGTCTTATAACATAGTCAAGATCCTGACTGGTCATATCACAACAGAAAAGGAGTTGCTCTGTTGTTGAAGGTCGCAAGTCTGAATGTCAAGATGAGGGGGGCGGGGGCCGATCAAACCAACCTTATCAGTTGAATTGATCAGATACTCTTCCAGCCTTTCCAGCTTCCCGTACTGGTCTTGCATCTTCTCACCATTCTTGTGTTTCCCCATTTTGCTGTTGTTTAGGGTGCAGATAGGCACGCAAGTAGGATCACAGACCCCAGAGAGCATCCCAGCACGGGCACAGGCTTGGCCTTCACCTTTACTCACACACAACACCAAGAGGAAACTGGGGAAGAGGAAAATCTGGGTCCAGGGGTTACAGACTTGCAGGACGAGCGCTCTGGAACTTCGCCAGCATTGAGAAGCACATTGGAGCACATCGTTCAGCAGCTGGACATTCTGACCCAGGTGAGCAGTGCAACCTTTTACTCGTGTTATTTTCTACTATACAGTGAACTTTATAAACCTGTTAGTGGTTTTGGAGATGTGTTTTCAGCTCAGAGTACTTTTTATGTCAAAGGACTACCAGACCTGCAGAGAGTAATGTAGTGACTTTCTCCTAAAACTTCCTTCTCTTTTGAAATGTCTGCTGAGTTTCAGGCTTTTCTCACATTTCTCTTGCTCTTGCCTCACATAATGCCCCATCGTTGTTGTTGCTGCTCTTTGCATTTACTGTTGGCATCATTTCCAACATGAGTGTTATCACCCCACAACCTCCACAGAACTACCTTCATGGGTACCTTCATTATGGCAATAGGAAATGGACACCTGGGTATAGTTCTGGATTCAGATTAGTACCACACTGTCTAGTAACACTGTCTGAAATGAGTGATCGAAATCTAGGCTAGTCGCAAAGAAAGCGTAATTTTAGGTGTTTACAATGATTATCGAGCGACAATTCTAGACTACATGCACATACTCTGCAGCTGTATTAAATTACCGAGGTTCGAATTGATGTCACTGATGTATGACACTAATTAGCGTGAACTGCTTGTGCTTCAGACCGTGGCTGTACTGGAAGAGCGTCTCACGCTGACAGAGGACAAGCTGAGAGAGTGTCTAGACAACCAGGCTGTTATTCTGGAGCAGATGCAGCAGCAGGACGAGTCACACAAAGAGACGAGAGGTGCTGAGGGTCCAGCAGTTTGACACGCGTCCCATCATCAGCTTTCAGGGGTCAGCGACGCCGTTCTGGGGTATAAGAGACTCCTTCCTCCCTCTTAACACTTAGGAACACTTTCTTCAGCTTCAAAACACAAGAAAAACAGAAAGAAAAGGAACGGAAGGAATTGAAGGAAGAGCAGGATGGAGGTCGGAGGGCAGTGAGGGGTTAGAGCAGGGGGGATGTTTAAAGGATCCTGTAGCAGTCTCTCCCAGAAATTCATTAAGTCCCTGAGGATGAGACAGCTGCAGCTAGGAAAACATCCCGGCCTTGTTTTGACAGCAGTGAGAGGCGGCATTCTTCACGACAGCCGCTCCGATGACACGTTGGGAGAGAGACAGGCATCTCTCTCTCTCTCTCTCTCTCTCTCTCTCTCTCTCTCTCTCTTTCACTTTCTCCTTGTTTGTTCTCATCTGTGTGTACATTTATATTTTATTGAAATAAACGACTGCCATGAATGAAAGCGGTGTGCTTGTTGTACTGGTGCATGTGTGTGGGTTGAGGCCAAGTTTCCTTCCACAGCATTGTATAGTGACCTCACCAACACCCGAAACTTTTATATTATTAATTCTTACCGTTTTCATAAAAGTCTGCGCTACACAACGTATCGAATTTCATTTTCAACATTTATAGTTACATTTAATGTTGTGCAGCATCCACAAAACAAGTTACTTCCTGTTTGCAGCTATGCACAGCCATGTCGTTCTTTTCGTTCTGCCAAGAAACTGTGAAATGTAAGTGATGTAAAATGTTTCTTTACCATCTATGGTCCAATTAGTGAACTGATGACATCACAGCTTAAAAAAAAATGTAGTAAACTGAATGTTTGAATCGTGAGGATGCTGGGATTCCCAATAAGGAAAATTGTCTGTGCTGTCTGGCTGGGAGGGGCATACTCTGTCAATCATATCAATCACAGTGACACTAGCCAATCCTGGGTGTCTGTGAGCTCATGTATGTGGAAGAGGGCAGATAGCACTTTCCTCCGAGTGTGTTACACCGCCTTGTGATGCAGCATGAATAGCAGTTTAAAAAGATGTAGGCTGGCTTCACGTGTCTCAGGCGAAGCACGTATCAGCCTTCACCCTCCCCAGTTGGTATCTGTCATGTGATAGAGGAGAAAAAAATATCTAAAAAAATAAAAGATGTATCTCATCATTTCAGAGTACATGGAGTTAGTAAAAGTGGTAACATCAAGCGCCACTGTGAAACAACAAAATTAACCAGTTAAACTTCTTATTTATAGCCATAAACTAATAAATGACCAATTTTATGAAGCAGGAGCTTCACGAATTTGAATTTGAATAGAAATTCCCCTGAAATAGAAAGCTAATTCTTTTTTTTCTTTTTTTTCCAAAAGTGATAAGACCACAATGTGCAGTTCCTCCCTTCGGTGTTCTGACATGTTGTGTGCTTATATATAATTTCATTTGGGTTCCTTTTTTTCTGTTTGTCCCTGTAGTTTTTGTCATTTCTAAAAATAAATTAAAATGCATTTAAAAAAAAAAAAGAAGATTGGAGTGAGGATTACAAAATGACGCGTTAGTCGGGCCAAATCTGAATTTCTTCAAACAAAACTAAGAGCGAGATAAACCGCCGGAGTTGTTGTGCACGGAGAGTCTCTGGGTCGTGTTTACTCGCTCCTGCAGCCGTGTTTACTCTCTCCTGCAGCTTGCGGCTTTCCTCTGCTGTCGAGGTCAAGCGGAAGTGGGGAGAGCAGAGGCACAAAAGGTTCTGCACCTTGTGTTTGTTTGGGTACCACATCCTTCCCTGTTCTTGCTCTTCGCTCCTCGCTTGCTCTCAGACCTGAAAACAAACAGTTGCGCTTTTTTTCTGCTTTTTTTTTTTTTTAGAACAACTCTGCAACCATCGCTCGAGTTTGTGAGCTGAATCGTACTATGAAACATTGAAAAAAAGAATTGCTTGTAATCATGTTCCTATTTGTGATTTGCCAGTTGACCTTTTTTTCTTTTTTTTTTTTTCGCGCATGTAAGAGCTTTTGCAGTTCTGCTCTGCGGGCTTAACATAAGAACAAACACGCAACATGTGACTCTTGTTTTTCTAATTTCCCCCCCTACCAGCTTCTTAAACGCTTCCTTCCACACAAACACACACACGCACAGAGCAGGTGTGCCCTGTGACCTCCTCGTGTTGTGGGGATGGAGAAACCGAACGTTGCTTCCAAGTACACCAGGTTCACGAAATGGCAGCGGATGATGAACCTGAAAATAATCGAGGGCTCGCGTGTAGCAGTTACCGCATCAAGAAGGCTCCGTAACACTTCTGCGTTTATGTAGAATTTCTGTTTTGTCACTTGATGTTGTAAAATGGCTTAGAGTAAATTACCTACTTTTCTCATGACCTACTTTCTTCTTTTTAATCAGTTTTAATCAAAGCATAGAAACACAGGAAGTGCACGTCCTCTCGTCTTGAACGTGGTATTACATGGAAGTAGTTCATTTTATTTTGCCTGTCGTTATCTGTGTTGGTTGTGAAACCGTTATCTTTATGCCACGTGTAGTTTTACGTGGATTCCTAAGAAACGTGAAACAGAGGTAAACATTAGCAACAAGAAGACATTATTTTGTCAACAAATACAAAAAGAATGAATGAATTTGTGCTCTGCATTTAACCCATCCAAGTGCACACACACAGTAGTGAACACACACACACACACACNACTCGAACCCACCACCTTCAGGTTCACCTTCAGGTTACAAGTCCGACTCTCAGACCATTAGGCCACGACTGCTCCCATTTCTTTGCATTAGGAAAGCGACGACCTTTAGTATGTCCACAGACCTTCGAGACTATCTTTACGCACATTCTGGAGTATGCTGCTGTGAGATTTCGCTAAAAATATGCAAGAAGTTTGCTTGGCTAACGAGCTAATCGACGTGTGAATTTGGAAAGGCTGACAGCTTTACCCGTGGCGAAGTTCTGACACTGGAGACTCCTTATGTTAAAGGTTAAATAAACGTCTCTTTATGGAAACCTGAGGAAAGCGCAATAGTAGAAAACTGCTTTCAGTCTTTATGCTGTAACACCTGCACCCTGCAGACACACCACTCAGGTGTTCCCCGGCTTGTACAAGAAAAGGCGAGACAAAAATAGAACCGAGCAGGAAAAAAAAAAGGTCAAAGTCGTGTATCCACGTCTAAAGGGACGCACCTTGAGCACAAGAGCAAACACTCACGTGGGTTAAAGTTAGAGTTCAGTTGGAAAGCACCACTGTTCAGAACTCGCGCTAGTTTTCGTTTGCCATTGTGCCCTTTGTAGCATGGATGATGTCTACCTCCAACATCCAGCTGTGTGTGTGTGTGTGTGTGTGTGTGTGTGTGTGTGTGTGTGTGTGTGTGTGTGTGTGTGTTCATAAGCCAACTTTTTCGATCATCGACCTCTCTTATCTCTGGCTCCGCTTTCCCTCGCTTTGAAGTCGAGCAAATTGTCTGACCCCGAGTATCCTTCGGTTTCCTTTAATTGTACGATGCTAAGAACCTGTTTTGCTTCCTGAAAAGAGAGATGGTTCCGGCACAAAAGAAGTTTAGCTAGGATAACAAAGGACGTTTGTGTGTGTGTGTGTGTGTGTGTGTGTGTGTGTGTGTGTGTGTGTGTGTGTGTGTTGGCTGATAATCGGGGTGTGAACTGCCTTTGCAGACGTGAGGTGGGAATTTTCATTGCTCAAGTGAATGAGTGGTGTAAGAGGAGTTTATTATTATTATTATTATTATTATTATTATTATTACTTTATAAAAGCAGTCCCTGATGTGTTTTATTCCTCTTACACCACAGAAGCTTGATAACAGTGCATCTGCAAAACAAGTCATTGCTTACATTAGCACAGCTAAAAATTGTTGTCCCTTGCAGCTTGCCATGTTACGGAGAAACCGCAAAATCATAAGCGGCTCTGGTTCTAAACGTTCAATACGTTAAATAACGAACACGACTGTAAATCAGTGCTAGAGTTCATCTTTCCCTATGAGTCACCTTTTTTTTTATCACAAGGCCTCATGACTTTCCGGCATTCACGGATACCTTCCCTTTTTTCTGTCTCCCTCGTTTCCATTCTGCTGAAAGAGGAAGCGTGAGAACAGACTGCCGATAAGACCAATCTCCGCACCTTTTCCACGTGGGATTCGGCTTTCAGCAGGAAAGAGGAGTCACTGCCAGGCTCCAGCGTCCTTCCTGTCTCTCTGCAACCTGTTTCCCAAACCTGACCCCTCTGTCCTCAGTGGAAATAACTCCGCCGTGACCCTGGTGGATGGGCTGTGTGAAAGTTGGAGCTTTAAAGCTCAGTCACAGTGGGTTTTCTTCTGCGGAATTTCACAGTCATGTCAGCATAATTCAGCACGATCACCTCGTAGCTGCGTGCTGCAAGGAAGTTTATTGCGGTAGAATTGCATTTTTACGTATCTGGTGCATCAACAATTATTTCCTGGACAATGACAATGTGGGAGGAAAAAAAAAACTGCACTAAAAAGTAGTACCGATCTTTTGGTGACCATTTTGGCCAAGCCTATTTCTTGTGTCTTTGGCTTCTGTCGTAGGATTTGATGCTTCCCCTAATCCCTTGCCAGTGCAGCCTTAGATTTGCATCTGTAAGTGCGTGTCTGCACTTGTACGTCTCTGTGAAAGGGCCTCAGGAATCTCTAGAGGTTTCCTGAGGGGGCAGACGGCAGCTGGAGAGACACGGCTTCTGGAAAGTGCCATCTGGCTGGTGGGTGTCGGAGCTCGCTGGCACATAGATCCCTTTCCTCCCGCAGAAACAAATGTAGGCCATGCTGGTGACATAGAGCCAGCCAGCATTCACATGCTGCTTCTGTGCTTCTGTCAGCTGCAGTTTAGAGAAATGTTGTGATACATGACGGGATAACGAGAGCTCGGAACAACAATGGGTTTGGCGTTGCTTAAGGCCTGGTCTCTTAATGTGTTCGCTTCATCAGGGGTCTCGGCACCCACGTGCCATCTCCTTCATCTTAACTCTTTCCCTTATGCTGGGGGCAGTCGTGGCCTAGTGGTCTGAGAGTCGGCCTTGTAACCTGAAGGTGAACCTGAAGGTGGTGGGTTCGAGTCTCGGGTCCGGCAGGGATTGNCTTGGATGGGTTAAATGCAGAGCACAAATTCTGAGTATGGGTCACCACACTTGGCCACAAAGTCACTTCACTTCGTCTTCCCTTTATTTTGAATTCTGAAAGTCCTGAAAGTGCCAGAGGTGGAGGATCTCAGATATTCCCTCTTCTTCCACTGAACACTCTCCAGGGCTAAATGATGAGCTTCCTGATGAGTCGTCCATCCATTCATGTTGTAAGGTCTCGGACGTGATCTCCCTTCATAGCACTTTTTAATTCGTTCTTCAAAGCCGTGCTTGCACTTCGTCTTCCTGTCCAATTTGATCTCATTTTGCATGACAGTGTAATTAGAGATGTGTGATTTAGCAATATAATATCGAAGTCTCAGTAAACTGTCAAAATACCCTTTTCTCAAAAAAAAAGTGCTAGACTTAATAATGCATACTTCTGTGCAATCATTAATGAACATACTATTTTCATCTTTTTTTTAATTTTCTATGTTAACAAGTCGTTTCATCATTTCACTAATCAGAACAGAAAGGGTAGATGAAATGAAATAAAAAAAAAATGAAAGTCTGAGTCTCTTCTTGTTCAGTGAGCCACATACGGCTAAATAATTTACATAAATGCATGTGACTGGCCACAATTTGTCTATTAGCTCGAGTGCTTAGTTCGAGCCGCTGACGTATTTTGCGGTCCGCCTGCTTTCGACCATTTCTTAGGCTCCGCCTCCCATTATTCAAAAAGCAGGAAGTTATGCAGATGTATGAAAATATAGTTTCACTTTAAATATCATTTTTGGAAATGATTTGCTTAGATTAGAGACCGAAACCCAAGTTCAGTGTCAGGCCAACACCGGCAAAAAACAGTGGACTGGATATCAGAGGAAAAAACCCTAACCCTAACCCTGTTTCCTGTATTTTTGAATCATTTTAAAGCTTAGAAGATTTTAAAGAAAAAATGCCAGATGGGTTTCGATATCACGTCGTACTCCTCGCCTTGCTGTGTTGGCGGTTTTAAGGGGCTTCTGAGGCCACACGGATCCTGTGGAAATCCAAACTCGCTGGTCTTATGGACCCCATCACACAGCGCTCGCTGATCTGAGTACTGTAGCAGAGATGACAAACGTACGAACAAACGTGTTCAGCGACTCTATTTTCCAAACAGGAGCCAGCTCGGCTTCTGAGTCGTTTCATCCAAATCACGTGTTTATGTAAATTATTTAGCTGAAGGCAGCTCATCGGACCGGACACCAGCTACATGGCTACAGGCGATGACCTCAGAAAGGAGAGATTTTCACCTTTTTTTTTTCCATTTGATTTTTTACCCTCTCTGGTCTGATTAGAGAACTTTTAAAGAAAACGAATGATGACAACAGAATATTTAAAAAGGAAATAAGCCTCACGGTTCTCTACATCGAGTTTAAAACACATGCTTTGGTCTGATCAGTGCACGATGCTCAACAAAGGTGGGAACGTGAAGCACCACTGAGAAACGAACTTCAAATGGTCTTATCTCCTAATGATATTGTTTCTGAATTACACTCATTCTTCCTCTTCTTCTATTATGCAACCGGGCCTTAAGCTCAGTTAGCTCATTTTTTGGTCTGACACTGAGGAGGATAATAGGTACTTAGTGCACTTATGTCATGTCCTGTTCCTGTGTGTAAGCAAGCGGTCACGAGCCCACGCACAGCGGTGCACAGGTGTGTTGTGGGACGGCACTGCTAATCCGGAGAAGCGCCAACAAAGCAGTGGCCTAGAGAACTGAGAGCTGTGTGTGTGTGTGTGTGTGTGTGTGTGTGTGTCCTCATCTCTAATCCTTACCAGGTGCTTCCTAACAAAATTCTCTGTCCCTTTAATCGGCCTGCCGGAGGTGAGTTAGTTAGCCCTCTCCCTCTCAGTCCCTGTTGTTCTTTCAGATTAGCCACTTCGCTGCCTCAGTCCTACTCCCATCTGTTGGGAGAACAGAGGGAGAACAGAGGGACGACAGGATTGAGAGGTCAAAAGGAGATGAGGATAAGGCTGAGGAGGCGCAGATAGATACCACAGCCTCGAGTCCACGCTCCTGAGTTCTTTTATATCATGTTGTCACAAACTCTCCCTCCATGTGCCTTCGTATTGATCTTGCGTTGTGATTGGTGCATATCCTGCTTGCACTGACCTGCTCTCTAACTAACTAAGCTTCGACCTCCCTAACTCCTAGAATTCCTACTCTGAACTCAGGACGGTCTCCTCAACCCTGAGTTCAGCAAGTGATGTCATATCAACATGGCCGCTCACAGCGCGAACAGTAAACAAAGTAGCGCTTCTTACCTTTAGTGTTACAAAGGTATAAGCTTTTAGATCAGTCACCATACTGATATATTGACTTGTTAAATCTACACCCCTGACTATACTTGTTCACTAAAGAGTAAAGACTAAAGACTTTGCACTTAGATGTACTTCCGAGCTCCTACGTACAGCTTCCGTGGAAAATCGGATGCAGCATAATACCCTCCTGTGCCTTCGTGTCTTCGCGAAGTCTTTCCGTTCATCCGAAGATTTCTGAGCCATGTTTTGTAGTTCCCGTGTTCACTGTTGTTCCTGGTGTACTTCCTCCTTTAGACCCTCGCCTATTTACCTCGTTTTGTTTTGTTTTTTTCCTCATGTGGATCGTTTGCTTCTGCCAGCTGTGTTCTGTTCCCTGCGTGGAATATTGATGACGATGATCAGATTTGCCCGAACAAACACAACAACAGCTGCTTCTCACAGCACGTTACAGATATTACTAAGAACTTCTAACAGCTAGCGAGATTCGGGTCGGTTTGTGTCGTAATGTTTCACATACAGCATGTCAAGTGAATTTTTCCAAAAACAAAAAATTTTAAAAATTCAACAAACGAAAAAAAGGCAAGGTGCCGATCAGGAGTAGCTGAAAAAAGAAAAGGTGGAAGGAAGTAGCGGAGATCGTCGTAGTCTCTGGCGAGTGTACATAGCTAGTACGTAGTTAGCTCGCTTTGCTAATCTAAGCTGAGAATGAAAATCGTACGAAGCTTGAGGTTTACACTCCTACTCGCTACATCACTAATCCGCATTAATACGCATTTCATGCACCAACAACTACTTGGTATAAATACCTGACTCTGTGTACTCATTCTCATTAATATTCATTATTTATGGTAATATTTGTATTAGTACAATACACTGAGGTACATGACCAGTTTAAGAAAACTATGGTTTTAATTCTACAACGTTAAAATCAATCTTTGTAGATTGGAGGATTTTAGCATACCAACCTGGCAACCCTGTTTCTACTAGCAGTGGCAGTGTTAATATGACAGACCATTGATATGGTCATTGAATTCTTTATTTTTACTTCTTCTTTTTTTTGTATAACTTTATACACTTTTTGTCTGAAGCTCAGTGTTTCTGTCACTTCGTGTCCTGTTGCCTGTTTTTTTTTCCCCTCTCACAGGAAACGAAGCCACTGTTATTAGGCCTCATAATCTGACGCCAGGAAGTGGGTCTGTTCACGAAAACAAAAGCTAATTTATGTTAGCCTTTCACATAGCCTCATCCTGTTTTGGCTCCAGACAAAAACAAACTATTGCCAGGAATCGGTGCACACACACACACACACACACACACACACACACACACACGTGTGCTAAACGCACTGTAAGACGCTAATTCATGAAGGCTAATACTTTTGTGTTTGTCATTTTTAAAATGTTAAAAAAATTTCGACACTGAATGTAGAAAGGTTTGTGTTTTATCCATTTACACAATGTTTTACAAGCTTTCGTTGCTGCATTTAGCGATGAGTAACAGGGATGAGTTTTTAGCCTAGAATTAGCAAAAGCGTGAAATGTGGCTAACTAGCATCCATGCTAATATTCTGAGGACGTTTAATGACTTTCAGTCATCCTTTCAGTCCCTAATTTTGGTTAGAGGCTTGAACTTTCACGGTGACCTCGTCACTCAATATCACATCACCGAATATAAAGAATAAACAAGGATAAGTTTTCTTCTTCACGTGATCTTCAGGAAATTCAGATGATGCAACTTCCTGTTGAACTTGTGCCTTGTGGAATATTCCGCGTATTTCCTAGGGGTGAATGTGTTCAGGGTTGAGTAAACAAACCAGAATGTCCATTTTTCATAGAACGGATTTACAGATTAAAGCAGAAATGTGCTTTCTGAAGTATATTTAAAGGTAAAGTGTAGTTACGGTGGATTGGAATGGGCTTTTATTATATATATATATATTTGGTGTATATGTGTTAGCTTATTTATCTGAATCATTCCCATTGGTTGTTTTGACGTGTGTAAAATGTCTTTTTGTTTTACTTCACACACACATTTGAGAAATGTAGCATCAGCGCGACACACATGACACCAGTCGCGGATTTAAGGTTGTCATTTTTTTCGGTCAGGTGACACGGCGCTTTTGCGCTAAGCAGCATTAGAGACGTTTTCTAATCTTTTAAGATACCGCTGCATGCACACGTCACTAAAAGCCGTGATCCTCTAATGATGTTTACCAGCAGCGCACCGTCCCTGCTGTCCCTGCTGTCCCAGCCGTCTGTTCCGACGTGCGGAAGTGGGAAGCTGAAACAAACGTGCTGTTGGTAGTGTTGCTGATGAGCGGATTAACAGTTGCCCTCGGTGTGTGTGTGTGTGTGTGTGTGTGTGTGTGTGTATGTGTATGTGATGGCAACATAGCATCTCAAAATGACCTAAATGAATGAGTCGTGACGGTCATGTGAAGAAAAAAAATAAAAAACAAAACTTCACGCTGGAGAAAAAATGAGTAGCCACTTTTTATTTTTTTTTTGGGTCCCATCTGCTCTGTTCCTCTTGTTAAACCACACCTCCACCTGACCTTGACAGCTCTGAGATGCTCGCTCACACACTTGCCTGTGAGTCTGTGGACATTTCCCAGCTGGTGGTTCTGTAATTAACATTGTCCACCATCACACACACACACACACACACACACACACACACACACACACTTACTTCACCAGTCAGCAAAGTGTTACATTTAACATTTAACTCGAACACAAACCAGTTCTGCAGCTCCGATCTTGACCTTTTCTTTCTGTTCCCGAGTACACTTTATTTTATGAACAAATAAGTAGCGCGCGCGTGTGTGTGTGTGTGTGTGTGTGTGTGTGTGTGTGTGTGTGTGTGTGTGTCTCCTGGTGACTAATTTGTCTTTATTGCCTCTGGCGAAATTAGCACCCCCTTCCTGACTGATTGTTTGATCTGGCCAAGTCCAATATCTGATTATTTCTCTACAGAGCCAAAAGAATTGTTCCTGGTAAAGTTGCCAGTAACCCATTGGGTGGTCCCCTGATTATACGAAGTTTGCGGGAATTTGCGTCTTTATCCCGTAGCATTTTTTGTGAAAAAAAAAGGATGGAGGTAAACGTCTATACAGGACCTCAAACACTGAATCAAACACTCGCGGTGGTTTGTTTGAGAAAGCGCTGCAACTATTCAGCCAGTGACACGACGTGCCAGGACACACTAGACCTACCTGGCTAAAAATGGGCATGTAGAGTGTGTGTGTGTGTGTGTGTGTGTGTGCCGCTGTGGTGGGTGGTCTGGCACAATGAGATCGTATATCTGCTTTACGCCTAGCTGGATTTGACTTCTCATCGCACAGCATGGTTCTACTCGAATATCAGAAAATCCAAAGACGGAGGTGTTTACGGTTTAGCCACAAGGTTTACGGAGGTTTATTCGCGAATCCTTGCTACAGCGATACAAACTGAAAAACCACACAGTTATGCTTTTTTTGGAGGAAAAAGAACGATTCACTGAAGGGGAAAGGACACTATATGGAAATATATCTGAACCCTGAAAATTAGAGTTTGGTATCTTTTTTTTCTGAGAACTTGCATCATTCATGTGGATGTAATCACTAATATTAAGTTCATGTTGAATGAAATCATGATGTCGTAGGTATTTTGAACAAATTCCTTTGACATAAAGTAACGAGGAACCCAATGCACTAATGAGATCACGTGGCCGTTCATTTTGCAGCAAGAAATAAATCATAGATTCTGCTGCAAAAAGCCCCAGGATCCCTGATTCCATCCTGAGCTCAAGTGACTGCGTTTGTGAAATTCACATGTTCTCCTCATGGCTCTTTGGGTTTCCTCCATGTTCTCTGGTTTCTTCTCGGGATAGACTGCCTGGTTAAAAAGCTTGACTTTGAATGAACGAATGAAAAGGCATTTCTTTTGAAGCACCAGTTCTCCACAAATTGTATGGTAACTAATCCTAATATCCTCACCATCCTTGTTTTGCTCTGATCTGGCTTGTTTTTTTTCCTCCACACTGAATGATCTCAAGTTCTCTGGAGAGATGGGAACCAAGCCAAGGAGCAGTGTATCACCACTACAGAACTGCACTCGGAGAACCTATTCCTCCTCCTCCTCCGTCTTCAGCGCCGAGCTCCGAGGCTTGTGAGACACCGTGGATCCACCGGATGCTCTGATTACATGGTATTGGTGCCACAGTCCCACAGCTAACACATAATAACCTTCATCCTGTCCTCCTTTAATTACCCCCTCACACACTCAGAGAGAGAGAGGGAGAGAGAGAGAGAGAGAGAGAGAGACGGCGCTATTACCCAGGATACCCCCGAGGGCCCCAGCCCCGGCCCCCTGTTTACAAATTCCTATCATACTTCAGGATCTGCGGGACTTCTGTTTAGGAGCAGAGGAAAACAGCTGTTCGAGGAGCGATGGCTTCCAGAAAAGGGCCGTTCTCAGCAGCGCATGCTCTCCGAATCACCCTTCAGGAATGTGGTGAAACTGTACTAAGAACTGGAGAGGCACGAGGCCAGGGAACCGCTACACTGAGCTGTGTTATGTCTCGAACGGAATGAATGGGGAGCTCAGCGAGTCAGGATGGAAGGAGGGGGGAGAGAGAGAATGGTGAATTCTGCTGGTTGTTATGGAAACAAGTGAGGACGAGGTGTCCTGAAATGCCACCGCAGTAAGCTTTTTGTGTTTCAAGGCTAGACAAACCCCATGAAGCGATTACACTGACCTACACTCGGAGAGATTCAGTACGCTTATGCAAACGGATGCTCGGTCGAGTGCGCCGCATTTAATCACGCGTTCAGCGAAGTAGCGTGTAAATGTTCTCGAGGGCCAAACTAAAAACGTGTCACACTTTACAAAAACGTTCTGTCATTTTCTTCGTGCTCACGTGTATGTATTGATGAGTCGGCCCTGAGTTAGCGAGCGTGTTCACATTCATTGCATGTTTACACACAGGAGTTAGAGAGCTGAAAATAGCAGCTGAGCTGTGAAAGAGAGCCACATAAGCATGATGCGTGAGAAAACGTCCAGTAATGCAGCTCAGCCACTGCACTAACTACAACACCAACTCTTTGTCCTACTTGAATAGCTAGTCTTATTGGTGTTCGTTTATGGATTTGTTTCAGATCGCTTTCTATCACATCATTCATATGAAGCGACAAAACGAGTTTCACAGGATGTTCAATAAACCAGTGCGTCATCGAAATAAATAAGTGATTTGGACACGAGACACAACGTAATTCGTATATAAAATCACGATGACTCATTGACGCCAATCGATCCAGTGTGACGTTAGCGAGTCTCCTTATACGTAAACTTGAGCAAACTCAGGAGCGATCGTTTTTCCCAACTAACTGGATTTTCACGAACACCGTACTTCTTGTGTAAACGCTCCTCTGAATAAATTCTTCCACATTCTTCACATTTCGTTTTTTTAAGCGTTTTTTTTTTCCACTACACGATCGAAAACGTGAACGGACCCAAACACAAACCACCTTGAGAGACTGAAGCATTGATTTTGTCGAGTCCATCGTTAAATTCAACATGTTCGGATTAACTCTCTTTTTTTTTAATGACTATTAAACAGCTTCTACTAAAAGCAGTGCATGAATTGTGAAAGAGTGTTACATTTTAGCAACAGTAACACAAAGACATGACAACAATGACGAAATAACACTAAGGACATCATCGGTGCAGTAAAAACATCATATAATAATAATAATAATAATAATAATAATAATAATAAGTCTGTTTGTATGTAAACAACTCCAGTTCCAAAACTACATTTCCAAATCCAGTTCCAGTGCTTGCTGTTTGTTACAGGATTCGATGTCTGATATTTTTGCTTGTATCAACCCCAACACCGATGCTGGGTATCAGATCAGTGCCATTTCATTTCTGCTGCTTTTTGTTTTTATTGGGCGACCAATCAGGAACAAGAGGTAAAGAAAACCCC
>CM074951.1:25029734-25052502 GCA_037577455.1 Pangasius macronema | reverse complement strand
CGGCGAGGCCCCGAGGGCTCCACTTCCTGTTTTGGTTCGAATCAGCGAGTGTGCAGTTCGGAGTCCGTCCCCGTCCCTGCCCTGAAAGCTCAATCAGATCGGCACGAGAAGACCTTCGCCCTGCCTTTAGCCCCGGGCTGCGCTGCTTTCAACCAGCCATGCGTGACAGGAACAACAACAACAACAACACACACAGGTATTCAAGGTACAGGAAGGCCCTCATGGAACGTTCCGGTATGCATCAGAAAAATGATGGTGAACCAAACACAAGTACAGACACAGGTGTGTGTTTACATGCACATCGTCTGATTTCAGTCATTACCACGTGTGATTAGATTATTCAGCACATGCTTCATCCCGTTAATCCGATATCGTTCCGTTTTCCATATTTATCCATGTTTGTAAACATGATCAGACTGTGACGATGTACAATATACAACCAGGGAAAAAAAATCCACAGTCGTCGTGTCCGTCTCTTCATCTGGGGTTTGATTGTTTAATGGTAAAGCAGCTGTAGAGGCCATTTTGTGTTTATGGGGGAGAAAAACAGTCATAGACTCATCTAAAGTTTTCCCATTATCAGATTACATAAGTGCATGTAAACAGATTGATCAGATTATTGGATTCAAAATCTGATTTATTTATTTTTTTGCCATCATCAGGTTATTTTTGTATATGTGCTAAATGTAGACATTGTTGTTGTTGTTGTTGTTGTTGTTATTATTAACAAAAAAACACCACTAATAATAATAATAATACAATAGTATAGTTTTATTAACAACAATAAAAAGAAAAAGATGCGATCTATCTCTTTATTGCAATATATATATTATTATTTACAATAAGGCAATAGCATGTTTATTATTATTATTATTGTTTATTATTATTATTATTATTATTAACAATAGAAAGAAAAAGACACAGTCTATGCATGTGATTTATGTATGTGTGTATATACATATGCAGAGAGATTTTAATAGATATTTTATTTAGATTTGATTGTTGTTATAATAATGAAGTCCATTTTGTGATTTGCAGACACGTAGGAAAACAGGTAGCTTTTAAAAGCTTGCACTCCTAAAACATTTTCACAGATCAGACGTTGTGTAGGCCTCTGTTCCTCTCGTCCTGCCTCGCCAGAGCGCCTTCACCTCTCACAACTCTCCAGCCCACACAAAGGACAGCGAGGAGCACGCAGACGCCACACAACAGTACAGCAGCAGTGGGACAGGAAGTAAATACAGAGCGAGCAGGAACTTCCCCTGTCCCTCAGAGCGAGCAGGCAGGAAGAGAGAGAGAGAGAGAGAGAGAGAGAGAGAGAGAGACCTGGTGAAAAGCCAGCACACCCCGGGTGACCCTTCACCCCATTGGCTTTGAGGGCCACCTGCCCCTGGAGCAGAGAGAGGAGAACAACAGGGCAGATGACACGCTGCAGAGATGGAGCCGGGTGATAAAAGCGTTTTTGAGGGAAAAAAAAAAAAAAAGTGGAGCCGCCATTGTCTCGGGATCTCAGGGGGGCTGGTGAGTGAGCAGGCACTTGCAAAACAGCAACTCCACCCAGGAACCCACAGGGAAGTCGGCTGTCAGAGTGTGTGTGTGTGTGTGTGTGTGTGTGTGTGTGTGTGTGTGTGTGTGTGTGTTTAGAGGGGGAGGTGAGGGTGCACAGCAGGCAGCTCCTACTGAGGAAGTGTGTAAGTAATGCCCCTGACTTCTTTGCCTCCCCCCCTGCACTCTCTTCAGACACACACACACACACACACACACACACACACACACACCTCTGTCATACTATTAAGATGAAACCTGCCTGACATTCCTATCATTGTGGGGACATGTTTTGGTCCTCGCCAAGATATAAAAACATTCCCACACACACAAATATACAAAGTTCTTCTCCCCTGCTACAGTTTCCCATGTTACACTCATTTGAATGCATTTGGATGTAGGGAAACGATTCCGACCTCCTTTTGTTTTGATTCTCGGCACACCGTGTATGATCCCGAATCAACAGTTACGCTCATTTGACTGCGTGAAAAACACACGACGCAGCTACGCACCGTGTTTACCCTTCACGCCATTATCAGTTCGCGTCCCGGTCGCGAGAGCACCGAGGCCTGCCGTGTAGCTGTCCGTCTCAGCTGAACCTTAGCTGCGGTGTTGCTTTGCGTGACAAGGCAGAGGCGGAGTCGCGGAACACACTCCAGGAAGACGACAATAGAAGCACGGCAGCGGGGGAAACTGATACCGAGAGATAATCCACGAGCGTAGTCGGACAGGTGCTGAGTAACCATGAGCTGCTGCATCTGCTGAGAATTGACACAATTAAAGAAATAACACTACGGTGTTTTCCGACCTCATGAATTTTACTCAACTTCCAAACAATACTGCACGAAGAAATTCCAGTCAGATGCCATCACACAGCTACACGAGCGACAGCTATCACCAAACTCCTCCCTCGGAGAAGTTATGACCATGTAGTGCTACATTTACAAACACCTTTCACAGTGATACCACAGGGCAGGCGTTGAATCATTTCGCGTGTTATACATATGAATGCGCTCGTTCTAATACGTTATCGTTGCTATAGCGACAGCTCATTCACTGTTACTATGACTTGGACCCTCCACGTAACCGGATTAAAAAACGAAACTGATACGGTGAAGTTTTCTGTAAGGAGATTTTTATATAATGTTTATGGTCTGTGGTTGGACGTTTGGGGGACAAAGTTAGTTTTGCCAGATTAAGATGGTTTGGACATGTTCAGAGGAGGGAGAGTGAGTANAGATAGGGATAGGTGGAGAGTGATGATTCGCTGTGGAGACCCCTGAAGGGAAAAGCCGGAAGGAGAAGAAGAAGAAGTTTATGGTTTATGGTTTATGGAAGGAGTCTCCAGTGTCAGCGCTTTGTAAAGCTTTAACTATCGGGTTCTCGGTCACACGACAAGCTGCGTTTTATTATTATTTTTATTATTGTTAAGTTCATGAGAGAAATAAAGAGAGGCTGGTGAAGGAACGGCTGTCTATCGCTGCTGTGATGTAAGTGAGAACAGGAACTCACTCGTTCCGTGGACGTTCCACAATATTCAATGTAACTAAAAACGGTCAAAAAACATGCTGTTGGCAAATTGCATGCTGTTATAGGGAAATACTCAAGTATGCTTCACCACACCAGCACATCACTGATTATTTTCCTGTATAATAATATAAATATACATTATGTGCTTGTTTGTATTTAGAGTTATATATTAGCTCTTATTAAATTAAATTAAATTAACTCCGACTCAGGAAGACTCGGGCCAACACCCAGGTCCCGTCGCGACTCCGAGGAAGCCTTTCCAAAGGAAGCCGACTGTTACACGAAGCTCCCCGCCGTGCGTCGTATGCTAAAAGCCCTGAAACTGCGCGCACCTTTGTGCTGGTGTGGTCACTGCGCATGTGAATGGCAGGCCTAAATGGACTATTAAGGGCAGTTGACCTGGACTTGCCTGCTGGAGACAGCATGTCTGAGAACGCCGTGGCAAAACTCCGGCTTCTCCTGCTCATTTTTCATCAGCATGACAAAACTTTTCTTTAACTTTACAAACGCCAGAGCACCACGGGCTGGCCGGGTTGGTTTCAAAGAAAGGGCTAGGCTTCGGAGGCTTTTCATCTCGCTTCGAAATAAAGGGATTGAGCTTTAGTTAGCTAATGGGGACAATTGTAGTGGTGGTAGGTGTGATTGTTCTGTATGAAAGGCTGGCAGAAAAAAAGAGATAAAGAAAAAAAGAAAGTAGTAGGAAGCTTTATTAGACAGATATACTGATCTGAAGCCTGCATACAAACACCAATGATAGATAGATAGATAGATAGATAGATAGATAACTGATCACAAGAAAGTCACGGTAGAATAAGTCAAATGTGTGTCAATGGGAAAACAAGAGACGAGTCAAATAAGTAAATATGAGCGAGTGAGTCAAATGAAAAATCTTAAAAGTGAGACATAAACGAGAGAAACGTACGTAGAATTTGTACGTGAAAGAGTAAAAATGAACTACTGGCTCCTTCTACTGTTACCTTAAACCTGAGACTGATCTGTGACACCTGCAATAAACAATGCAAGTTAAAAGAAGATAAAAATAAATAAGGTTTTGACTCATTTGAGTCATTTGACTCAAGCTCGTGAATCCAGCGCGGATCGATTCCTCCGGACGAATCCGCTTACGTGATTCGCAGGTTTTGATTCACTGCGTTAAAGCGGAAGCCTGATGCGTAAGACTGACATAACCGTGTCATACAGCTGTCGTTGAAGATACACGTATATCACAAGTTTATTCGCAGGGTTATACGAGTCATGAGTCATATCACTACTACCAGACGTAATGCCAGCTTACGTCACATGCTCACGTTTCCCCAGGGAGCTGAATCTTTTCTGACACGTACAGCACTTCGTGAAAAATGTCATGACACCAAAATGAGCCGCAGTTCCACATTAATGCTCCTGATACGATATAATGATGTTGGATTGCAACCATGAAGACGAGCTTAAATACATTTTTACGCACTGCTAAGAAGAATTTCGAAAAATTATTAATCAGCGTTTGCACAAAAATTAGTTATATTTAGGTGACGTTCACACTCGCAAGTGACAAGTCACTCATGTCACGTGTAGTTTATATCTTGTGGGCGTGGTTTGTTTATTTATTTTTGTTTTTAGTTTTGAGGAGAAACCGTAACAGCTATATGTAGCTTCTAAAGCTACTAGTTAAGTTTAGCTAGTTAAATAACGCACTCATCTGTGTCAGTACCGGTTGTTTGATTACGTTACGTACTCAGCTTAGATTAGCAAAGCAAGCTAATCGTACTAGCGCAGTACATTCATCAGACATGCAAACGATGTCTGCTACGTCCTTTAATCTGAGGAGAAGATAAAGCTGTAAGCGGGGAACTGAAGAAACGTGGGACCACACACACGCCACAGGAGACGTGGAGACGTTTGGATCTAACGTGACGATGACATCGCAGAGAAAATGAACGACCTGTCACTTTGTTCGCTTGCTAGTGTAGCTTAAGATAACTCCTGCTGAGATGTAACCATAGCAACAATTGTATAATAGTAGCCTATGTGTATGCAGCCTAGTAGGTGTCCTAACATCAACAAAAAAAATACTCTCTAAACACAGCAAATGAGCGCGTGACATTCCCGGTGATCGTAACATGGCATGACATTGTATGAGCGCTGGCATGACGTGGTTATGATGCGGTTATGACGTGGTTATGACGCGGTTATGACGTGGTTATGTCAGTCTTATGACTCAGTGTTTTAAATAAAGAGTTTGTGAATAGTGTGCAGGCAACAACAGTTTATTTCACTCTATATAAACCTTTTTTTTTGGGTGTATGTGTGATTTATAATCCCATTTCATTCGATTCTTATTCTACTCTATCTTAAGTCCAAGCCCGGGCTCTTGCATCGTTCACTCAACGAAATCGACTCGCAAACGTTCTATATAAAGAATGGAAAATGAGGCAGTCCATTCAGGAAGCGTTAAACTGCGCTGACGGCTTCACTAATGTGTTTATTGTTCCATCACTTCACACCTCCGTTCGGCACGTCCTCCCGAGTGGCCCTGAGGAAACAGCCATCACGTGTCACTTCAGACACTTCAGGCAAAGTCGCATCACATCGAAACTCACTGACTCTTAAAGGAACTCTGATTATTGAGCTCATCATATTGTTCTTCAGCACAGTTTAAAGGTGAAGTTTGTTTAGGTGGAGTTCAGCGCTTGATAAGACTGTAAGCTCAGAACAAACATGTTAACTAGTATTTATTCTCTCATTCATTCACTCATTCATTCACTCATTTCTTTCTTTATTAACCTGTTATAAAGGCCTAGTGAAGGCACATGTAAACACAGATACATGTTAAAATATGTATCTGTATATGTATATGTATGTATTACTTGAATTTAATCAGAGTAACAGTGATGCATTTATATACTGAGATTTATTTATTTATTTATTTATTTATTTATCAGGAATAATATCCTCATCATGTTTTATTTCTCTCCTTCCATAAATAAATAATACAGTAAATCTGTAGGCTGTATACAGTCTCACACACACATGGTGATGTTATTGTTTATTTTTTGTTTTTTTTTTAATGTCGTCCTTTAAATAATTCACTGCTTTGTTTTATTTTAGTCTGCTGCTAAAGGAGCAACTCAAATCTGACAAGTCAAAATTTCTTGTAAGTGGAATTTCGATTGGATACTAAAACAATTAAAGTGAGTAGTGAGGAGAAGCAGTGAGGAGAGACGGTGAGGAGAGATAATGAGGAGAGACGGTGAGGAGAGATGGTGAGGAGAAGCGGTGAGGAGAGATGGTGAGGAGAAGCGGTGAGGAGAGATAATGAGGAGAAGCAATGAGGAGAAGCAGTGAGGAGAAGCGGTGAGGAGAGATGGTGAGGAGAAGCAATGAGGAGAAGCATTGAGGAGAGATGGTGAGGAGAAGCGGTGAGGAGAGATAATGAGGAGAGATGGTGAGGAGAGATAATGAGGAGAAGCGGTGAGGAGAGATCATGAGGAGAAGCATTGAGGAGAAGCAATGAGGAGAGATCATGAGGAGAAGCGGTGAGGAGAGATAATGAGGAGAAGCGGTGAGGAGAGATAATGAGGAGAAGCAGTGAGGAGAGATAATGAGGAGAAGCGGTGAGGAGAGATAATGAGGAGAAGCCGTGAGGAGAGATGGTGAGGAGAAGCACTGAGGAGAGATAATGAGGAGAGACGGTGAGGAGAGATAATGAGGAGAGACGGTGAGGAGAGACGGTGAGGAGAAGCAGTGAGGAGAGATAATGAGGAGAAGCAGTGAGGAGAGATAATGAGGAGAAGCGGTGAGGAGAGATAGTGAGGAGAAGCCGTGAGGAGAGATGGTGAGGAGAAGCAGTGAGGAGAGACGGTGAGGAGAAGCGGTGGGGTTGTTGTGGTGGCTTGGTCTGCAGGGCTGAACTTGGAGAGCTCTGAGAGGTGTGATGGAGGCTTGCTGTGTGGAAGCCGAGCTTCAGTCAAGTCCTGAGCGCTTTAATTCTCTTCCCCTCTAAACACTGGCGCCTCCTTCCTGCGCTGTTTGTTTGCGGTCAGTTGATCCGGAGCGGAAATTCCTTTCCGTTTTTGTGAATGACAAACTTATTAACAATTCATCGGCGCAGGCCCCGGTTTCCATCCGGCCCCGTTGCCAAGGCGACGGCCGCCCCGAGCCTTCCTATTGGTCGGCGCGCAATAATGTAGGCATTGAAACGCCGCGCCCTCGCCTCCATTCACTAACACACAGCCCGAGAGAGGGAGCGATAGAGGGAGAGAGAGAGAGAGACAGAGAGAGAGAGAGAGAGAGGGAGAAGTTCACAGATGAAGCTTTGCGTTACAGGAACAAAACACCCCGCCGGCTGAAGTGGAGAGGAGACTACACACCGAGCGCCGAGCTCGAGCTTCAGTTTGGCTTCTTGCTTTAAAAAAGGAAATACGAAGAGCAGAGGAAGAAGAAGAAGAAGAAAAAAACAAACGTTGTTATATAACCGGAAGAAGAACGTCAGTGAGGCTATAGCTTACTCACAGGCGCGCGTGAGTCATTGATAAACGCGCAGGCATTTCTTAGCGCAGTCGCATGAATGGACGGATCCGGAGCGAGCCTCCGCTTCACGCTTTAACCAAAAACAAAACAACCTTTCCGCGTTTCTTCAGCAGCATCGAGCGCGTGCCATTTTCATTATTATTTCTGTTATTATTATTACTATTGTTTGATTTTGTTTTTTTACGCCGCGTGAGCGCGAGCGTGAGCGTGAGCGTATTCTCCGGCCTGGCCTGGTGAAACGCCTCGGCCTCTGGACCCACGACGCCTCGCACCCCGGCCCGTAACGCAAACCCCGATGCTCGATAAGTTCCGACCCGCGCAGCTCGACTCGGCAATGGCGATCAGCAAGAGCGTGGCGTGGCTGAGGGAGCAGCTCGAGACGCGCCGCGAGCGCCTGCTCGTGATGGACTGCCGCGCGCGCGAGCTCTACGACTCGTCGCACGTCGAGGCGGCCATCAACGTGGCCATCCCGAGCCTCATGCTCCGGCGACTCAAGAAGGGCAACCTGCCCGTCAAGTCGCTGCTCTCCGACGGACAGGACCGCGAGCGGTTCGCGCGGCGCTGCAGGACCGACACCATCGTGCTGTACGACGAGTGCAGCCGCGAGTGGAACGAGAACGTGGACGGCGGCTCGGTGCTCGGCTTACTGCTGCGGAGGATGAAAGACGAGGGATACAAAGCCTTTTACCTTGAAGGTAGCCTGTTATACGCGGCGTGCACGCGCCCCAGACCGTACAGAATAGTATATTCGGGTTTAGTCTTATGTTTGCGTGCTCACAGCGCGCCGTGCAGGCCTCGAGCAACCTTCTAGCACAAGACCGACTTTTTCAGCGGCACGGGAATGTTTCTTGTTTTACACACACTCTCGCACATAAACACACACACTCTCACACACACACACACACACACACACACACACACACAAATCTCTTAAAGACGTATTTTTAAATTATCATCAGCACCGTCTTGAGGAAAACAGAGTGCATCATTTAAAAAAATCTAAAATAACTTTTTTACTCTTAGTGCATGTGTTTATTCTTTGTAGACTGAGTTGTGTAAGGCACCGTTGCGTACTTTTTGTAGCAGTCGTCCTTTTAAAACATTTAATCCCACTGTTTTACTGGAAAATAATAATACAAAGATGCGCGTGCGTTGATGTGTATTTATAATACAGTTGTGCAATTTAACTTTTTTTTTTTTCAAGGTTTAAATGCCATTTTTGTCACCAATTCTGTTGTTGTTGTTGTTGTTGTTTACTAAACAATCCAGCCTGGTGTCTGTTTTTGTATATTAACCACATCCTGTTTTAACCCCTCAGGCGGTTTCAACAAGTTCCAGGCCGAGTGTCCGGGACTCTGCGAGACCAACCTGGACGGCTCGTGCAGCGGAAGCGGCTCTCCCACGTCTCACGTGCTGGGCCTCGGTGGCCTGCGCATCAGCTCCGATTCTTCAGACATCGAGTCGGATGCAGACCGCGAGCCCGGCAGCGCCACCGACTCGGACGGCAGCCCGGCGTCCAACCCCCAGCCGTCCTTCCCGGTCGAGATCCTGCCACACCTGTACCTGGGCTGCGCCAAGGACTCCACCAACCTGGACGTGCTGGAGGAGTTCGGCATCAAGTACATCCTGAACGTGACCCCGAACCTGCCCAACCTTTTCGAGAACGCAGGAGAGTTCAAGTACAAACAGATCCCCATATCGGACCACTGGAGCCAGAACCTGTCGCAGTTCTTCCCAGAGGCCATCAGTTTCATCGGTGAGCGACACACACACACAAACACACACATTTGTTACATAAACCGGTTTTCCAGGGACCTTGATTAGATTCAGCCCAATGGGGACCTCAGTTTATAATGAAAGGAACTGTCATTATGCACTCACCTCGAGCAAATCATCTGACAAATATAATAATGTATGATAAGACAAAGATAAGCTTTTTATTAATCCCTCACGGGGAAATTAAAGTGCTACAGCAGCATGATAGTGAGGATAATGACGTAGCGAAATAAGATCCGATGATAGCCATGTGTTAAAAGATAAGAATACAGACCGAACGTAGTGCATACGTTCTCATGACCACTAAGTAACAATCTGTGAATTGCATGCGTGTACTTTTGTTAAAAAGTGGTGTTGATTTGTTGATTGATGTGTTCGAAACTTGACGGTTATGTGGTTTCTGACACTATATGGGATACTATATTTTTTTTTTAAAAATGCGAAGCGTACTGGCAGCCATTTTGAACCATTATATTTAAAAAAAAAAGAGAAAGTCTTAAACACACCCGTCCACTTGCTCATACTCATTCAGCTCTGAATAATCAGATATTATTAGACTCCTCTGATTGGTCAAATGCTAAATGTTGGTCATAGATACATAACAAAAATGTGGCATTAAAAAAAACAGAGCATTTGTGGAAATCTGAAACTTTAGTGCTTGGGGATTGGGGGAGTCTTTGTTTAAAACCCAACCGCCAGATTCCCAACTGTAGCGCTTCGCCTCTGTCCTTTTGTGTTTGTCGAGGATTTTAGCCGAGCCCACACACACACACACACACACACCTCATGCTAGAGACGCTTATGATAGAACAGGAGATGAGGCGAGGTAATTTGAGCTCAACAGGAAGGAAGCAGCATTGAAAGTAATGTAGGACAGGGGCGGTGTTTTCTCCCACACAACGGGGCCCATTTACCGGGGGGTGGGGTGGGGTGGTGCGGGGGAATGTTGACATCCTGCTCGCCATGACAGCGCGCCCCCGTGACTTCTACATTTACACGCCCCAAATGGTGCCATTGTCAAGTAACCTGGTGAGCGGAAGGATCATTCGATAGGCCATAATAGCCCATTTCCACGTCTGATTCCAGAGCAGAAAAATGGAAGATTTGTTTTCGTCCTCTGTCATGCACTAGAGAGCGTACTGAATGAGGGCTTTTTCTGTGCGCTCGAGCCGGGAGTCTAATGAATTCTGACACACGCCTCTCTCTCGGCCTCATGGTTAATGTATGCGTTTATGAGCCTTATGAGCTCACAAAATTGTTGGTGGTTTTGCATTTGTGTGGTTGATGATATCAGGAATTAGATCAGCTTAGTGTGTGAACAGGTTTCATGACAAAATTGGCCTTGTGTGTTTGCACCAAAACCTAACCGGAAATCCTTTTTTTTTTCCTCTGTACAGACGAGGCTCGAGGTCAGAAGTGCGGCGTCCTTGTGCACTGCCTTGCCGGTATCAGCCGCTCCGTCACAGTGACCGTGGCCTACCTGATGCAGAAGCTCAACCTGTCCATGAACGACGCCTACGACATCGTCAAGATGAAAAAATCGAACATCTCGCCCAACTTCAACTTCATGGGCCAGCTGTTGGACTTTGAGCGCACACTGGGACTGCAGAGCCCATGCGACAACCGAGCTTCGGCGCCGTCGCAGCCGCTCTACTTCAGCACGCCCACCAATCACAACGTCTTCCAGCTCGACGCGCTCGAGTCCACGTGAGACGACGAGCACGGCTGCAGAAGGTGCCTGACCATCCCAATGTGGCTTTCTGTCTTTTTTCCTCTCTCAAACGGAGGAGGGTTTTCCAGACGTTTTTGACGCAGCTGGCGCAAGATGCCAACTGTCGTGAGTTAGCCAATGACGCGTCAATGCGCTTGGCCCGAAGCAGAAAGGCAGCTGCTGTACTATTGGGACGGAGAAACGCAGCTCTGTATTTGTCTCAGACTCTGTAAGGTAGTTCCTGCTTTCTATCTTCGTACTCAAGCATGTGAAGACTGTCAAAATGAGGAACTTCTGGCGTGCCAAAGAGACTGGAATTGGACAGTTTGGAAAAAAAAAGTAATGAGAGACTCATTTTATTTCTGTTTTTTTTTCTAGCACTTGCACCTTCACGTTTTTTCGGGTGTGCTCTTCTTGTCTTCAGTGAAGACTTGCCTGTTTTTGGGGATTCAAAAAAAAAATTACAAACACCCTCGTTGACGATGGCACAGTATAGTGTACTCCAGTTTGTTTGTGTGGAGACACTTTTGAATCGTTTATACGTGTGTATATTAAGGACATTATCATAGCCACAGTATACCTGTTTAAAAAAAAACAGGTACCGTATCTTTTTTTTTTTTCGTCTTCTTTTGTCATCTAAACTGAATATTGATCAATATTATCTATGAGTTAAATGCCAAAAAAAGAAACTGAATAGGTTTTGTGAGATCATAAATGTGTATAATGTAATATATTTCTTTTTTCTTTGCTTTATGAACGAGCCTTTATCAGCCTTTTCTTACGCATCCTTTCCACCCTCTGAGAGTCACCTTGTTACCCCTGCCTTAGGTCTTCTGTACATAGGAGTATCGTCGTGCATTAACTTCTCCAAGCAATTCCTCATTAAGCTTCTCTGTCACCGGCTGCCAGAGCTATAAACTAACGGCACATTCAGAAAGTATTGTTCAAACTTGTATCAGTATGTGTTCGAGGTCGAGAATACGGCTGCATGCTCATGACGAATCTAGAACCAGGACGCCTTGATTACATTATTATTATTTTTTTTGTTTAATGTCGAGAATGATGGAAGATCGAAGCGGGTGGTGCTTGTTTTTTTTCAAGGTCTCTGAAATGTCGGCAACGCGGGAGACGTTCGTAAAGCCTCCGCTCTTCAGGGAAACTCTGTGAAATGCAATTTAGTTGTCTGATGTGGATTTAAATGGGAACCTGGTTCCCTCAAAGCAAAGGCCTGTTCTGAAGGAGGAAGGTTCCACTTTGGGACCCGTTCTTCCAACCCTAGCTTACATTTCTCTACTATTCAATAATTATTTAACGATAAAACAGATAAGTTTGGATGACTGGACGGATAAGCAAAAGTTCTTTATCTGAAATCTTGCTGTTTAGCTAGCGTTTATGACTTATATACCTCAAAGTTTAGCATCGCTAAATGTAAAAATGTACAGATATGCTAGTTATCAAGAAAGATTCTAGCTAACAAGCTAATGTTATACACAATATAGAACTAGCTAGCCTTCTGGACAAGTGCATAGCTAACCTCATAGCTAGCTTATACCTCATAGCTTAGCATATTTATTAAAAACGAACAACTATGCTAGTGACCAAGAAGGCTCCTAGCTAGCAAGTTAATGTTATAGGCTATATGGAACTAGCTAGCTTTCTGGACCGCAAAAAAAGTTTGATCGATTGTAGTTGATCGGTGTATCAATCGATTTTTCGATTGGTTTTCTCAAAATATGGAGTATCAAATTGTAGTGTACTAAAAATGCTAGGTATCAAGAAGGTTCCTAGCTAACAAGCTAATGTTTGTGATCAAAAGGGTTTATGCTTTACGCACTAAATGGAGCTAGCTCATTTTCTGGCCAAGAAGAAAGTTCACTAACACTAATTAGCCACCTACTTTGGCATATAAGCCATTTGAAACTCATAAATATTAGCTTGTTAGCTCAATAGGTGGTTAGTTAGTGTAGGTAGTTGGTACCTAGCATACAAAATTAGCTCCATACGTATATAAAAGAAACCTGCTAGTTTCTCAAAACTATGTGTCGACCAGCAAGTGATGTATTTTATTTAGTTTTCCATTGAAATAGAGAATGTTAGCCTTTGGGTTTGAGTCTCTCTCTCTCTCACTCTCTCTCTCACTCTCACACACACACACACACACACACACACACACACACACACACACACACACACACACAGATATGTAGCATGAGTAGTTCCTGTCCCTGGTTGAAGTTCACTTGATCTGACAGAACTCTGGAGCAGGTCAGGATTTGCAGGGGCTGCTGGGTAACGGGAGCTGATCCACTTCTCACCACTTCCTGTCTGGAGATCAGCGGCTCAGGACGCCTCCGCGCAGGAAGCAGGCCGCGGCAGAGCAAGCCGCAAACCCGGCTCTAACCCGAGCTTTGTCGTCTGCTGATGTCAGAGATAATCCCAGCGTGGGAGTGGAAAAAAGGATGGAGGGAAAGAAAAGGAAATTGTTTCTGATGGATAAATGGAGGAGTCATTTGACTAAAAGCACAATAATATCCGGATAGCTGAACACTGAAAGATACCGCGGCCATGATTCTGTTATTGAGTTTCGCAGTTACATTTACGCATTAGTGCTGTTGAATTCTCGATTCTGATTGGTCAGAAGGTGTGAGGGGAAACAATTTAAACTTAATAATAAACAAACGTTAAGAACTTGTTAGCTAGCAAAGAAAAAAACGCATATTTGTTGATATGGGGGTTCAAAAGACTGTCCTTTGTAAATAATTTGTATTGATCGTTGTAATTTCAACAAACGATTGTAATTGATCGGTAGATTAATCCTAGCTAGCTAACAAGACAGCTTTCTGGGCAACATTCTACTTTAACAGCACTAGTTGTTAAAAAAAATAGAAGAAGAAGAAGAGCAGACATGCTAGTTATCTAGAAAGTTTCCTCTCTGCCACTTAGTAAGGTAAATAAACAAGAGATTCTTTTGCTAGGTAGGTGGCTAGATGGTGTTATCTAGAAACCTCCTTGATAATTAGCATGTTTTTTTTTTAATTTTAAGTAATGGTATTTAAACTAGAACACTAGCTACTTACTTAAGGAAACTCTTCTGATCACAAATATTAGCTTGTTAGCTAGAGTTAGCGTGAGCTAGAAACTTTATTGATCATTAGCATGTTTGTTTATTTTTAGTCAGAAGAGTTCATGGCTTATATACCTCATGGAGCTAGCTATGTAGCTTTCTGGGCAACTAAAAATTAAATTGTGGTAAGTATCTTTACTTGTTTGTACGATCAATACTTATTTCGAATTTATAAAAATTTTACAATGTAAAAAAAAAAAAAAAAGTATGAGGTGAAAGAAAAAAGTAAAGTAGACTTAAAGGATCTTAAAGTGTCGCTGAAATCAAAATGAGCGTTTCCGAGCTTTTTGTTCCTGTCCCTTAGTGTTATGAACTTTGGTTTGACAGTAAAGCTAGAAGAAAATAGATATTCTCATTTTCATTTTAGAGTTCTGGGAAAACAATGAACATTGTTTGGCGATTCAACTTGTACTAGTCTTGTGTTTGTATATATATATGTATGTCCCGCCCCCCGGGGGCGTGTCTTGCTCTACAGTGGGAGCTCGTTAGCAGTAAGCATGGTTCATCGGCATGGTTATGGCTTCCATGTGCCTTCCTTTTCCAACCATTGCTTGTTTGCGAATAAACGCGAACAGCCCCCAACTTGGGGCTGTTCAGTGATGGAAGGTCTCTACCTTGGACTGATGGAGAATTCTGCCTTCATACACCATCTCAGTATCAGTACAAGTCAGTAAAATCACTTTATCTACCACTCGGATGTGTAAGATATCTCCCGGCGATGACCCTGTGGCTCACCATCGCCATGGACACCGCTGACCCTCGACCTCGGCTCAAACATGTACGACATAACTCCGGCATCTAGGATATCGAGGATATCGTCCTGGTTGAAGTAACCAGGTATGGGTGAAGGTGGCGGTGAGAAATCCTGCATGCTTTAGCTAGTTCACGAAGCTACTGTCAGGTTTGTTAAGCGCCGTTTCAAAAGGAAATACGTCAACGTGCGGAATTAAACTACAGCTCACATATTGTTTCATGTGGACTTTAAATACAGTAATAAAGTAATTGTAGTGTGTTCATTCCTTCCTCTGGTTCAGCAGGAAGTGTATCCCGCCCTGGCATGTCCACGCTATACTTGGTGTGTGTGTTAATCCTGTGTGAAGGGTTTCAATCCCCATCATTCTCCAGTGACAGGCTGCCTCTGCCGAGGATTTGCTTGCACCCCCAGCAATTTCCGGTCTTGTGGCAGCTCGAGTTCCAGCGCCTCAACACACACACGCACACACACACACACACACACACACCAATGACTTCCAGCCTCCCCTGCTTGCCAGCTGCTCTGCGCTCAAGCGCTAATGTTGGAATGTGTGTTGCGTGTTAATCATTCTGGCCTAAAAAAAGGATCATATTCATCGTATGGCCTTGCGGTAGTTTACATCATGTTCAACCACAGCGCTGCTGAATCCTGGATTCCGATTGGTCAGAAGGTGTTGATTAATTTTCCAGAACAGCAGCTCTGACAGCAGTGCAGGTAAGAAGATAAACACGTTATCATTACTGTAGTAACTACAGTCAGTTAAAATGGTGTAATTCATGTTTAATGGTTGATATGGTTAAGCTGCTCTGCTCCAGTGTTTCCAGATGCACAGGATTATACGAGCTTCATTAGACAGTGAAGGCTGTAATTGTTCACTGGGAGGCGGCATTATAGAACGACTGGAACATGTTTTCACAGAGAGAAGGAGTGTCTCTCTCTCTCTCTCTCTCTCTCTCTCCATCCATCTATCTATCTGTCTATCTCTCTCTCACACACACACACACACGAGTGCACAAACACATCTGTCAGATCTTTTTTTAAACCTCGACTCGTCTCATCTCCAGTACAATCAAAGCATGAGAACTTCAAAGTAGCACCTGGGTTACATTGTGTCGTGTCTCCACTTCCTGTCTTCTGCCGTTTCCTCTAACCACACAGCTGGCCTGGAGTGAGCGTGCAAGGGATTATGGGAAGGCCATGTGGAGCAGACAGTGTGGTGGGCGTAATGGAAGCTCTGCTATCACGCCGAGGAGCCGCGGGCCAACCTCCAAACCACCCACAGCACAGACAGAGAGAGAGAGTGTGGATACAGAGCAGGGACAGGGACAGAGACTGAAAAAGAGATAGAATGAGAGACAGAGACAGAATGAGACAGAATGAGATGGAAACAGAATGAGAGATTCCCTCTCCGTCAGTCTCTCTATCTCCCTGTCTTTATCTTTATCTATCTCTCTCTTTGTCTCTGTCTGTCTGTCTATCTGTCTCTCTCTCTCCATATCTCTCTCTCTCTCTCTCTCTCTCTCTCTCTCTCTTTGTCTCTGTCTGTCTGTCTGTCGGTCTCTCTCTCCATATCGTTAGCCTCATAGCATAATTGCCCAAGTCATATTTGGTCAAAAATGACTTAGGCAATTATGGTATGAGGCTAACGATATGTCTCTCTCTCTCTCTCTCTCTCTATCTATCTATCTATCTATCTATCTATCTATCTATCTACCATGTCTTTTAATTTCTTGTTTTCATTCCCTCCCTGTCTTTTCCCCTCTCTCTATACCTTCTTCCCTCCCCTCTGCTCATCATTCCATTTCTTCCCCTCTTTCTTTCTCTGTCTCTCTAATAATTTCTCATCCCCAGTCTCTCTCTCTCTCTCTCTCTCTCTCTCTCTCTCTCTCTCTCTTGCTCTCTTTCTGTCGTAATAACGGAGACTCCTTATCGAGTGGAACAGCTTGGGAGGATCTCATAGTGATACTCATAGTGTTCCTGTTCTAGACACAAAACCACCAGCCAGTCATACCCTGTATTTGTGTGTGTGTGTGTGTGTGTGTGTGTGTGTGTGTGTGTGTGTGTGTGTGTGTGTGTGTAGGGGGAGATCATTAACAGAGCTCCACTCGTCCTCAGAGCCTCAGTTCTGTGCTCCACCTACACGCACCGGAATGCTGGAGAGGAATGACTTGAATGGTGAAGGACACAGCGAGGTGCTTTGTCTGGACATTGTGTTTTTCGTTTTCGTCTCTGACTCTCGTGTGTATCTCGGCACTGGACAAAAAAACTCGGACGGTTCGCACGCAGTTAGCCCACAATTTGGGACACACACACACACACACACACACACACACACAGGAATGTCATGTGACATTGACATTGTACTCTGCCATTGTTTCCAAAGCTTCAGCTCAAATAATGCATGTGCGTGTGTCCCCTAAAGTGTGTGTGTGTGTGTGTGTGTGTGTGTGTGTGTGTGTGTGTGTGTGTGTGTGTGTGTGTGTGTGTGGTAATCTAGGAGATCAAATGGCTGTCTTTACCTTACAGAAGTTCACACACACTCTCTCTCACACACACACACACACTCACAGTGAGAGAAATACAGGAAGTGAGACAGAACAGTAACCTTGCAGCTGGGTAAAAATAGGTCTTTATGTAAGACTCGTCCGTACACACTCATTATCTGAAAAGAGGACCGAAGCTGAAGCGCCCACGCAGACAGGTACGGAGGCCGCGAGCGCACAAAGTCCGACACAGACATCTCAGCGCTGAGATTCAGGTTACAGCAAACACACAATTCCACACTCTGAGCTGTTTCTCTGAACAAAATCAGCCACAAAAAGTGTGCGGAGGTTTTATTGCAGAATAATCTTTATCTTTATTAGTGACGAACAAACAGTGACTATAGGTGAATAAGGGACTTCACAATAGATCTTGTGCCAAGGGATTGTTCATAGTCAAGTTTGATGAGATCCTGGTTTTTCAAAAATCCAACCATAATAGTCTCATCATACGAATGCTGAATTACAAGACATTCACACTTCTAAAGTTAAGCAGTTAAGAAGAAATGTAATAGTGCACTTTTCACGTGAAAAAGCTGTTCCACGTCTCTGATTAGATGCCGTTAGCAAAGCAAGCCGACTCTGCTAGCTACGTACCCTCACCAGACGCATCAGCAATCTCTCCTGCTTCCTTCCACGCTGTATATTTTTCCGTAATGTCTCTTTATGGTAAATTTCTCTCCTCCATATACTGTCCTATTCTATTTTAACACGGATACGTCATCTACGATTTGAAAGAGAATGTCCCTGGAGTCTTTTTCCCTCAGACAGGATCTGGTCTGTGTGTGAGTCATCTCTATTTGTTGATCAGAACATTCTTTTGTTCACCGAGAATATTTTATTATTTATTGTAAGTAGTGAAGGCTAAATCTCAGAGCGTTATATATTTCATTTACGTGATTTACGTGACAGATGTAGGCCAGTGTGTCAGGCTTCACACACGTGTACAGGACGTTTCTCCAAAGGCTCCAAAGCCTATGAAGGCTTTCAGAGCTCACTTATAGGAATGTAGCACTCGACAATAAATCAATCAGTCCTCAAGCCGGCTAAACTAATCAGATGCGTATGAAATATGAAACAGCACAACTGCTCAGAGCTGCAGTGGATTTCTGAGAGAGAGAGAGAGAGAGAGAGAGAGAGAGAGAGAGAGCTGTGACTGCAATGGCTCTCAAAAGGAGCATTCCAGCTGACATGAATCATCCGCTGCTGTCTCCACCGAGCCCACGCACCGCTCAGAACTGGGGGTAAAAATAGTCATTTAAAAGAGCCTTTAAAAATAACATGTAGGAGAGACAGAGAGAGAACGAAAGAAACAAAGAGAGAGAGAGAGAGAGAGAGAGGGAAGGAGGGATGAGGAAACATTGTGCTTTAGCCCACACATCCTCCAGCAGGCCTGATATTAGACCCAAATATTAGTCACTGCAACCACAGATCTTCTTCTTATAAATCTCTCCGTCTCATACACACACACACACACACACACACACACACACACACACACACACACACACACACACACACACACACACACACAGTGTCCTGGTCTAGCCATCTCAGAGATCTAAGTCCTGGCCATATTTCTCTCTGTCTCATACAATATCTCTTTCTCTCTTCCTCCCTCCTTATGTCTCTCTCTTCCTCTTCTCCTATGTCTTTCTCTCTGTCTCTCTCTCTCTGTCTCTCTGTCTCTCTCTCTCTGTCTCTCTGTCTCTATCACTTCTTGTCTCTGTCTCTCAGTCTCTGTCTCTTTCTCTCTCCCCAGCTCATTCTCTCCATATGTCATTTTCTGTCTCTATGCCTCTCTCGATCTGTCGGTCTCTCTCTCTCTCTCTCTCTCTCTCTCTCTCTTGCTATGCCTCTTTCTCTCTGTCTCCCTCCCTTTATGTCTCTCTTTCCCTATTCCTCTCTCTCTCTCTCTCTCTCTCTCTCCCCCTCTCTCTCTTCTTACCTCCCTCCCTCCCTCAGGTCTGCTCTCACACTCTCTCCATCTCAGGCAGGAAGTCAGTTCAGAGCTTCTCAGATCACAGCCCTGTCTCCTGAATGGCAGCTCTCCAGGAAACGATTACAGCCTCCCATGACAGGACAGGAAGAGAGAGAGAGAGAGAGAGAGAGAATCCATCTCATTTGACACAGTGACAGTGGGGCATCACTAATCTCTGCACCAGAATGGTTTGCAAGTGCCTCAAAAAAAAAAAAGAAAATCTCTAAAATCTCTAAAATGCTGTTGCGGATCATCATGAGCATAAATTCCATAAACACATCCTCTCACTCTTCATCCCTTTCTCTCTCATTCAGCCAGAAAGCACATTCAGAGCTTTTATCACCCGCCTGTCCATCTCCTCTCAGCGCGACAGCCGGTTGACTCATCCTGCCGTGCCTCACTTTGCGGCGCCGTTGCTAAGCCAACCTACCGAGGTAAATAAATAATAAATACAAAAAAAAAAAAAAAAAAATCCAAAAGGGAGAGAAGAGACGAGCAAGCAGAGAGAAAATGAATGAAACAGAGGCAGGAATAGAGAGAAGAGTAAGTGTGTGTGTGTGTGTGTGTGTGTGTGTGTGTGTGTGTGTGTGTGTGTGTGTGTGTGTGTGTGTGCGGGCGCAGGAAGTGGTGTGGTGTGGTGTGTGTGAATGACAGACGGATGAATGCAGCAGGCTCTGTGTGAATGGAGAAAGCAGTGACGCTCCTCAGGTTCATCCACATTGCCTGGCCGAGAGTTTCAGTTATTATTGTGCTCTGCTATGCGTAAAGTAAAGAATAAAACACCGTGAGTCATGCTGTTACAGGAAAATAATCAACAAAAGGGTGGTGTGATGAAGCGGAGCCACTGATACCACCCTGAACTTGATTGTTTTCCTATCACAGCATGCCCCAGAGTGTTTTATTCCTCTTACACACCAGCAGAATCTGTTTACTGATTACTGAACACCAAGCTCTGCTGAATCCTCAAATCGGATTGGTCCGAAGGCATTGATTACTTTCCAGCTCTGACAGTAGTGTGACAGGTTTATATTAATGCACTGGTACAGTGGAAGCTCTGCATAATCAGCGGAGTTTGATGTTTATTTAACACTCATGGAAGGAGTCTCCAGTGTCAGCGCTTTCAGTCAGAGCTGTAAGTTTCTTCAGGAAAGAGGAGTTTAAGGCTTTACGGCTTCTTGGTAACATAGTAACATAACAAGCTGTGTGTGTGTGTGTGTGTGTGCGTGTGTGTGTGTGTGTGTGTGTGTGTGTGTGTGTGTGTGTGAGTGTGTGTGTGTGTGGAATCAACTCCAGTGTAGTAACAGTCACTCTGCTTCGTTGATTATATCCCTATAACCGCGTGACTCGGAATGTTTTATTCCATGATTAATCACTAATATTGTATTGGAATGTCGTATTTAATTCCATGATACATTGTACACCTTGTGCTTGGGGAAGAAATGAATTTACATTTACATTAATGTTTTTTTTTAAATAAATTATTCCATTAACAGTTATGATCTCAATCCTTTAGATCCCCCGGCGTGTGCGTACGGTGCGGAATATTAACGGATGAATATTACGCTCCATGATCATGGTTTCTCGTCTTGTACAGATAACCAGAAAACTGCATCACAGTTGTGTTACAGAGAAAGAGCAGCGCAATGTTCTCTCGGGAGCGTAAGTATTCGCCTTTACGTGGGTAAGGCGAGTGCATGATGACCTTATCGACCCCTAAATTCAAACAGCTACAGTATCAGAGGATTAGATTTCACTCGCTGGCACAGGACGAATGTTGCAACACGCGTTTACTGGATGAGCGAAATCTCACAACCTCTCAGGCCTGAAGTGACTCACACGGGCCCGCTGTCATAGAGACGTGCTCATAAACAAAAGCAAAACACACACACACACACACACACACACACACACACAGGAAATGCATTAGCTCTGAGAACCAGCAGTTCTTTTTTTTTTTTTTTTCACTTTTAGGACCCTGGTCATTGTGAAACCCAACACTGTTCAAACCTCCTCCTCCCTTCGACGTGCCACAGGACTGAAGCCAGAGGTCCATCTTTAGTTCAGCTAAGCACACACACACACACACACACACACACACACACACACACACACACACACACACACACACACAGTCACGCCACCATCACCACCATCTTAGCATGCCTTTGTATGTTATCTACCAACATAACAACTCTACTTCCTGCTCTCTCTCTCTTACTCCCTCACACACACACACACACACACACACACACACACACACACACACACACATAACCCTAACCCTAGCCCTTACACTGGCATAATAATTCCTGAAGCTAATTAATTAATACTAGACTTAATCCTAACCTTAACCTCTACCTCAATAACCAGGAAATCTGTTGCCTGATTGATTGATTGATTGATTGATTGATTTAAAACATTGTTAGGAGTACATTTGATGCAGTCCAATCATCGGACATCATTTATCGCACTGGATACAAACTAATTTATTCGTAAATCATTCTCAGGAGCCTTTACACAAGCTCATGATGCTCCGGTTCGTCAGGGAAAACGTTCGCATGCTACGTCTCGCTACGGGTTCGAGTATAAATTTAGTGATGTAAATAGTGAGGTCAGTGTAGCGCCATGTGACACCGCGTCGGCAAGCGGATAAACAAACTAGCATCTTGTCTCGAATCGCATACTTACAGAGTGCTAACACTATCTGGTTTTCCTGTTACAGTTAGCGCTTGAAAGGTAAAAACCTCCCATGTCGCCCTGAAACCTACAGAAAGCTCGCTTTTGCGTACGAGGGTTCTGGATTTTCTCCGTTAGTAAGTGCTTTCGAATATAAGGTCAGAGTTGTCGATTTGGAAACTTGACAGGGATGGGGATATTTCAGCTCTATATGATATGTGCCGTGTAGCAGATGCCACTTTTAATCCTCCGGCTGTTTTTGGTCCTCACTAAGACCTATAAACGTGTACACACACACACACACACACACACACACACAGGGGCGATGTGGAGAGTCCCTCAGTAAACTGGTCAGCACCTGAGCAGGCGAGATATTCCTCCTCTCTTGGTGAAGTGGTGTAAAATTGCACTGACCTCACACTCAACCCGGTTCACATTTCGCAGCGTGGCTAGAGGGAAGTTTCACACAGTCCTGAAAACAACACTATCATTTTGGGTCATTTTTTTTTTTATTATTGACAGAGACAGAGAGCTGAAGATGTTGAGGTTCTCTTTGGGAGTGACGAGGTTGGACAGGATTAGGAACGAGTACATCAGAGGGACA
>CM074951.1:25003173-25015984 GCA_037577455.1 Pangasius macronema | reverse complement strand
GCAGAAGATAGGGATAGGTGGAGAGTGATGATTCGCTGTGGAGACCCCTGAAGGGAAAAGCCCAAAGAAGAAGAAGTGAGACACCACAGTTGTGGAATCTGTCTTTAGATCCCCCTAACCTAACCCTTCTTCTCTCAGGAGATCTTGAAATAATCGAAAAGAAAAAGGTCCCTTTTCGAACACGGGTGGAGGTGGATTAAAAACGAAAGAAAGAAACATTCCCATTGAAAAACACATGCATGAGAATTATTTCTAGGTGCTTTTAGCTTCAAAACCTTCAAACCATGAAGATCCACTGCGGTCTGTGCGATGTAGCCGTCTCCGCAGCCAACCCCCTCCCTGCTGTTCCAGGAAAAAAAGATAAAACAGACGCGTTGGGCGTCAGACTGTCTCTCCAGCACCCTGGATTGGATGTGTGAGAGAAATATCTCACCTCTCCTGCAAACCTGGATCAAACGCATACCTGCTGACTCCAACACACACACACACACACACACACACACGCAGTCTGGCTCGTCCACGCCACCGCTGTCCTTTTCTGCTGCAAGACGCTTCTCACTGAAAGTGTGATGATGGCAGAGTTCCCATCATGGATGAGACTGCAGGTGAAAAGAGAGAGACGGGATGTTTGTGTGTTCAGAAGTCAGAAGGTCAGGTGTAATGGTGGGATTTGTTGAGATGTCTTGAGATGGTCATGGACAGAAAGGTGCGATATCATACCAGAGCACATCTTTCCGGAGAAACCGTTATCATTATTCAGGAAGTATCTCCTTTTTTTTTGGCACCACATTTTACTTGCAATCCTATGTGAAGCTTTTTTTTTCCATTACAGAAGAACTTCCAAAAGTTTTAAAAAATAGATAGTGAAATCAAGCGTTTTTTTTTAATTGCCTCCCAACCGATTGGGTCACAACTTGGGGAACAACTGAGAAAAACAGACATGGGGGGAAAAAATGACTCAAGAAAGTGACTCAAATATTTCACTGCCGATATTCTGACTTTTTTTTTTTTACTAAAAATATCACAGCATGTATTTTGGGACATTCACCGCTACATGATGTAACGTTCCACTTTAACTGTAGCTGCATACACCGAAGTCTCACACACACACACACACACAGCTCTTTAAGAGAATTTAAAGACGGAGGTTCCGATGTTAGAAATAAAGTAGACGTTTAGATTACATCTCTCCTTCAGTTCACGAGCGAGTTTTTAATTCTAATTCCTCTAATTTCTTCAGGACCATAGTGGAAGATAGAATAGTATTCAAGACTACATAAAGTGCAAATACACAACGATGTCAGACGAGTGCAAGAGAATAAATACACAGAACAGGACACAGGCCTGTAAACTGTCAACTATTGTGTGATGTAGCACAACTGTAGCAGCAATACTGGTCATACTGGTTTAGGTGTTTGACTAGTCCAAGTGAGCATTGGGAAAGCAGCAGGGTGTTGAGTAATCTGACTGCCTCAGGGAAGAAACTGTTGCGGAGTCTGCTTTTTGGTGGCACGGATGCTCCTGTATCTACCTGGCAGGAGGGTGAAGAGTCCATGAGTGGGGTGAGAGAGGGGTCCTCTGCAATACTGGTGCAGCAGTTATTGAATGAGCTATCGATGGTGGGTTAGAGAGGCGCTGAAGGGTCTTGCGGTTGGAGACTGTGCAATTCCCGTACCACACAGTGACACGGCTGGTCAGGACACTCTCTATCGTCCATCTGTAGAAGGAGTTGAGGATGGGGAGCGGGGAGTTTGGCTCATTTCAGCCTCCACAGGAAGTGGAGGTGCTGCTGGGCCTTCTTGGCTAGGCAGGTGGTGTTGAGGGTCCTCCTGAAGTCGACAGTCATCTCTTTTGGTCTTATCAACATTAAGATATCGACTGTTGTCTCTACACCATTCTCCGAGCTGGTTCACCTCCTCTCTGTAGATATTGTTGCTGATGAGGTCCATGACTGATGTGTAGCAAACAACAGTCAAAAAACTATGGACATAATGAAATAATGGACAGGTCTTCCATTTTTTTTTATCAACCAGAGATAACAGTCACATCTTCTTGTTTTCATAACCGGTGGTTCCGTTTGTTGGAGGATTATTTAGTTTAGTTCTCGTGTTCGATCCGATCAATCGGTCAGCTATGAGGCTAGGGCTGGTAGAGTGGTTATGTTTACAGTGTGTGTGTGACATGAGCCATTTTTATTAAAAGCACAAGTAACTGTCCAGAGAACCCTTGAGGAACTCTCATTTCCCAGGAATACACAAGGAAGGAGAAGCATAGAATGTCTTTTAAAATAGCGTTAATGAAAGTTCGGTTTGTTATGTGTCAAGGACGAAATGAGTGGTCATGTATTTTATAAGTGTGGCTGTGTAAAAAAAACTTATGAAAGGTTATGTCAAAGGTCATGGTCATGCAAGCACAAACAGCGCCTAGCTGGGCTTATTGGCCTTAACCTTCACCACTGGCGCCTCCACATCCCTGGAAAATCTCAGCTGCTAACATCTCTCCCATCAGCACTTAGGGCTCAAAATAAAACGCAGCGAGCGTCGTGATTTCCGGGAGAAGCGCCCTACTAAAGTACAGGAAAAAGGAAGGAGGGAGGGGGGGATGAGGGGATGAGTGATTCATCCCGTTCTGTAGGCAGTTTATTTTGGTTTCAGTGAGGCAACAAACTTTAGGGGGGGAAGTCGGCGAGAGCTGGAGAGCGAGCGACTCACGGCTGGAGGAGGCTGGTGACGCCAACAGTGATGCAAACCGAAATCTCCACTGCTCAGTGAAACAGTAGAGATGGAAATAGGACAGGAAGTGGGATTAAAAAAAGAGCAATACCGATGAGGATCCTAAACGCCCACAAATGCTTACCCATCACTTACCTTGTGCTTGTGCAGGTTTCTTCCCCAGACTCCCACTCCGCTTCACCACTGCGTCTCAAACACGATTTGTTTTAGCTCGTATTAGACCTGGAGTGACGTCAAAGGCTGTAGAGTCACAGAGGAGAATTTATATCTGTCATATAGCTGCCATGTAATTACTCATACGTACTGTAGTGCTGACATTTACATAGCAAATGTTCGACTCTAACAATGATAGACCTGTCACCTAACATAAACGGCACACGCTTCTCAACGGCAACATGCGGTAAAGCTTTTTGGCGCAGACTAAACACAAGAGAAACTTCTTGAAAGGTTTGTCAGTGCGAAAGACTCCAAAAATAGCAACCAAAGCAAGACTCCTTCAATAAATGTTAAATTAATAAAAGCTCTTTACAGTAAGCTTTATCATATCCCAGATTGCACAGGTTTTTTACTCTGTTTACATGGAGCTCCCACAGTGCAAGACACTGTCTAAGTTATTACTATAGAAACGATAACGTGTTAGAAAGAGCGCATTAATAGTAATCTGTGATTCATGGCTGCACTATGAATCCACTAGGATCCACTAGGATCCACTACAGTCGTGGCCTAATGGTCTGAGAGTCGGACTTGTAACCTGAAGGTGAACCCGAAGGTGGTGGGTTCGAGTCTCGGGNGGGATTGTAGGTGGGGGAGTGAATGACCAGCGCTCTCTGCCACCCTCAATACCACCACTGAGGTGAGACCCTTGAGTCCAACTGCTCCCCGGGCGCCGTAGCTAAAATGGCCGCCCACTGCTCCGGGTGTGTGTTCATGAGTGTGTGTGTTCACTACTGTGTGTGTGCACTTGGATGAGTTAAATGCAGAGCACAAATTCTGGCTGTTCTCGCCTCTCACCCACTCTGTCTTTCTCTCCTTTTCATACTTTTCAACCCTGCTTCCATGTAAAACCTACGACTCGGAATGATTGACGGATGCGAATGCTCACAGCGTTTGATATTTACGTAGGGGAAGTGGGAGGCTTCCGAAACGAACGCAGTCCGCAGCCCATTGAGGAGCACCAAGAGGGATTCTCTGCAGTTACGTCAAACATTAGTCATCCTGGCATGGTTCATTTTTTTAATCTATTTCTTTCTCTCTGTCTCTTGTTTCTCTCTCACTCATCCAGTCCAAGTCTAGTTCTTCAGCTGGAGATGGAGCGAGTGTTTTTTTGGGGGGTTTTTTCAAGAGTGTTTGGGGATGCTTTTCTGATTCCAAGAAGTAGAGATTAGGAAAATGTTGGATTAAAAAAACTCAGGAAGTCAGTAAGCCAGCATGAGTAACAAATGAGTGTGTGATGAATTAGTCATAAAATCACTCTTACTACAGTAAAATCCATAGATCCAGGTGACCCCGTGGCTGTATGGACTGCGTGAGCCATGCCAGTGTCATCAGGATTGAAATCTGATCACAGCAACAGCACTTGACGGACTTCAGCCAGCTTGTTTGCTTGTTTGATCACAACTTCGTAGTGTTTCTTTTCCCAAAATTGTAAAGCGACGTTGGTTTGAGAACACACACTCATTCACACTCATTCACACCAGCCAATCTGCCTACCTGCATGGTTTTGGACAGTGGGAGGAAACTGGAGAACCTGAAGAACCCCGAGAAAACAGATTTGGCTCCTTTATAGCTCAGAAGGGGGTTCCTCAAAACTTTTGCATCCAGAGACCCTTTCCAGAGTCAAAGAAATGGGAAGGACACCCTTATGATCACAGCACAGACTTAATTTTAAGAATAGCAGGGCAAAATATATACCATCAGGTTTTTGGGAGGTGGGAGGAACCTGGAGAACCAGGAGGAAACCCCAAAGCTGGAGCTGTGAAGTGGTAACGCTCCCCACTCTACCACCATGCAGACTATTATTATTATTATTATTGTTGTTGTTGTTATTATTATTATTATCAATATTAATTATGCCTTATCTTCAGTGTATGACAGTGTATAATACTGTAAGTGAACCGTTAAACAAACTCTTTCGCTTAAACATCAATAAACTCTCTTGCATTTTAAACTGAATGCTCAGGAGACATTTCCAGTTCCTCGAATTGTTTTTGGGATGCGCTCCTCTTTCTTCACCGTCTTCGTCTCTATGCCCGTAGAGCGAGCGATTTTTTTTTTTTTGTCCGACTGCACCCAATGATGTCATCTAGGCTACGTCAAGCGGAAACGTCACCAAACACACCAGAGCTGGCCTGCTTTCACTGCGCACTCAGTCTTAATGAAAAAGCTTCCTGGTCCAATGCTGTGTTCATTCTCCATCTCCAGTTCCACCTGATCTTCTCCGTTCTCCAAGACGTCATGGCACTGGCACTGATTTCTCATAAACATGTAATATACTGTAGGCGTTTACATTGATGTTATTGTGATGACAGTTATCGCTGTCCCACCATATGAGCATGCACACACACATTCGCCCGTGTGTGTGTGTGTGTGTGTGTGTGTGTGTGTGTGTGTGTGTTAGTGTTACACCGCAGTGCTGTTGTACCCTGCAGAATCCAGCCCCATGTACCGTGCTGCATTTACCACAGCACAGCAATGACGTCATCACCCTCCTCATCCTCAGCTGCTGATGAAGGTGGAGGATAGGGTGAGGCTGATTGACAGATAAGCCCCGCCCACTCCGTCCAATCCATCTTTCCTTCATTTCACTACCCTTGAGTGAAAGAAGGTGAAAAAATATGAATGAATCAGCAGCCATTCTTAATCTCATCTCTCTCTCTCTCTGTTGCTCATTCATTCTTCCTTATATTTCCACTCTCATTTTTCACCCCTCCTTTCCCTTCTCTCTTTCTCTCTGTCTCTCTCTCTCTCCTTCTCCATTAGCTCATTGTGTGCAAGAGAAGAGAGAGTGAGAGAGAGAGAGAGAGAGAGAGAGAGAGAGAGAGAGAGATAGATGTGGGGACTGTTGCCGTGCAGATTATGGGCTGTAATCCTCAGGCAGGGTGAGTGTGAATGACAGAGATCTGCTTCCGTTTCTGAAAAGTAGGCCGGATGTTTCGGGTTTGCATATATCATGGCAACAGCGGACACCAACACCTTCAGCATCCCTCCTTCCTTCCATCCCTCGTTCCTTGCATCCCTTTGTCAGGAGGAGAAGCTGCTGAGTGAAGGAGGTCGAGCCGTTTCATTCAGCCTCTCTTTCTCAGAATCCATTGAGAAAAAAGAGTGAGCCAGATGGGGAGGGTTGTGCTGCAGTGTGTGTGTTCGTGTGTGTGTGTGTGTGTGTGTGTGTGCGTGTGTGTGTGTGTGTGTACGAATATGTGTGAGTGAATGAGAGAGCGAGAGATTACGAGTGTGCAGTCACACCCTATGAACATTATGAGGTCACTCTGCACCAGAGCACATTTTAATGGCACATTTTAGGACATTTAAGATGTTTAAAGGTGAGCTGCTCTAATAATAATAATAATAATAATAATAATAATAATATATTTTATAACACTTTTAGTATCTATATAAATACACATTACATACATATGCAAATACAGTGGGGTCCAAAATCTGAGACCACTAGAGAGAAGTCTTTTATTTTGCCTTCGTTTTTCTAATTTAATACAAAATGGATTCCACAAGTTTGTGTAAAACCTAATGATCAAATCCGTCAGAGTGCTGTCCGAACACGTGCTCCACTGGACGGGATAAATCTCACGGAAAATCTGAACCAGGAGGAGATGGTTAAGATGGTTGGCTACTCAGAAATAGTGCGGAGGTGGAGTTTTGAAGGTTACGTCGCTTCTCTCACCCTCTTCACCTGCCTCATTCATCCTGATGCCCTGTTTCTGCTCAGAGCTTCTGCACTCGTGTTCCAACATGGACACCCTAAAGATTTAGACTTCCCCAAACACCTTTCACCCTCGTTTCCGCGTTCAGTCACCAGCATACTGTAGGTTTGTATGTAAGAGCTGCTGCTGGAATCGTAAAGACTGTCATGTGCTCATCCCAGGATTCACCCTCAATGCTGTTTGTCTTTATTCTTCTACACGGTGTGCTGTAATGATCTATAATCCCACTATCCAGTGTCCCTCAGAAGAAGACAGGAGAGGAGGATTTTCCTCGTTGCCCTGGTCTTCTCTGGTTTATTTATTAGGCATCTTTTTGAGGGTCAAAAAGCATTGGTTTCAATCGGACCAGACTTTACAAATGATACAATAATACAATTTTCCATTGCCACAGTTTTTACTTCTTGTACCTATTACCAAAGACACTCCTCCTACCTTCATGGGTGAAGTACACACATGCACTCTGTCCAGGATATGGACAGTCCTGTCATCTGATTCGTTACAGTGAGTAGAAATAAAAGCTGTAGCTGTATAAACTTTGTTCACAGGTTAGCAAGCGAAAACGTCGCTAGCATCCATCTTCTACGTGGTCCAACGTTTCTTTAGTTCCCGAGTCACAGCCTTAGTTCCTTAGTTGGCGTGTAAATGGAAGAAAACTTATTCTTCTCTCGTCCCGTCTTATACGATCTGTCTTTGAACGTGTAGGAAGAAAAATAACGCTGGGAAGGAAGTAGCAGAGATCGTTGGTGCCTCTAGTGGATGTAGCTTGGACAGTTAGCAAATCTAATCTGAGAACGAAGCTAGTACGGCACAGAGCATGCAACGTGTAAACATCGAACGACAGATTTTCACACTGATTGGTGTGTTATTTAATTTGGGTTTAAATTAAAAGCTTCAGAGGTTACCGTTTTTTCAGGCCACACCCACAAGCAACAATAGGACAGGTTACAATACACCCACAAACAACATGAGGTACGCCCAGATCACCTTGTAGGTGTATAATTACTGACTGTAGCTGGTCTACACAATGTATTGGCACCCCTGTACCCCATCCATGAGCTGGTTTTTAAACACTGTGTTCTGTAATAAATGACCACTTTCTAGTTTCCCAGTTCTTTTCGAAAGTACGACATAAATTATTCGGGTCTAAACAATAAGTAGCCGGAGTGGTAGAGTGCTCTTAATTGATTACCTGCTATTCCCATGTCACTGTTGACGGGTTGCTCTGTGTTAAAAGGATGTTAATTAACCTGATTTTTAAGCAGGCGTGATCGAGCACAGCACATTTCGGCTTGGGAAATAATGAGACCTGCCTGCAGTCTTTTACAGAATTTCTTTACTCAAGTAAACAGCGCAATTATTCATCTAAACAAATCCGCTGAAGTACAGCTTCAAATGCTTTTTTTCTCTCTCTCTCTTGAAGGTAATGAGACAAAAAAGCACACATTTTCATGTCACTGAGAAACCACAGACCGTAAAGTCTAAAGAGAATGTCCTGAGAATGTCCGAAAGTCTACAGTATTAGCTCTGAGTGTTAGAAAAAGCGCTGGAACTGGAGACTCCTTGAATAAACATATCCTCACATACCCCTTTTTTCCTTTCAACCTGTTTCATTTTAGCCTCAGATTATGCAAAGCCGTACAAGTTCCTGTGAATGAGCTGTTACTATAGAAACGATAAGGTATTAAAATGAGCTCACTGATATAAACCTGAGACTCGTAAGTGCACGATTGTCAGAGCTGCTGTTACAGAACATGAACCGACACGTTCTGACCAATCACAGCACAGAATTTTAAATAAGTGACTGCAGCAGGCATTACTGAAACAATAATCCCTTCTTTATAGTCATTCTGTTACTGTGTTACTAGAGAATGGCAGTGTGGGTATTTTGGCTCGAACTTAATTGTAGAGTGGAACAGTGATGCTAAAGCAGTGCAATGCCTCCATCTGCTGGTCAACGCCGGTAACACAGGCGCAATGATGTAACTGGGCTTCAAGGCTTCCATCCATCCATCCTCTGTAGCACTTATCCTACACAGAGTCGCGTGGAGCCTGGAGCCTATCCCAAGGAAATCGGGGCACAAGGCGGGGGACACCCTGGACAGAGTGCCAACCCATCGTAGGGCACAATCGCACACGCACTCACACACCCATTCACGCACTACGGACACTTTAGAGATGCCAATCAGGCTACAGTGCATGTCTTTGGACTGGGGAAGGAAACCAGAGTACCTGAAGGAAACCCCTGAAGCACGCGGAGAACATGTAAACTCTGCGCACACAGTTGTCCCGTTGTTGCGTTGTCCAGTGCACGCCGATTGGCTGTTTGACTGTGGAACGTTGACCTTGGAGATGAAGATTGATGCTGATTTGCTGTCATTTTTAATCTTTGGTTTGAAAAATGTATCAAGTCTTTCCAAGTCAAAAGGCTCAAGTCCAAGTGAAGTCACAAGTCGTTGATATCAAAGACAAAGTCACAGGTCTCTCTACCAGTGGCATTGATTTCAGCTCTGGGGTTTCTGCATCTGCCATCGCAACAATTACATGCAGCTTTTATAGCAAGTCGCAGATTAGAACGGATATGAAACCGGTACAGTGTGGAACAGCACAGAGACTCACTTGGGCTGATACACCACAACATGGATAATGAAGCTTTAACATTTTCCAAAATGGTCTTTAGGGGCTACAGACTCTTACCTTCAGAATGCTCCATCGATAATTCAATACTAAATTAACTGTCAACCAACGATGTCAACACACTCTCCTTGATGGTCCAGATTTTACCATGACAGTTTTTTTGAGCACTTCTTGCCACCACATTTCTTCCTCTTCAGCACTGAGCTCTTCCAGAGAGGTTTCATTGGCACCCTTCCAGAGAGGTTTCATTGGCACACTTCCAGAGAGGTTTCATTGGCACCCTTCCAGAGAGGTTTCATTGGCACCTGGAACTTTTTTGATGCCAGCCATGACAAAAGTACCGCTGATGGTGTTGGAAGGACCCTTGATAGAACAGCTGATAAACTTGTCAGTACAAGAACTGACATTCCCGATGCCGCAGTGCTGTTCGAGGCACTCGAGGAGACTAGAACAATGATCATGCTGAAGAAAATGCAGAGGAAATGGCAGTTAAATAAAGCCAGGGGCAGTTACCTTTTCCCCAGCTTGTGTATCATGGAATCAGTTGCATGTGCGTAGCTCAGCTGAAGCTGAACTGTGAGTGCTTCAGCAAAGCACATTTCAACTTCCTAGTGGAAAAGATCACAGAAATGAAATCCTCTGGTACCTGTCTGAAGACATTGTGTGTCTCATTCCAGCTCCCAAACCAGCCACAGGTCATCATGTGGAGATTGACAAGGAGATCCGAGGTGAAACTTGGAAATGATTTGTAATTTGGGCCCAAGAAGATGGGGAGTGTGAAAAAGAAGGGCAAAGTCAGAGAAAAGAAACATAGTAAACCCTGTTACCCAATGCTCAACCTGCTATGTCGCATTCAGACTTCTTACTTCATTGTTTTATCACAAAATGTACAAAGTACAACTTTATTTAATACAGTTGCTGCAACATATTTGGCTTGAAATCATTGTAAGAAAAGCTAACACACACACACACACACACACACACACACACACACACACACGTGCAGCAGTTTGGGCATTTATTGGACTAATTTAATAACGAGTCACTTTCATTATAATCTGCTTTTAATAATATGGGTTATATAATTCCATTCCTCTCATAATGACTCCTAATGCAATTATATTAATTAAACAATTATTGAATATAGTCAGTAATTATTCTAAGTACTTTAAAACTTTTAAAACTTTAACTCTTAACCTTATGCCAGCTAGCATTATATACCTCAGTAACTGTAGAGCTTTACTAGTTCAGAAATACCAGAGGAACGCACTTTATTTATTATATAAGTAAGCTTTAACTGATATTTGAATACGCCTTGATATATTATACATTTTAAATTCAAAAGTCGTCGTTCATTGGGCTAACGCTCATGTCACAGCAAGTCGACACTTTGATCTTTTAGGTGAACGCTGGAAATCGTCTTGCTATACATATAAAGAGCTGTAAGACACATTAATGTTACCTCAGAAGAGAAACGGGGGTTCCTTACTGTCAGTCTGAGAGATGGCGGGAAAAGACGGAGAGATGGAGGATGTTTAAAGTAAGTAAGAGGAAACGTGAGCGGAAATGAAACCGGTAATGCGTTTATTTGTGTGTTTTTTTTAATCAAGGGCATTCATATGATGTTATTTTAGATCACAGGAACCTAAAGGGAACCTAAAGGGAAGCCGGGTTAAGAGGGTCTCCTGAGTGGGGCAACAGAAAAGTGTTTGCTTTCTATCTTCCCTAGACTGCGAGTTCAAATCACGACAATGCCGCAGACATGTGGCTGTGCTTCCTAGAGCGGAGGGGCATGCTCTGTCTCCCCTGTCAATCACAGAGTTACTAGCCAATCATCAGCATTTGTGAGCTCATCTATGCAGAAGAGGGTAGATAGCGCTTTCCTCTGAGTGTGTTACACCGCCCTGTGATGTAGCATGAGCTGTAGATGTTGGCTGTAGGGGTGAGCAATACGACAAAAATATCATAATCGCAACACTCGAAGACATTTGTACGATACGCTATATGTATTGCAATATTTAGATTTGGTAACAAAAAAAAGCACAATTTTTATGGTTCAAGATAAAATCAGGTCAGCTGCTTCCAATCAGAGTTTGTCACTGCTATTAAAAAAGTGTGAAAGTGATACCACGGTACCTGCAATATCTCCGGAAAGTGTATCGTGACATGTTAAAAATTTATCACGATATCAATATTACATCGTCATATCGCCCAGTCGTAGTCGGCTGGCTTCATGTGTCTCTAAAGAAGCATGCGTTAGCCTTCACTCTCCCTGAAACGTTCACGTTAAATCGTCATCCCTAGACAAACAAGATGAAAAATCGCAATTCTTTGTGATACGTTTTACGCCGTGGCCAATCAGCAACGAGAATGTGACGTTCAATAAGGACCGCCCCCTTTCCTTTTTTTAGTTATTTTTACTTACATAACTGTTCTAGCAAGAATGTGAAGTGTTTTTCCAAAAAAAAGTTTTAACAGTCGCACGGCCAAAAAAATCACAATAAATCATGGAAGGAAAAAGACACGGCACACTGCTCTACTGCTCTCAAAACATTTTAAGAATAAAAGGTCTTTTTGAACATTTTCAACTCTGATGTTAATCCGTTGATGTCTAAAGTTCATGTTTGGTGTAGGAATATTCCTGATATTTTTATGTTGTGATCTTCAGCGATTTCTCCATTCCAGTAGCGAACATCTTAAATATACTATTGATTACAAAAAAATTTCAGGTCAGTTTTCTTGACCTTTTGATCATTAAGGATGGAGACAGATTAATAACTGATCTTTATAGAAAACCGACGGATAGAAGGTTCAGGAGTTTAAGTACTTGGGGTCAACAGTCCAGAGTAATGGAGAGTGTGGGAAAGAGGTGAAGAAGCGAGTGCAGGCAGGTTGGAATGGGTGGAGAAAGGTGTCGGGAGATTATATTTTATTGGAGAGGATCTTTTTTTTTCATTGGATAATTGTTTGCTTGTTTGTCGTCTACGCCCATTGTCAGGTGTGCTTGTTTAAAGATTTTCAGGACTTGATGTTTTTACCGCCTGAAGAGGACAGACACGGTCGAAATGTTGTCTATTGCTCTATTTATTATTAAAATACCTGGAGAGCATTATAGTGGTATGCCGTCCCTTTTCCCTTCCAAGAAGTGCGTTTGACTCTTTTGTGAGTTTTCTCCTCTTGTGCGAGTTGTCAGTTCCCACCCACCAGTCAGCTCTCCCCAGTCGCGCAACACCTACCAACCAGGGACAGTGAAGGCTAACGTGTTTCCTCACGAGACACGTGAAGCCAGTCAACTGTACTTTTTTTTTTTTCGAAAGTGCTGGTCATGTAGCATCACAGTGCAGCATAACACACTCGGAGGAAAAGCATTATCCATTATCCCTGTTCCACATACATCACCTCACAGGGGGCAGTCGTGGCCTAATGGTCCGAGAGTCAGACTTGTAACCTGAAGGTGAACCTGAAGGTGGTGGGTTCGAGTCTCGGGTCCGGCAGGGATTGTAGGTG
>CM074951.1:24961227-24975674 GCA_037577455.1 Pangasius macronema | reverse complement strand
TCGTGAAGAGTGTGTGCGAGGGGTGTGTGGGGTCGTCCACAATGCTGTTGCGGATGCAGCATGAGGTGTAGATGTCCGTGACAGAGGGGAGAGAGAATCCGATGATCTTCTCAGCCGTCCTCACTATCCGCTGTAGGGTCTTGCGATCCGAGACGGTGCAATTCCCAAACCAGGCAGTGAAGCAGCTGCTCTCGATGCTCTCGATGGTCCATCTGTAGAACATGACCATGAAAACATGACCAAATGAACCCTTTAGACACTTTTTGACTTTCACTTGAGCACACTTTTGGCTCGATCATTTCGCGTAGTAATTAGCATAATGTGATTAGCATCTCCTGATCATTGCTTTGAATTCTTTAGAAAGATTAATTATAAACAGTTAGGCACTCTTAATAGCATTCAAATAGCCTTGTTTTCAACCATATTACATTTGTTATATATTTATTGAAGCTTTTGTATGCTAATCGAATATCTGGTTACACTCATCCTAATAAAATACAGGCAAATTACTTTCCAGAACATTCTTAACATCGGTTCTCTGAGAGAATTCCTGTTAAACTGGAATCATTTGGTTTGGTTTAGATAGAGTGCAAAGCCGGTGCAAATTTAAGCACATGAATTACCCAGGCTTTCATCAAAACATTATCAACTTTTCATTGTTGAGAAGATGTCTTTTGCCCAGATGAATGTTTGTCTGAAAGCTACCAGGGAAACACAATATTAGTTCATGGCTGAAATGAAACATCTGTTTAAAATATGCTAGTGTGGAGCAGATTCACTTGCTCCACCAAACCCTCCAATCACCCTCCCACAACCCCACCACCCGTCCCTAAAACCCCCCACCACCACCACCACCACTTGTCCCTAAAACCCCCACCACCACCACCACCACCACCACCCGCCCCCAAGACCAATCCCCAATTGTTTTTATAATCTCTCATGGAAGGCAATGCGTTCACTTTTTTAACCGTCGCTGATTATAAGCATTTGGGCAGATTTTTAGGAGTTATAGGGAGGGATGTGAAGGAGGAAGGATAGTGACAGTAATGTGTAGATATAGTAGCATAGATAAGATGTGTGAAAGATGACTAGAGGTCTTCATAGATTGGCCCTCTATGAAATTTTGCTTAATCGTTGGCTCCTTGTTTCACTTACGTAGCCAAATGTGCTGCATATATGGGTCTTCTTAAGACAAACGAATTGTGCAATCACCTCCATTAACTCATAAACACCCAACAGGACGTTTTGGATTTTGTCCGTTTTGACAGGGTTCATCAGATTCAAACCCAATTTGATCAGCTTATATTTGATATCACAATATCCAAGATTTATTTTTTTTTTGATATCTTAAGTGGTGTTGCCATGGTGAGTTGGGTGTTGAAGTGCACTCAACCTCACTATTGCCTGTAATGTAACACTCTATCCTTACTACAGTATATATGCAGTGTAAGAGGAAATTGTAAATGATTTAAATGCGATGTAAATGATGTAAAGGAATTCTCTTCTTTCTTAGCTCCGGTATGTAAAGATGGAGACAAATCCATTGGGTCCACTATAGAGCATGTTGTTCTCTTTTATTCTTACTCTTGTAAGCCGCTCTGGATAAGAGCGTCTGCCAAATGGCGTAAATGTAAATGTAAAAGTCTTCTTTTTCTTGGGTCTGAGGGGAATGGAACATGAGCCAGAACTTCACGATGCTTAGCGCGCCCTCAGATCTCAGAGTGCTGGGAGAGGAATACACGAGAGACAAGCTTCCACGGGTGAGCTGAGGAGGTGATGTTAGGCAGGAAGAGAGGGGTCATACTCCTCCAAACCCTTCAATAAAATCAATTCATTTAAAAAAAAAAGTGCACAGGGAGGTCAGGACTTAAAGGGTGAAGGTATTTTATGTCAGTCAAATTCCAGAGAGCCTTTTATTAGCCACCTCTCTTTGGCTTTTACTGATGTCCCACTTCAGGTGTAAAACAGAGCTAAAGTAAAGCTGATTAGTGTTTCCTTTGTCTCCTATTTAAGCATTACATACTGGCTTTCGGTGGGATCTTGGCCATCCCTTTAATCCTCGCCGAGCCATTGTGCATTAAGGACAACAATGCAGCCAAGAGCCAGCTCGTCTCCACCATCTTCTTTGTATCAGGAACTTGCACCATGCTTCAGACCACCATCGGGACCAGGTTGCCTGGATGCCTCATTTACTCCTACATTCCCGCGCTCTTGTTATTTATGCAATATACAATAACTTACAATCAAACAAATGTTTACGTAGCACACTTGTCCACCTCAGGTTGCCAATCTTGCAAGGAGGAACGTTTACTTTCATCACACCGACGCTGGCTATCCTGGCACTGCCCAAGTGGAAGTGTCCAAAGGGGAGCGTGAGTCCTGAGCTCAATGCCACCGCAGCCGCAGTCTCCCGCATAGACCCTGAGGAAGTCTGGAAGATGCGCATACGAGAGGTACGCATGCAGCGTTGTTTTAGCCAAGAGGAAAAAGCTAAAATAACCTTCAACTTGTATGACAAGTTGATTGGTTATACTGAAGAAATGTCTTTTTTGTTGTTGTTGTTGTTGTTGTTATTTATGTTTTCGTAGCACTCTGTTTGCATGAACACTTAGCTATTTGATATACCTAGCTACTATCTAACATGCTGATTAATATATATAGAGACATATTTCCCTAAATTCCCTACAATGTGAAGCTAAAACTCTACTGATATCCTGATGACTCCATGTGGGCGGGAATTTACATGTACATTTAATCATTTGCCAAGAAATAAATAATTAAGTATGTAAGGAAATAAATAAGTAAATAAGTCATTAAGTAAGGAAGTTAGTAAGTAATAAGTAAGTAAATGAGTAAATAATTGAGTTAAAGTAACTAAGTAACTAGGTAAGTACATAAATAAGTAAGTAAACAAGTAAGTTAATAAATACAAAAGTAAATAAATAATTTAATATGTAAGCAAATAAATAACTAACTAACTAAGTTTATAAATAACTTACGTAGGTTAGTAAGTAAGTAAACGTGAAGCACAGTGTCTCTCTCAAATTATACTTGGTCATATTTTATTGTGTACTGAAGTAGGTCTGCTTCCATCAATGTCTGTAAATATTTTTATTTTTTTTTAAATCAATGGCTAATGAGTAATAGTATTACTATTAATAATATAGAGAAACAGTGCTCTTTTCTGCACTTTTTTTTACATTACTTAGACATATATATGGCTGCTTTGCTGATTTTTAAACCCACTTTAGACTAAAGTTAATTAAAGAATTTATTATTAGAATATTTAAACTACAATCACACAAATATGACTTGTACTGTTCCACTAGGGGGCGGTGTAGCGTCCTCAGCACCCCCTCTCTCGGGCCCCTGTTTGGCAGGTCCTCGCATTCAAAATGACTTACAGGTGAAGTGCCGAAGGAGCTCATAGTGACATTAAGTTTCCACCAATGAACAAGAAACAAGTGTAAACTATTTGTAGGAAGAACAGAGGGAACCACAAATAACATAAGGTTTAGAGTAAAGTGCTAGAACTCTGCACACAAGTCACGATCCAGTCACAGTACAAAGGATACAATATTGGAATAATACCACAGGTAGAACCACAGGTTTACCCCAAAGGCAATCTCATGGCAAGAGAGGACACACCCGATGAGACCTACACACACACCCATTCACATCGCAAGAGCTGAGGAATTCTCTGCGAGATCAGTGTAGGGTAAGAACCAGTCAACCCAAATGAAATATACTTGTATGTATATAGCTGGGTTAGAAGCCATACGGAGACATGAAAACTAATTTCTTTAAAATAAAGTGTCACAATGTCACCTGTAGAAACTATAAAAAACATTTCTCACAAGCTTTTCAAAAGTTCAAGTTCATTACCAAGTTAAATTTCTGTCAGAGCTCCCAGACTATATTAAGGACCTCCTCAAAAATACCCCTGATAAGTACCTGATCCAGGTAATCAAGGCCAATCAGATGTATCGGTTCTGGACTGTAATAAGAGCTGGACCAAACTGGGTTTGAGAACCTCCAATCATTGCCTGTTAGGACAAGTGCTTGTGTTTGATGTATGCTCCTTTCCCAGATCCAGGGAGCGATCCTGGTGGCGTCGTTGCTTCAGGTCGTGCTCGGACTCTCAGGGCTGGTGGGGTTTGTGCTGAAGTTCATCGGACCGCTGGCTATCGCTCCAACCATCAATCTGATCGGGCTGTCACTCTTCATCCAAGCTGGGAAGAAGTCAGGAGCACACTGGGGCATTTCAGCTCTGTGAGTCAGCTTGCAGTATGTTGCTGAGACACTAGGTAGAAGGTTGGGGCAGCAGGTAAGTCAAGCTGAGGCAGAACCTTGAGGAGCCATTAACTGAAGATCAGGCAAACGGTCAAGGCAGCAAATAACTCAAAGTGAGTAAATTAGCGGACTCATTAACTCAAACTGAGCCAGATGTGACCAGATGTTAATTGAGACTGTGATCAACTCAAGCTGAGGCAGGCATTTGAGACAATAGTTAACTCAAGCTGAGGCAGAAATTTGAGACAATAGTTAATTCAAGCTGAGGCAGACATTTGAGACAATAGTTAACTCAAACTGAGGCAGACATTTGAGACAATAGTTAACTCAAGCTGAGGCAGACATTTGAGACAATAGTTAACTCAAACTGAGGCAGAAATTTGAGACAATAGTTAACTCAAGCTGAGGCAGACATTTGAGACAATAGTTAACTCAAACTGAGGCAGAAATTTGAGACAGAAACTAACTCGAGCTGAGGCGGAAAGTGGACCCATTAATTCAAACCAGGCAGAAGTTTGAGACAGCAATTATCTGAAACTGGGGCAGGAGATTAAGAAGCCATTAACCGACTTTGAGGCAGGTATTAACTCCCAAAGAGGCGGATGTTTGAGCCAGACAACTCTAAAGAAACTGTCTTATACTGACAGAGACAAATGATGAGTCTTTGGTCTGTTCCTTGAAGATGGTAACCTGACACTTTGAGGCAGCAACTTTTAGCCTAAATGACAGTAGCAGTTGCTGGTAATGGCCCCATATTATTACTGCAATCATTAATCTGTCAAACATTCTTGGTTTAATCCCATCGTAATGGCTGACCTCTGTTCTGTCTGTAATTTGGTCGTGAAACCAGAGAAGGCCAATACATCCAGCAGCAGAACATTACATTATAGCGGCAGCATATAATGTCTTGAGCAGTATATTCAGTACAGTATTGCTTACTACAGAGCAGGAACGGATTGGGTACAGAGAGAAAGGATGGCTTTTAGTGCATGGTTCCAGTCTGTCCCGTTTCATTAATGACCTATAAAAGAACATTTAAAGGTCTGCCAGGTGTATCACAGAGCACTGCATTCACTGAATGGCAGTCTACACATCTCCGTTTACCAGCCCATTAGCCTGCCACTCCAGGTGCCTCTGTGTGTGTATGTGTATCGCAGTGTACCCCTTTGTGTGCACGGCTTTGTCTGAGTGGATGTGCATGCGAGTTTGTTTGTCCCTGTTGTAGACTTGTAGCCTGAGGCCAATCCATTCATTATGCTCAATGCTGACACCCATATCACAGTGTGCCCCTTGGCTGAGTGCGATTTGCATAAGAGGGAAAGAAATTGAATTTGTGCACTTTGTACTTAAGCTGTAGCTCTGAGTCATCCACCCGCATTCCAACCAAACTGTAACTGCTCCGAGCCATTAAACATAAAAGCTGTGCATTTAGTCCATGCCCTGGAGCAGATTTCAACATTAAACTATTTACCATAATCATTGAATAGTTGTGATAGTTTAACTTTAATTCAAGTTGTATTCAAAAAAATAAAATAAACAGTAAATGGCAGTGCTTTTTATTTCTCTTTCCTACGGCACAGTCGGAAAGATTTAAACTGATAAATTTGCTGATGGATTAATGGCATGTGTTGACACAAAGCCACAGCACCAGTCCAACATCTGAGCAGTTTAGCAATAGCACAATTTTCCAATATTTAATTAATGAATTCAGCTTCATTACCCGCTTAATCCGGGTCAGGGTCATGGTAGATCCGGAGCATATTCCAGGAACGACGAGTGTGAGGTGGGAACGCGGGCTGGATGAAATGCAAGTCTATCATAGACATTAAATTTAAACTATTAACATCAAAAAACTCGAGTATGTGGAGCGTCCGCATGAATGAGCCGCTACTATAGAAAGGATAACGTGTTAGAACGGGCGCGTTGATATAAACCTGTGATCTGCAGCTGCGCTACTGTCAGAGCTGCTGTTATGGAAAATTAATCAACACCTTCTGACCAATCAGAATTCAACAGCGCTGTGGTGTAAATGATCATATTACATGCTGCATTAAGACCACAAAGCTGCTCTGTGTGTATAGTTTGTAAATTAGAGATTTGGCCAGATCACCAGAATGGTTTGATTTAAGTTTTTTTTTTTTTTCTTTGCAGGACAGTGTGTCTCATCCTTCTCTTCTCCCAGTATCTCAGCAAGGTCAAAGTCCCTCTCATTGCTTACAGAGACAGGAAGTGGAAAGTGTTTCATTACCCTCTCTTTAGTCTGTTCTCGGTGAGTTTTTTTGTTTGTTTGTTTAGCTTATATATATATATAAGTGTGTGTGTAAGGAAAATGTGCATCCCTCAAAGCAAGATTTTCCCTTTTTGGGTTTCCAAAAGATGCTGAGGTTTATAGCGTTTATTACGTGGTGTGAGTTCCAGCAGATTTCTTTCAATTTATTGGAGAAAGCAGTTAAAAGGAAGCATTTTGGCTGGATTTAGTGTCAGCTTAGTGTCATCTAAAATCTCATTAGTTTCAGATCAGTGCACAAAAACAATGAGGAAGTATTACGTGTCATTTGTCAGAAGAAAGGTGAAACGAGTTGAGGGGCGTTGAAGAGTAATTCTTCAAACAAATCTTTCAGTATTTCGAAAAACTAATTTGTGACAGCACGGAGAGAAACCTGTTAAGAAGTCTATTCACCGACTAAACACCCCGGGCCAGGGACTTGGTCCTGTGAGTGCCATATTTTACATCACAGTTTACATTTAAAAAAGCCGAAAGCTTGTAGTTTCTGCTGTACCAGTTCATTCCTGTTCCATGGCCGAAGGCAGTGCTGATTTCCTGTTTCAAAATTTCAAATGTTCCTCGTGGCTCCTTCAGCGTTCCTCTTAGCTTCTTCAGGCTGTGAGGAAAAGCCAAGGAATGTGCTATTGCCTCTTTGGCAGGCTTTGTTTGGGATGTCTGGAGCTTGGCTGGTGTGCTTTCTTCTGACATACTTCAATGTTCTGCCCACTTCGCCGCACGAGTACGGCTACCAAGCCAGGACAGACATCAACCTGGACGCAGTTAGCAGTGCTGAGTGGTTCTTCATGCCTTATCCAGGTGAGTGTGGTAGTGAAACTTCTACATGTACTGTAAAGGCAACTTCAGAATTACTGGCACTAAAGATGCATTCATAATGATACTGGTCCAATACCATGCTCATTTACAGTACTTGAATTCGTACTGGTAAAAACAAAAACAAAAAATTCTCTGATATCAACATCCTATACCATGTTTTCTAGCATAATCCTAGCACTAATGGACAGGCAACACAAAATGACAGCGATCTAGACATATTTCATGATTTACGATCAAAGCAAAGCAGACTGCAAACTATGTTCTGTGAAAATATCAAGAGGAAGAACTACAGCATCCTTAAAAATCCCGCACTCCGAGGTATCCTCAAGCGTGCAGAGAATCCGTCACACATGTAAGTAAGTAAGTACGTATATAAGTACATTTCATTTGTAGAGCACATTTAAAACAATGTCAGTTGACCAAAGTGCTTTACAAAGCAATGTATGTAGATTGATATAAAGTATTTTCCAGCACTTACTGCTCTCGACTGCTTTAGCCAAGAACATTTGGATACATACATACACATACAAATCATACATATACTGTATAATATGGATTTAACCATTTCTCAAAGGCTATGGAATATTTCTCTATGTTTTAAGCTTTGATTTAAATGTAGTGGCAGAAAAAGCATGTATGATGTCTACTGGTAGACTGAGAGCCTTGTCTTCCAGAGCCTTGCTGCCGAGACTTCGCTCATCTTTCTGTTTCGACCGAGATTCAGAAGTCTTTAAAGTGGTGGACTTTAAAGATCTAGTCGCAGTATGCATGCAAAAAACATGTCTGCAATACACAAGGGGGTCAGTCCATTAAGGCCTTTAAAAACAAACAATAAAACCATATACTGTATCCTGAATTTAAGTGGACGCCAATGAAGGTAAGCTAAAACTGGAGTAATACGATCCCTCTTCTTTTGTAAGTAGCCGAGATGCAGCATTTTGAATGAGATGACTGGCTGATCCCGACATACAAGGCATAAACAGCTTTTCCGTGGTCATGTGACAATAGAATTTGATGATTTGATTGTTCTGACCTGAAAAAAAAACACATTTGACGTCTGCATTCATTTTTCATTTGTTTGTTGTGTCTGAAAATTTCTTGCCATCCAAATATTAACATCCACTATACACTCACTGAGCCTGTTTAAGGAGCCCTGTTCACCATTTTGCAGAGGAAAAGCTGCACAGCTTCACAGCTTGTGCATGGAAAAAAAAAGGACAGGTCCCAGGATGGAACCAAGAGGAACCCCTGAAGTGAGAGCGGCGGTTGAACAACAGTGGTTGTCTATATTGACAGAAAAGTAGTGGTAGAGTACTTAACACCAACACAGTGTGCTCGGCACGCTCACTGAGTAGAGCATAATCCACAGTGTCGAATGCAGCGCTGAGATCCAGAAAAGCCAGACCAGAACAATGGCCAGAGAGAGCACTTCACTTCGGCGAGTACTGAGCACTGAGACACGTGTACTTCCTTTCGCCAGCGTCCACATTTTGCTCGTGATTCAAGCTACAATTCACGACACGCTTTTTAAATGACCACTCTCACTCATACTGCTCTGTGTGTTCAGGTCAGCCGTCCTCACGCTCCGTCTATTAAAGATAATTTTTAAAAATATTTAAACACAAAACTGCATGAGGAGTTCACTGTAGCAGCACACAGCAACAACTGACGTACACAGAGATTAAAAAAATGCTCTAAGATCCCCCTGATTCATTAATACTAAGTAGGTTACAGATTTCAGTATCAGCATCAGGTACCAACAAATATGTACTCATACTCTGAAAAAAAACCGGTATCGATGCAAATAAATTGATTCAAATGATTCAAATGATTCAGTGATTCAGACTCATCGAGTTGGTGAAACTATTTAACTTTCATGGAATAAAACTCATTTTAATAACGATGTCTTCTCATAAATATTCGTATTTTCTCTCAACATCATACGTGTCAAAATTATTGGTGCCTCTAAAGAATATTTATAATAAACACTAATAAAAAAATTGTAATCATAAATGATGTAATACCAGGATATTTTAACCCAAAACCTGAGCTGTATCTCTGGTAATGTGTGTGTGTGTGTGTGTGTGTGTGTGTTAACTCATCTCAGACAACGATCTCATTTTTTACATGGTTTCTGTGCTGAATTTTGCTCTTAACAGAAATTAAAAAAAAAAAATACGCTAAATGTGGTGAGCTAGCATCCATGCTAACTATCTACGAGGGGATTAGCGGCATGCTAATCGTTTACTTAAAAGGTATTTTTTAGCATAAATCATTTACTTTCAATCTATAATTTGAGTATAAATTGATCTTCTCAGTCAATATCAAATGTAATGGGAAATAAAGCCAAAAAAAATAATGAGAGAATTTATTTTCTTCTGTTATTTGTAATGACTATATTTTGAAGTAAAGTGCAGTTACTATATATAAAATGCTGTTTTCTAACGTTTTATTGTGGTTTTAAGTGATTCATCTGACACATCCACAGAGGTTTTTGATGTTTATAGTGTATTTTACCTTTACTTTACATAAGTATTTGTGTATTAAAACTTTAATATCAGCGGGACACACACAACACCCGACGTGTCGAATGGAAGAATTTATGAATAAACCAAGACCTCGGTACAAATGTCTCTAAGCTTGATAGACAGGAAGAGATTGAGTGTTGCTATTTTCTCCTCTGGAGACTTTGCCAAATATTAATGTAGTGGGTGCAGTCACACTGCTGGAGAAAAGTCTTTATGCTCTTCCTGTGTAACTTAAAAACAACATCACAGTGCATCAGGTTTATTCTGCGTTTCAGGACTTCCGTTTTCTTTCTCTTTTTTTTTTCGTTTTCTTTTTAAAAGGCCCATTGTGTAGTCCCATGAGAACATTTCCTGCTTATTTGTAACTGAATATGAATGCATTATTCAGACTGAACGGATAATGTGTTCAAATACAGACACGATTAGGAGGTGCGCTATTTGTTTTTTGATTTATTTATTCATTAGAGATGTCACCAATCTGATATCCAGTATCAGTCTACATTCTTTTCAGAATTATTATTTTAAATGCTAAGAAATGTTTTTTTCTCTGTAATTTAATAAGATGTGAAATGATCTTGTCCCAGGATTCTCAAACATGTAGCCAGGAACCGAAAGAACCAGGAAGAGAAAAAAAATATTCGCTCTATCATCCAGAGATCATGAGATCAAATCCCGATGATGCCACCGCTGTCCATTGCCGGGAATCCAAGAGAGCAAAACTGGCCCTGCTACCTGCCCAATGATATCACCGCTAGCCAATCGTCAGCATTTGTGAGCTCATGTATGTGGAAGAGGGTAGATAGCTCTTTCCTCTGCATGTGTTACGCTGCCCTGTGATGCAGCTCGGTTCACGTGTCTCAGAAGAAGCACGGTTTCCTTCACTTTCCCCGGTTAGTACCTGTCATAGGTGTCCAGGGAGCCCCAAGGATCCATGAAGTATAGCCAGGGGGTCCGTGGTTGTTTTATACAGTTAGCTACACTGATGGAAACCACAAATCCCTATCATCTGGCTATAAATAATGTCTAGTAGAGTCTAATGGCTGTGCAGTGGACTGTTGTGTCACCCAGGATATCCTCCTGCTTCATTCCCATACTGGAATCCACCACAACCCAGCCCAAGATGAAGCACTCGCTAAATATTGAATGAATGAATGACAATTCTACTGATCAGTATTTCTCCAGAAACAGGACAAGAATAACAGTATGAGAAAATTCGCTAAAGTTCCCACGTAAGTGCTGTACTCATTATTTCAATGCAGCTATGAATTAACGTCTATATGGGAATGAGTTATTGCTGACTTTTTAATCTGTTCTTGGCAGTGCACTGAGATAAACACACATTATGCCACGATTCCGTGTGATGGTGTGTGTAAATCTTGGCACAACACTCAGTTTAACCAGTTACTTAGTAGCTGACAGCGATTGAAGTACAGAATCTTTATTAATGCCGAAGGGAGAAAAAATGGTGCATTTAAGGACCTTGCTAGACTCCGAGATCTTTGTCACGTTCACATTCATGGAAAGCATACACTAAAAGAGGAAATGAATTCATGTTGAATGAATTATTTTTCAATGATAAAGTAATGATTTGGTTTTAATTGTTTCATCAAACACATGAAAACCTGGGATGAAGATGAACAAGCGCAAAGATTGTACTGATCTATATTAGCAGTACATCACGCAATCACGACAATCTGTAATATCCCCAAGTTGACCATCTCCAAATCATCTCCAAGACACGTGAAGCCAGCCAAGTGCCCTGCGGTGTAACACCCTCAGAGGAAAAGCGTTATCTATCCACCCTCTTCCACATACATGATCTCACAGACGCCTATGATTGGCTAGTGCCACTGTGATTGACAGGGGAGACAGAGTGTGACACTCCCATCCTGAAAGCATGGCCAGTTTTGCTGTCCAGGCTATAGATAGTCGTGATGTCATCTGGATTTGAGCACAGATACAATACAATTTCATTTATATAGCACTTTTAACAATTGATGTAGTCACACAGCAGCTTTGGATTTGGATTTAGATCCCGACCCAATAATCTGCCCAGTAATCACTGATGCATATTCAGGTCATTCAAGATCATTCATGAATTCATTTTAAATGAAATTAAAGTAATTAAAAAAAACTAAGAAGAAATACAGTACTTTTTATAGGTAAAAAACAAAAAAGAAAAATGATACATTTTGTTAACGTCAAGTCGTGTACGCCTCTTTTTTAGTCTCATTGTCCACTGAGTCTCTCCTGTTCCTTTCATCCACCCCGTGAACTTCCGACTCCAGGGCAATGGGGTCTCCCGACCGTGAGCATCTCCTCCGTCCTGGGCATGATGGCAGGGGTATTGGCGTCTACCATGGAGTCCATCGGGGATTACTACGCCTGTGCACGGCTCTCTGGTGCCCCGTCTCCACCCACCCACGCTATTAACCGTGGCATTGCAGTGGAAGGCCTGGGCTGCATCCTGGCGGGGCTGTGGGGCAGCGGCAATGGGACGACATCGTACAGCCAGAACATTGCTGCCTTGGGGATCACCAGGGTAGGTGTTGAGATAATAATAATAATAATAATAATAGGAATGCATCAGTACAGGTTCTTTGGTACTCAGATACAGAAATGCATAACCTACTTTTACTACATTTCATTCCTCTATAACTCTGATTATGTTTCCCTGGGTTTAAACTGTGGCCATGAGAAGCACACACTTGTGTGTGTTAATGCTCTTGCGATACTAGTCTCATTCTTTATGTTGGAGAATTGATATTAAATGCAGTCAGCTACAATAGTTAGCTTGGATCGAGTAGGGTTACAGTGGGGAAGAGTGGGTTTTGATGCGAGTTGTGAGTCGTCGTCTTCTTTTTTCGGCTGCTCCCGTTAGGGGTCACCACAGCGGGTCACCCGTCTCCACTATGGAATCCGCATATTTCATCACAGGTTTTACACCAGATGCCCCTCCTGACACAACCCTCCCATTTTATCTGGGCTTGGGACCAGCACTGGGAGTGCACTAGCTTGTGCAGCCCCAGTGGCTGGCTTTGGTGCCCAAAACCCACAATCCTGAGATTAAGAGTCTCACGCTGTACCGACTGAGCTAGCCAGGCACGCTCTGGAACGGGTGTAAGTGAAGAACGTTTTTGTTTTCATTGCACTGGACTTAATGACTGATAGTGGCTCATCATCAAGAGCAACATTCTGGGTAAGAGATGTTATTCTCGTATCGTCGTCTATAGACGGTTATATCTCAGCTAGCCAGCGATGAACTCCTCCTGCTGAGTTTTCTGTTTGAGATGTTTTATCAGGTTTTATTACATTGCTGTAGTGTATTATAGGAAGATGCTGTAGTTCCTCCTCTTGTTATTTTCAGAGCAGGTCAGGTCTGATTTGCTTTGAATAGTATCAAAGTATGAAATACATCAAGATTGATGTCATTTGTGTCATTTGTGAATTAGCAAGACAATGTATTAAATGGAATCAGAATTTTTTTACAAGTGCGAGCAAATACCATCAAATCGATACCCAGATCCGTATCAACGCAACCCTAATGGCAATAAAAATTCTACCCTTCTACCAGAAGTTTGGAAGCTTGAGAGCCCACCATTTTACAATTCCTAGGAGATTCTGGCCTCTGTTACAGACACTCTTTCAGCTTAGTGGTCATGGCTTCCTATCTCCAATGGCTTTAACCTTCTCCATTTTCTCAAGTTCTTCTTTCAGTCTCTGGTATTTCTCCAGCTTCTCATATTCCTTCACCGGGATGTCATTTAGGATTACCATGTCTGTCTATCACTGCTGCTGTCTTTGTCTTCTTGTCTATTATTACTCTGTCTGTTCAGTTTGTTTTGGTATTGCATGTTTCCATTCCATTTTCTTGCAGATTTTGCCCTTGGTCTTGTTTTTCACAGCTTATGGTGTTACTGCCTGAACCTTGCACCTTGCTCTGAGGTCTCTGCAGCCTGCACCTTGAGCTTGTCTCACTGCTCCTTGGGTTTTGTCTGATGTGAATCAACACGCCCCTGCTTGGATTTACTTAGTGCTCAGTGCTTGTCCCTGTGCTGTAATTAGTGCCTCCTTACTATCCTTAAACCTAGCCTTTTCCAGCCACAGGTAAGAGTTTCCCATGTCAGCTAGGTCTGCTTTCTGTCAGTGGTACATTCCTCAGAAGGGGTTTATCCTGTCATAGAGGCACCTATGTGTAATGTAAGTAAGGCATAAAACACTTCATTTTAATCCCATCACACACACTTATCAGTGATGCAGTTACCGGAGTTACCAGATGCCATAAATGTTACCACCATTACGTTTTCCTACTTCACACCACAATCATTTAGTTCATAAAGAAAGACACATATTTTTTTTTATCCATTTATAGCTACCTTTAACAGAAGGTACAGGAGTTTAAGTACTTGGGGTCAACAGTCCAGAGTAATGGAGAATGTGGGAAAGAGATGAAGAAGCGAGTGCAGGCAGGTTGGAATGGGTGGAGAAAGGTGTCAGGAGTTCTGTGTGATAGAAAAATATCAGCG
>CM074951.1:24929343-24941369 GCA_037577455.1 Pangasius macronema | reverse complement strand
TGGGCTATGGTCTTAAACTTTTGATCAGCTGATGAACAGCCTGTTTGAGTTTAAATGTAGTTTTTAATAAATTGCCAACCTCTGTGTTGTCTCTTGCTCTTTTTTCTTCTTTTGACATTTTGAAGAAGTACTTACAACCTAGTTACAATCCACCAGTGTGAATACTTGGAATGTTTCCCCCGGTCTTAAGATTTTGTTCAGGAGTGTGTGTATATGTGTGTGTGTGTGTGTGTATGTATATATATATAGGGTTATGGATAATGACATTAAAGCCATATTTTTGCACACATTTTAAATTTTAAAGGCTATGGTCTTAAATTTTTGATCAACTGATTACTAGCCTGTTTGAGTTTAAATGCATTTTTCAATAAATCACCTACTCTCTATTTTTTGTCTCTTGCTCTTGTTTGTTCTTTTGGCATTTTGAAGAAGTACTTACAACCTGGTTACAGTCCACCAGTGTGAAATAAAAGATTTTGTTCAGGAATATATATATATATATATATATGTATATATATATGTATATGTATATGTATATGTAAATCTTAAGACCAGGGAAAATATTACAAGTATTCACACTTCGCACTGGTGGACTGTAACCAGGTTGTAATTACTTCTTCTCCCTTTCATTCACACATGTACTCAGTCTTACTACAACTGACTTTCATTCCTCTTCTCTCCAGCGCAAACCTCCAACTCTCCAGGTTTTCCTCCACCTGCTCCTGTTTGTCATCCACAAACATTGTGTAAGGAGACTCCTGTCTGACCTCCTCTGACAACTGGTCCATCACCACAGCAAACAGAAAGGGGCTCAGAGCCGAGCCCTGATGCAGACCCACCTCCACTTTGAACTCCTCTGTCTGACCTACAGCACACCTCACCACTGTCCTGCTCCTCTCATACATGTCCTGNGTCCCACCTCCACTTTGAACTCCTCTGTCTGACCTACAGCACACCTCACCACTGTCCTGCTCCTCTCATACATGTATTAAGTGGCTGAGAAACCTGTTTTGAAAACTTCGTTATGGTCCAGAATGGATGTCCCTGTTGTCAATCATTTTAGAGACACTCCTCAGTGCTGATTCACTTCACCACCATCTCAGTTGAAATCGGTAAGCGCCCTGAGCAGCCAGATAATTCTCCTGTAGAGAAAAAAAAAATACGCTTCAAAAAAACTTACCAGAAAGAAACAAAGAAAAACCAAAATAAACACTTGGAATCTGTTTTCCAAGATGGAGTCATTTCTTTGTTAACATTCTCATAAATCATAATGAGATGAATGTTACATGTTTATAGAGTTATAACTGAAACTGAGCAGTTGAATGTCTGAGCATGCTTGAAAGCCACGTCATGACGGTCCTTGCTAACGCTAACGCTAACTCTACCATCATGGCTTCTGGGGTGGAGCTTTGCGTACGTGACCATGGCTCAACGAGGGGAAAAAAAAATATTCAAATCTTATTCAACTCTACTTATTATTTAACTGAAAAATGTTGATGTCTTAACTATTGCACCTTTAAATAAACTTCTCCTTACAGAAAACATCGCTATATCAACAATTACATGTCAGACAATTACACACAGTCATGATCCTGAATTGCTGTGTGTAATTTATATGTCATACGTCGAGACATTCGTCTTTGTTGTAAGGAGAGTCGACTAATGACAAATCCGCTTTTTGTAACAAAGGGAAATGAACTTAGCAGTCAGACACCAGGCACTAAATTGAGTTTGTCAGTTTCATTCATTATTTTCTGCTCACTCAAGCAGACAAAACCTTCCAAACCGGATAAACCGTAAACTACAAAGGGTCTTTTGATTAAACCGATTAATCAGGCGCAAAATACTGTATCAAATCCAAGGGCATGGTTTCCTCACACTGGCATTGTGGTGCTGTTTTGTTTTTGTTTTTTTTTTGGTAACAGGCTGTTTCTCAGGCTTTCAGACCTTCCTCTGTTATTCATAGACGTCCTAAATCCTTCCATCCCTTTGGCAGGGAGAAATATGTAGTATAAGTACTGAAGCTATGAAATGGTTTTAAAATTTATGGTATCAGCATGTTCGACGGATCTGCCTGGAAACTACAGACCACGTTTATGAGACAGCACATTGGAGAAAAGCTGCATATAGCGTAGCTTTAACGGAGCCTCGTGTCTCACTTTTAGTCTCGAAAAATATGTCAGTGCTATAAAAACAAAGAATACTTCAATGCAAAGCTACTAATTTCTGAATTTCTCTCCAATAGACCTGCTGCTACTGTTGGCACAGAGACAGACAACGTTACCACAGAAACTAGCACAACACAACTAGCTATCGCTAGCACAGCAACCTCTCTAACTGACCCTATCTACAGTGGCTAAGGTTACTGCTGTCTTAGCTAGTAGCTAGCTCGAGTAACTTAACGTGTGTTAGACCAAAACTTCTTACTCCACAGGGCGTCCAAAAAGTCTCCATACACAGAGAAAATTAACACTTTTTAGCAAAATGGCTTCCGAAATTTCGCCTGTTCTCTCCATGTCTGTGTGGGTTCCTCTGGGTTCTCCGGTTTCCTCCTACCTCGCAAAAACATGCATGAGTGTATGAAGGTGTGTCATCCAGGGTGCATTCCCGACTCACAACTCACACCAAGCTCACACTCACAGCGATGTGATGCATATGATTTATGATTTGTGATGAATTTCAGGGACATCAGAGCTGATGTTCTTAGGATTAGGATCTCAGAAGCTTGGAATGCGGTTAAAAAAAAGATGAACCTGGGTTTACTCTCATACACCTTATGGGGCAAGAAAAACACTGATGGAATTACAGCAGATCTGCTGCATCAATCACAGCTGGACCAAACCTCTGAGAAATTGTGAAATCCGGTCTAAAACGGGGCCGGGCTAAGTGGGCGGGGTTGCCAATGACAGGGGGCGTGGTTTGCGCATAGTGGGCGGGTTCACAAGGGTGCAGTCACGCCATAAAAACAGGTCGTGCTTGCAAATAGAGACACACAGACATCCACACGGATATAAGCTGTTATACACACACACATGCACGCACACGCAGACGCAGACGCACACGCGCGCCGTTTTAGTGTTCCGGTTCTCGGTCAACGTGCGTTATGAAGCGCGCGCCTGGATAACAACCGGTGTGGGTTTTTTTCTTTTTTTTTCTTTTTCTTTTTTTTTTTTTTTTTGCTTTTGGTGAAAGTGTCATTTCTTGAATTGGATTTTACTTATAATGATTTTGGATATGCGCAACCGGGATGAAGAGAAGCCCCTTCCTGCCCGCCGAAGTAAGATAAAATAGGGTTTCATTTACAGCGGACTTAATCCTCTCGTTCCCTATGAAGAAGTCAAAAGTAAGTGGTGCATTGCGCTCGGCTGTCATGTGTCATGTGTCCCCGTGTTTCTGTTGGCTTTTGTGCAGCGCACATCGCATCTCTTGCATTGCGCGCGGGTGTACAAACTTCTGGGTCCTGTTGCGTGGCTGCAGTTAAACTTAATTAATTGCATGTAATTAAATCATTTGTTTCACAGGAAAAAAAAGGTGTGGCTCTGGACTTACACGCTTATTTATTTATTTATTTATTTATTTAATCTGTTTATGGATGTGTTGTGTCACTCCTGAATGAGTTCTTCAGCCTTTAAGGTGTTGAAAAAAAGTGTCCATGGAAACATCGATATATCGTTTAATTCGATATTGCGATATTGCACGCGCAGTGTGCATTTACAGTACGCAGCATTCATGCAAGTGAAGCCCTGATCACTAGGTTAATGAACTGGTTTAACCCATGATTACAGCACCACTTACATAGTACGCACTTACTGATTCATTTGATGAAAAATTCACAAACTATATATCTGCACCTCAGTAAGCCTTTGGATATTAATCTGTGATTTTAGACACACACACACACACACACACACACCAGGTGATTCACAGCTACTACACGATACCTTTCATCCATCCAGTAGCACATCATCACTCTGCTGAATTTCCTTCAGGTCATTAATTCAGCCATGACTTTTTTTTTTCTTTTCTTTTCTTTTCTTCATGGGACGGGTTTTAGCGTGCTAAATACTGATCTACTGCCAAGCTCAGGAGCATCAGACAGAAATTTTCCATGGGTGTCATTAAGGATTGATTAGAAGATCGAGGAATGTTTATCGCTCATCCTGCTCACGGGCTTGTCAGGAACTTCGTGTGAGATAAGGATCGTGGAACGCCTCAGCGTTCAGACGTAACTACTGAAATGTGTGTGTCTCTTAACACTGATGCGTGTTTCTGCTTCAGTGGGATCAGTGGCTGTAGCGGAGGCTTCAGTGGGATCAGTGGCTGTAGTGGAGGCTTCAGTGGGATCAGTGGCTGTAGTGCAGGCTTCAACGGGATCAGTGGCTGTAGTGGAGGCTTCAGCGGGATCAGTGGCTGTAGTGCAGGCTTCAGTGGGATCAGTGGCTGTAGTGGAGGCTTCAGTGGGATCAGTGGCTGTAGTGGAGGCTTCAGTGGGATCAGTGGCTGTAGCGGAGGCTTCAGTGAGATCAGTGGCTGTAGCGGAGGCTTCAGCGGGATCAGTGGCTTTAGTGCAGGCTTCAGTGGGATCAGTGGCTGTAGTGGAGGCTTCAGTGGGATCAGTGGCTGTAGTGGAGGCTTTACTTGGCAGCTTGTGGAGAGCTCTGCGGTCGTCCTGCTGCGCTGTGGCCCCCGGGGGCCTGAAGCCTGGCGGAGTGATGCAGAGTGTCTGCGCGTTATTAGGGACTATCATTTTTAAACGCAGCAAATTCTTTAAGAGCTTAATGTCTTTTCATTGGCAAGTGATCAAGAGGCTTTGAGGAGGGTTAAGATTTACATCTCGGTGGAGCCCCAGCTCGAGGCTGGATCAGCTGGAATCTGGAAAACATCACAAAAATAATGCGATATTTCCTGAGTGGTGATCTGAGCTACTCATGAAAAAGACCAAAAAAAAAAAACAAAACCCTTAGTCCACACAGCTGCTGTTTGGCTCCTGATGTACTTATACACACACACACACACACACACACAGAGAGAGAGAGAGAGAGAGAGAGAGAGAGAGAGAGAGAGAGAGAGAGAGAGAGAGAGAGAGAAGGGAACTCAATGGACTGAAAATGCAAATGGGTGTATATAGATTTTGGGATATAAAACATAAGAAGTACATTACAAATAGTTTTGTAATAGCCCTTTTCTACTGTTACCTCAAATCCGATGCACATCTGTGATGCATGTTTGCAATAAACAATGCAACATAAAGAAAAGAATAAGGTTTTCCTCTGCGTCGCCGTCATCTATGTAGGCTAGAGAGGATTGTTTAGACTGTGGAGCCCGCCCATCCTGCACGCCTGGCATTATACTGCGCAGAGATTAGGAGCCTGCCTTGCACGCAGCATCCCATTCCTGAATTTCCCTTAACACGCTCTGGACGTTCTGAACCTCAGATTAATCTTTGACCATCGTATATAAAAAAAAAAACAGAGTCTCAGCCACGGGCAGACAGTTACAGATTAATCCGTGTCGGGGTGAAAGCTGCGTCGACGTTCTGCGCGCTACAGAATTTGCTCAGGAGTGTTTACTCTGGGCTTTAATGGCTTTTTATACAAAAGTGATAACAGGCTGCAGGAGGTGAAAGTAGGCTTAAAGGAAGAAACCTGCGTCTGGTTTTACCTGACAGGCATGACGGGCACACACACACACACACACACACACACACACACACACACACACACACACACACACACTCTCTCCCTCTCTCTCTCTCTCTCTCTCTCTCCGACGCACTAGTCATCTCGAGTGTTTGAGATATGAAATTCAGATACACTGTACAAATTGCTTCATGTTTCAGATGTGAACGCAAACATGCGGAAGTGTTTTTTTTTTTTTTTTAAAGCGTTATTTCCTCTTCATGAGTCACTCAGCTTAGATTTACGCTTTTCTTTATACCTGATAGAGCAACTATGCTGCCACAAACATGTTTTTTTAAGAGCAGGATCACATGAAGGTTGTTGTTACAGCCATGATTACTACTTTTCTTCTTTATTCCTTGTAATTGTTTTTATTTATTTAACTGCTGGAAGAATATGAAATGAAGGTCTTGGCATGTTTACGTTATGAATACGCAGATTCTGGACTTGCACAGTTCAACACACTGAAGTATCTTCAGGAGAAAATAAAAAAAAGTGTTCATTGACATGATTCTCTATTCACAACCCGTCTAACGTGACTGCGCTTCGAGTCCATGTTCTGGTCTCCGTGTGGTTCCTGTAATCGCTAACTGCTTTTCTTCCAAAGTCCACGTGATCCAGCAATCATGCTAAACTAACCTGGCCGGAGTCCAAGCTGGTCACAGTCTCTCAGGAACGTGAGAACAATCCGGAAAGAAAGAAAAAAAGGCTGATGATGGTGTAAGGTTTTAACGTTTTGCCTTAATCAGTGTCCAAGTTTGTCTTTCCATGCAGCGCCTCGGGCCACCAGGCAGCTTGTAAATGCAGGAATTCATTTCTTTATTTATTTCTTCACAGCTTTCACAGCTAGTCTTATTTTATTTGGCTTCCTCACGCACGGCCTGGGCCTGATCTCTGACACGGGCTGAGCACTGAAATTCCTTTCCATTCCAGCCTTAACCTTGGACATAGACTTTCAGTATATTTAACCCGAACAAAGCCAGCACTCGTCACTTTCTCCTCCTTTCTTACACGGTGATAATGAAATGCGCAGTGAGCCGTGTTCCCTATGCATTCTTTACCCCGTTGGCTAATCTGTAGCCTCGGGCAACGCTGTTCTGTTAAATGAGCGTTTGGGTGGGAAATGCACCTGATCCCGGGACTAGGAAGCTCCACCTGTGTTAGGGGCGGAGCGATACGACTAAAACATCACATCGCGAGTCTCACGGAGGTTTCACCATCGCTGTGTGACGTGTATCACCGTCTATACCATCTGTACATCTGCTCACAAACTTCCCTTAAAAAAACATCAGTTTGATGATACTTTATTTACAGTTACAGCATTTGGCAGATGCACTTATCCAGATCAATATTTATATTACTTATATGTTTATATTTAATTGTTAAATTATTTGCAGAAAAAACTATTTGCTAGTTTTATTTATAAAAAAAAAACACTAAAAAGGACAAAAAAAAAAACTAAGTACAACATGTTAACAGCAAGTCAGTTTCTAATTATTAAAAAAATATATATATAAAAAAATAAATAAAATATAATAAGATAAAAAAAATAAAATAAAATTTAAAATATATATATATAATTTTTTATTTTTATTTTTTTTAACAATTAGAGACTGACTTGCTATATATTTATATATTTCTATCACGATATCTACAATGTCTCTGAAAACTTCGGGCATTTTATCACGATCTGGACATCACGTCGTCGTCTCATCGCCCGGCTCCAGCCGATGCTAGGATTTGATTTGGATTGTATCTGGAACTAATTTCGGCTAATTTCGCTCGTCTTCCTCGCCCATTGTCCCTCCCGCCTTTTTCACGAGGCTTTTTTGTCGCCCCGTGTGAAAGAGAACAAAAAGCTACAGGGTCGTTATTGTTGCTTGTCTGTTATATGAGTCAGTCGGGTGATGAATGCGATATCTGTGTGCGATGCACGGCAGATGGAAAGGAAAGGAAAGGAAAGGAAAAGCTGCCCCACCTCAGCCGCCTCAGCGCTAACACACAATGCTTAGCCTCCTAGCTGCTAAACAGCTTCCAAAGGCCAACATTAATTATAGTATTAAGTTATTGCTTTTTTTTCTTTCTTTTGCTCAGCAGCGCTGTAGGTTTTGCAATTAACACGTTGTAAAGTTCAGAAGCTTGTCATATGAATTCCTTGAGCCTGTTCTTCTTTCTCGTCTGGATTAACTGCATTTTACAGAGCGTCTCTTTAAAGCTTTTTGTTTATTAAAATGCAACACATTTTGTATATATAAGTACGGTTTTTTTTATCCATTTATAGGTACCTTTAATGTGGAAATCCACGAAACTAGCTATCGCTTTTCTTATAACAGCTATAAACAGTCGTTTCCTCATCACTCATCAGCCTCTTTTTTTTTTTTTTTTTACTTGAAGCTGATTATTTTTTAAATTTTTTATTTTTTTAAAACACTCATCAGACTCATCACATTTTCCCTGCGGTGGAAAACGTTTTTAACCTCAAAACTCTGACACGGAATGAAGTCTTCGTTCATGAATGTTAATCTTTCTTTATCTTTCTCATCTTTCTTTATTAAATTTATTATTAATTTTTTTATATACCCCTCTACCGTAAAAGTCCCTGTGAATGAGCTGTTGCTATGGAAACGATAACGTATCAGAACGAGCTCACTGATATAAATATGATATGCTGTTATAGAAAACTAATCCACACCTTCTGGCCAATCAGAATCCAGAATTCACAGCGCTGTGGTGTAGAGTAGAGTGATAGAGTGATAGAGTGATAGAGTGATAGAGTGATTACCATGTTTAAGTTTTTATATCTAAAACCTCCAGTGAAACCTCCTGCTTCAAAATGAAATCCAGACGAATTCTCCTGGTGACCTGGAGGAAGCTCGGCGTGTTCGTGGCACTTTCTTCCGAGGGGAGAGTAAGACAGCGCGTGTGTTGGGAGGACACGCGATACCGCCGTCTTCGCCGTGGTTTATTCGGTTAGCGTCGAAGGCCTTTAAGTGCTTCTGAAAGGAAACAGACAGACTGAGTGCAATTTGTGGAGCCAAATTGAATTTGGGAACTTTTGAGTGGATCTCTGTCTGTATGGAGGCTGAAATGATTATGATCTGATGACGTTTCCGGTTACTGGTGATGGTTCTGCTCCGCTCTCCAGGCCTCAGGACCTCTTAAAAGGTTTCTTGAATGTTCTTTTTTAAAATATTTGACTTGTGGATCGCTCTGTGATAGCAGATGTCAGAAGTAGCTAGACGCTAGCTGGTGCGCGCACAAGGGGTGGGGCGATATGACACGTATCATTCTTCGAAAGTATTTCTACGATACACAACGTGTGACACGGCATGTAGCTCACAAACTGCCAGCAATACAGAAGTGGTGCATTTAAAAAATAAATAAATAAATAAAATAAAATAAATAAATAAATAAATCCACGATACTTTTTTTAAAGTCTACAAAAAAATGTCTGTTTGTTTTTTAAAAAATAAACAATATTTAACACTGAAAAGGAGACAAATAAAATGCAAATTTTAGCCTTGTACAATTTTGTAGTTTGTAATTATTTTTTAAATAAATAAATAAATATCACAACATCCACGCTAGGGCTGGGCAATATGACAATATAATTACGTTTAATGCTACTTTATTTAAAGTCTATAAAAATCTGATTACTTTTTTAGATTTAGAAATAACACTACTTGTAAAAAATTTTTAAATGTTTTTCTGAAAAGAAGAAAAATAAAATAAAAATCTGTAAAAATTTGCAATTTTAAAAATTTAAAAATTCCTGTCAGTTTGTAATTGTTAAAAAAAAAATTTTAATTAATAAAAATATATCACGATATCTTTTCCTTATCTTACAAATTCTTTTCCTTTTCAGTGTCAAATTTTTTATTGTATTCATAAAAAAAACATTTAAACAAGTGTACAGATTTTTATGCACATTTCATTTTTGAAATCTACAGATTTTTTTTCTTTTATGAATAAAAATTTTTTATATAAAAAATAGTATTAATATAGCAAGTGTAAAGTTTGTTGTTATACTGTATTACTGACTGTATATATATATATGTATATATCCTATATATCATGATGCATGTCGTGTCTCGTACGCGAATCGTGATGTGATATGTTGCTCGTATCGTCCCGCCCCACTATCACTCGCCTTCTTCCTGTCTTTTTAGGCGTCGGACTGATTTATAGCGTGATATTTTTTCCCCCCACACCAAAGTATTAAGCTGTCCAAAGCGCAAAAGAAGCTCATGGCTGTATGACTAATGCAGCATGGACCGCTCTCTGGCACTGCTGTTGTTCTCCAGCCTGATTATGTCAATGAGATTACGGACTGAATGGCGCTTTGTTCGTCGTGAATTCAGAGCCTGTGTCTGGACGTCTTGCTAAATTACTGAAGCGCAACGATCAAAGCGTCAGCTGTGCGTGAATTTGTGACAGTTATCTAGTCCAGGTGCTCGCGGCGTTATCTCATCGCTATCTCAAAAGGATGGACAAAAGGACGGAAAGCTAAACTCTTTCTTCCCGCGTTATCTCCGTCCGCATCGCTCTGAGCTCCTGTTCCGAGTTACTTAGGGCCGGGATGAGGTCTTTGTCAAGTTCAATTTCAGATAAACCTTCAGAAAAGAAAGATTGGCATCTGTGTTTGTAGCTGTTCTGTGCATTTTAACTACACACCTGCTCTCAAACATCTCACGTTCCTCATTACCATCTTAATTCAGCCATTATGGGAGCTGTTTTGTCTCAGGTTTTTCATGTTTAAAGTGCCGTCTAGAGTGCGAGTCAAGACGGAAAAAAGGAAAGTCTGAGCGTTTCCTCAAGGCAGCTCCATAATCTCCACGTGCACTATACTCTGATTTAACGTGTCGTGTCAGGTCTGAACTAGCACGCCCGTATTCTTTTGCATCATTCACGTGTATGTGCATGAAAGGAAATCAGAAAACGTGCGGGGAAAAGGCTAACACAAATGCTACGCTTGTGCCGTCGTTTATTTCCCTCCATTAATCACTAGCCACATTGTAATATGCTAACTTACACATTAGCTTTTACATTCGATGGGTTCGAACATTGTGCCACCAGGACATTAAGAAATTTAAAAGGCTTCGATGATTGTGTGAAAAAACATTGTAGTGGCAAGCAGATATCACCAAATCGTAGCTAAATCCAGGCTAACTGACATGCTAGTTTTGCTAACAGTGCTGGCCGGTTCACGTTTTGTAGAAAACTTCCCAGAAATATTTTACATCCCGTCACATCACATGTATGTATGTATGTAGCATTACATTGCGTTACGTTATATATATATATATATATATATATATATATAGATGCCTGATTCTGGCACTTAAAGTACCATATAGTGTGTAGAATTGTGGGTCATTAGCTTGTTGCTAACGTTCCACAGAGGCGCTAGCTAAACGTTCCTTTTCACAGCGGTTGAAAAAACAAAACGCTGCTTTTACAGTGAATCACAAAGCTACGTAATGACTTCATTAAGGTCTGCGTCTCGGAAAATGGGCAACTTTAAAGGTACAAAAACTAAATTAGGTTATCGAAGCAGAGATACAGGGATGGGGAATCTTATTCAGCACAGCAGCTTATTGTCTGGAAAAGTCTCCATTAGTTGTGATTTGCTGGCAGTTTATTAGGGAACTTTCATGTATTTCATGACATATCATGTATTGCACAAATATCTTCTAGTATCATGATATGATATTTTGGTCATATTGCCCCACTCCTATTTTCTCCTGTTCTCTCTTTTCATTACTTCATTATGTTTTAAGAGTTTATTTGAATGAAAATTGTAAAAAGTGTTATGAGTTTCTTCCTGCAGTGTAGCTGAATGTGATTCAGTTAAAATGCCTCGTTCTGAAGCATCATCGTAGCCAATATGGAGATTTTCCGATACTTCCGTCTTGTCCATTTGAACAAAATGTGTTCTGGTTTGAGTTTACGCAGTCTAATTAAAGAAAGGAACTTTAATTGGAGAACAATGAAAAAGAAAGTTCGGCTTTAATTTGGAACATGCTTTAAAAGAGCCAAGCTGTTTCTAATCGACCGTTTTATTTTATTTTATTTTATTCCCCGGCGTCTGGAAAACTGTCCAAGGACCACACACGATTCCTCATGTCAACTTTATTTACTTCTTTATGTTTGTCAAGCATCGGCCAGTGAAAGATTACGCATCAGCTCATCTCCTTTCGTCTCTTGGGCAATTTACAGTCTGGAAAACTGTCCGTTAGTTATGGTTCACTTCTGCGCCGCTTCTCCTCGTCCATTCGGCTGTCAGAAAGCGTGAAGTGCTTGGGCCCCTGGCTGATTTATCGCTGCTGTGCGACGGCCTGGCTCTCG
>CM074951.1:24910471-24929243 GCA_037577455.1 Pangasius macronema | reverse complement strand
CCTCTTCCTCAGTGCCACTGTCTCTAAACCATACAGCATGGCCGCTCTCACCACTGTCTCCTACACCTTCCCCTGATATTTTTCCATCACACAGAACTCCCGACACCTTTCTCCACCCTGCTTTTAATAAATGATTAATTTATATTCAGGTTCCTTTAGGATCTGCCAGTTAATACGCGGTTAAATCCAATGCCATGTCACTAATGGAGCAGTTAGCGCTCTGTACTCTTTCCTTTTGTCTGTTCCTCTGATTGTGAATTAAAAGCACTAGAATAACTCATTTGTCTGCAAACTTTTGATTGGCAGCGGGTGTGTTATCGGTTTAGTCCCGTGAGTATGCTTTTATACCTCAGTAAAGCGAACACGTGCACCACGTGCAGTTCATACTGTAAGATGATCTGTCTAACGCACACGCCACGCCGGGAAAGCGGCATCCGTGCGCTTCTTTATAGCGAGGGATTATGGAGCTCTCCGTCGCTCTGCTGGGATTTCCCCCAGCTAGCTGATTTAATCAGGATCTGCTGGAATATATACCGCGCCGTACAGAACAGCAACATGTTATTTATTTACAAAAAAAAAAGAAGGTAAGGACATCTTCTTTGTCTCCACATTTCGGGAGTCCGGTGATTTCAGGGCACTCGAAGGTTCTATCACTCAGGTGCACGACATACGTTTCATTTCCAGAGTGCATCAGAAACACTGTGCTTGTGAAGCTTGTGATCGCTGTACAGCATCCGTGATGGCTTTCATGTCACTTCCTGCCTGCCGCTATCAACAATACAGCAGGATTTGTGGCTCGTATTGAGGTGTGATGAGTGAAGAGGTGCAGTGGAGAGCGATGCAGTTCAGTCCTGAGCTCAGGCTACTGTCGATTCCGGGTTCCTCTCAAAAACACGTACGCTTTCACTACAAAATGTGGAATAGTTCGAGGGGGTAAATACTTACGCACGGCACTGTAGGAGGATTGGGTTGATTGGTCTAATGTAGGTACGATGGTCAGGTGGTCATGCGTTCAGCCGTATGGTGCACTTCAGCAAGAAGGAAGCTACTGAAGAAAAACTCTTTCCGATATTTGACCTTGCTGTGACCTCTTCGGATCAGTTCGAAAATCGAATCAGTTCAATCTGCTCGTTATGATCCAGATAAATCCTACAAACCATCCGGCCGCTTGCTTGTGAGATTCCACGCTAATCTCACGCTAATAATGGATTCTTACTAATAACTGGATATAATTGGAATAATTAATAAATGAATAATGGCTCACTGGATAATTAGGCGTTCGTAGCTTCTAAAGGAATTATTTTCCAAATCCTTTTCTAATCTAATCAGCAAACTGCTCTGTTCCACACTCATACCGAAAGAAACCTAATAAATTGTCTCAGCTTGCGGCTTGTTGCTCAACAGACAACCCAGTAACTAAATTAGAAACTAAACAGCTCTTAAAGGTTCTCGCTCAGACTGCTTTTTATTTCCTGAGTAAAATTGCAGCCCAAATTGTGCTGTTTTTTTGGGAATTCATGCAGTATGACTGCTACTGGATATATATGTGTGTATTATATATTATATATAACATTTTATGCTAATTTTTAGTTCAGGAACATTACCACTCTGAAAAGAAACACAGAGAAATCTGTAAAATAAAAGTTCTTGAATTTAAAAGTTCCNAAACATTTTCAGATGATGTGAACCTAAAAAAAACATATTCAAGGACCTTTTAAATCCCATCGCACACAAGTGCGTGAACTAAAAGTCGGAGAAGAAAAGGAAAGAAAATGTTCTTCTGCACTTCAGGTTTTTTTGTTTGTTTGTTCGTTTCTTTCATCCAGTCCTAATCCGCCAGCGTTATGCTGACTGCGGGAGATTTCCGGAATAAGGCCAGAGCGTTCGCGTCTCATGCTCCGTATGCCGTATAGATCTGCTCCAGACCTCTACAGGAAATTGCATTAGCGATGGACTTATTGAAAGCAGTTTCTCAGCGCTTCTGTTTTCCTCTGTCGTCAAGACACTCAGGCCAAAAGCATGCCATAAATAAATAATCATAAAAAAAGAAAAATTACATTTGCATGAAGTAAAAGAAAAGACGGCGCAGCAGCTTTCACTTTGATATCACATGCTCATGAATACACATGTCGAAAGGCCTCACGGATGATTTAATAATCATTTATAACACCGTTGTTATTCAGCCAGGCTTTGAAGCTAAGCTGCGTCGTTGTTTAAACGTGTATTTGCATTATGTTTACGGATTTAGTTTAAGGAAAGTAGGGGACAAAAATACAAGTGACCGTTGTCGAGCGTAAATTTCAAATCACGTAGTACTTCCGGCTACATCATTTCCTGAGCGCAGACTGGGCAAAATGTCTGAATCTGAATTTTTTTTTTTCCTCGGATGTAGTATTGTACTGTATAAACCTGAATCTAAATTTGGTGGATTTAATATAAAATAAATAAATAAATAAACAATAAAATCCCCGTTTTAGGATCGCTGTTGCTTCATGAGGAACAAACAATCGCTCCATTCTGAAATCCTAATTAATCATTTCATTCATCTTGGTTTTAATTCATTATTTAAGATTATTTTTTTAATTTTTGTGTATTATTTTTTGAATTATTGTGAATATTTGTGTATATTTTTTTTTTGATTTTACAGTTCTGATCATGTTCATGAGAATTATTTCCATAGTAGGCTGTTTTTTTTAAAAAAATACTTTTTAAATATCGAATCAGAACATTAAGGAAAAGAATCAGAAACGTGAAAAAGCTTCAGTGTAAATCTGCCTCACGTGGAAAGAGTTACAGTGATTTTTTTCGTCTCCTCTTAATATGGCCGCCGGCTCTTCTGATTAATTCTGAATAATTATCCGCGGTCGTGGCGGAGGCGATGGCGATGGCTGGGGTTATCAGTCGGAGCTTTTCTCATCATCTAATTGCACGGACTTTAATAAAACCTTCCACTTCTTCATGAAGTAAAGTGAAGTGGCTGACTCTGTAGAATCTTATCCTCCGGTGTCAAGGCAGCGACTCGGGAGGTTTTTTCCTGCTGAAGGCCACCGTCTCCGTCCTTCTTCTTCCCGCGTGACACGCGATTCATCCACTCTCTCTCTCTCTCTCTCTCTCACTCTCACTCTCCCTCTCTCTCTCTCTCTCTCGCTCTCTCTCTCTCTCTCTCTCTCTCTCTCTCTCTCGCTCGCTCTCTCTCTCTCTCTCTCTACTCTCTTTGCGCATTTTTTTCTATTAACGTTTGACAGGTTTATAGTTAGTTGTGAAGTGCGGAGATCAGTGCTGCTTGAGATGGCCAAAGTGTCCAATCAAGTAGCGGAGGATTGTAACGTCCACCGCAGTGTGAGCACACTCGATGATGATGATGATGATGATGATGATGATGATGATGCCAGGAAGTTGGAGTGCTCAGTATAACACATGCCATAAAAACCACGCTGTAAACTGTCTTTTAACAGGTTAAAACGTTTAAAAACAGTGAGGTGCTTTTCGTTAAATGTTATTAAGTTAAGTTGGGTGGGTTAGTCATAGAAATATATTGTTTCATTTTCAATGTCTGGTTGGTTTCTGGTTAGAATGTAAAAAAAAATAAAAAATACATTTAAAAAAAACTTTACTGAAAGCGAAGCAACATTAGATGACTAAATTACGACTATTTTGTGTGACTGCTATTTTAATAAATTCAGTGAATACAGTGGGGTCGTAAATGTCTGAGTCCATTCATTTAAAACTGTAAATAGTTAATAAACTGATTTATTATAAGTTTAAGGGTCTTTTATTTTGAATTAAGCTAAAGGAAATGTTCAGTACGCGTGTTATCGATCATGCTAACTGTACAGAAGGTCGGATTTTCCTCGCGTCTTTGAAGCACGCGTTCAGACGACGCTGCGAAGGATTCGATCTAAATCTGGATCATCAGGTTTTACACGAACTGGCGGCGTCCATGTTGTATTAAATTAGATTTTCCTGGTGATTTTGTTTTACTCAGGGCAAAGGAAACCATGAGTGTGAAAGGAAAAGAAATGTTCTCACGGGTCTTTAACATAAGAGAAACGCTGCCATGTCCTCATTTTACACTTTGTTTATTTTAGATCTAGCGTATAGATTTTTTTTTTGTTTACTCAGATGTGAAATCTAGCACAGATCATCAGATCAGGCTAAACCATTCCGGATCTACTACCATGTAAAGACGTATGTTTCGCAGATGTCGCTGTTTCATTTTACGTTAACTCAGTAAAACTCACAGCGTGTTTGACGTTACGCTTTAGCAGAGAGGCGAGTCAAATCCATTCCCTATGCCCCAAAAGGAGTCTTGTGACATTTGATTTCATGACTCCAGGCTCATCAGGTACCAGAAGATTCTCAGCTATCAGGCATGAGTTTGGTCCAAGTTGGGAAACTCCTCTAAAGCATTTCAGAAGCACAGGCTGCGGTCTTGAGAGTGGAGATACTGGTAACATGTTCATGTAGCGCTCAGCTCACTGTTACTCTCTGAGAAATAAAAGCACCAAAGTACCACCAAGAACTTCTCCTCGTCACTGGTGTGGCACCATCAAGGGAACATCGTTTGTGTCTTTAGTATATATCTTTATACCCTTAAGATGCGCTGATGTACCTTTGAAGCTAATTAAAGCTACACAACATGAATATTTTCAGGTACCAGGTACATACTCACCAATCCGCCAATCGTGTGGCAATACACTAAACAATGCAGGTCAAGAGCTTCGGTTAATGTTCACGTCGAACATCAGAATGGAGAAGAACGTGATCTCAGTGTCTCGCCATGAGTAGTTCTGAAAATGCTGATCTGGCATTTTCACTCCTAAAAATCTGTAGAGTTTACACAGAATGGTGCGAAAAACACAACAAACCTCCAGCAGTTCTGCGTGCGGAAACACCTCGAACTACTCTAGCAAGTCTCCCCTTACAGGTCTCGGCTACCCTTCCTATACCATTGAATTTATTGGTGAGGCATGTAGAGATGGTTCTGACGGCAGGAGACCACATCGGGTTCCCCTCCTGCCAGCCAAGAACAGGAATCTGAGGCTCCTGAGGGCACTGGATCGCTGGACAGCTGAAGATAAATACCTGGGAAAAATTCCAGGAGATATTGTTCGCTCCTCAGCCTATATTTCCGAGAGCAGATTTGAGATCGGATCCACAGACCAGTTTGCTTCCTGATTGCATCAATAATTGGATAAGGGTTGGAAAGACTATTAGCTAGAAGAGTGAAGGACGTGTTTTGAGCTACAGTTCTACTGAAGCTGTCTATGAATGAGCTAGATATGATGTATCTCCAAATTTCCAGCCACAGTATTGACGTTTGATAGAAATTCCACCTTAAAAATTGTAGAAAATGTGTATTAAATGGAACTTTCCAGACATATCACACATACCAGGTAACTACATGGAATTTAGATGTGATATAGGACTATATCCAGTGTGACTACGCTGCTCAACAAATCAAATATTAAAGGTAATAAAATGTAGAGTATGAGAGTTTAAACACAGGGATTATAACCGGAATTAAATGAGATCTTACAGAAATAGTGTCGTGGTCGCACCAAGACTGGTTTTTAGAAACCTACCAAACAAAACGAATACTCTGTTGTCTGCTTCATGGATAAAGATCAATCTTGTATTTATTGTGGCACTTAGAAGGTAGAGCTTCTACTTCTGGATGGTGTCTACCACAGAGGTCGATTGTCGAGAAGTGGAGGGAAGTCGAAGGAGGTATCGGTTCGAGAGTTCTTCAAACTTTTCCTGTTTTATCTCAAGGGTTAAGAGTTAATCTGCACGAATACCAGCAACAAGCTGCAGTCGTGTGTGTGTGTGTGTGTGTGTGTGTGTGTGTGTGTGTGTGTGTGTGGAAACGCAGGAAGAGCATTATGGTCAAAACCTGATGTAATAATCTCAGCTTTCAAAAATAAAATAAAAGCCTTCAGAGCATCGATTCTGATGTTAAACCCCAGTTTTGCTCATAATCACAGACATTCCAGTTTATTAACCTTTTTGTCTAAAAATAATCCTCTTTTTTTTGTCATTTTCAGATTTGGATACGTACCTGTGTCCATTTGTTGCTTTACATCACAGTTGCTGCCTATTCCAGTGAAATCGGAAATCCCATAACAGATGACATCAAGAAGATTTCATTGCTGGTAAGAGTTAAGCTTCAGTTCTGCGTTGGGGTTTGAAAGGGATTAGCGAGCGCCGTCGTATTGTTCGCTCATGACAGCTTAAACTTTTGTTTTCTTGATTTTTTTTGTTTTGTTTTGCCGCATCAAACCAGATGATTGACAGACAGGGAGTTGAAGGCAGCACAAAAGGAGCGAAACTTGAATCAGAGAAACTTCTGTGGCGCTTTTAAAGGATTAAAAGACTGTAATGAAAAGTTCAAGTTCAAAAGTTTAAATGTGATGTTTTTTTTTTCACAAGCTTCATGCCCAGGGCAGTGTACAGGCGCTCTTATACTGTTACTCAGAACAGCATTTTTTAAAAATATTTTACAATTGAGAAATCTAAGATCAATTCTGAATAGATATAGTGAAAATATTAGATTAGATTGAGGCGAGATAAGCGCTGTATTTTACTCGATCTAAAACCAGTATTTCTAGAAACCAGAAGTTGATTCTGCTTTTCAAACAAAAAGTACAGACAGTCTTTTTCTTTTCTTTTCACACTCTCCCTCTTCTTGTCCTGTCTTGTTTCTCAATTGTTTTGCTTTTAGTGTTCTATTCTTTCTCAACCGACCTCCTAGACGGTGACATTTTAACACACCGAACAACAAATGGCCTGTTAGCGAGCTATTAGCTAAGATAATTGCTCACTAATTACGATTGCAGTCGTCATCCACATTATACATTAAAGACTTTTGTCGTTTTAGTCGAACCAGCTGGTCATGAGAACGAACATGACGAGCAGATTTGTTATTATTATTAAGCAGATTAGCACTGAAATCACAGCTAAAGGCTAGTTAGAAGCTAATCAGAAAATACTCTTTAAAGAAAATAGCCTTTTCTGTCAGATTTTAGTTAGAGTAAGTCCTGGTCATGTTAAATTTTAGTGCTTTAAATACAGTTGTTGAATATAATCACGGTTAGAGTCCAAATAATGAAACGCACAAAGCCGCCATAGTAAGCTAGCAAGCATTATACAAGTTTAGCTAAGCTCGCTAATATCTGTAAATAGCTGAAATTTGCGATCGTGACTAAACATGTTCAGCGATACAGACATACGTGATATCAATGCTTAGCCTCTGATAATCAAATCGGAGAGCAGATGACAGAAAGGTGCACTGGAGCGCTAACCTAGCTAGCCGAGTCACGTCAGGCTCGTGTTAGCGTAACTGTCAGTCAGAAAGTTGTGCTAATTTCGAATTAGCTGTGAAGACTGTGAAGAAGGAGTAATGATTATGACTACTGCCGTTTATAGATTCTCCATTATGTCTCCATTCAATCGCTCTATTAGCGTTTAGCGTTTAGCATTATGCTCCTTAATGGTTGTTCTTCCAGTTAAACTAACGTTTGTCTCTCAGACCCTTTTCACGGAAACTGTAACCATACTCGTGGCTGTTTTTAACAGATGCCTTTTGTTTTGTTCGGAACGTCGTTCCCGCTGGAGCGTTTGGGTGTGTGTTCTGCCCTCATCCTCCAGAACTTCCTTCCTTTCCAGAAGGAAGCTGCTTATTATAAAACACGGCCAGGTTTATAGCGTGTTTTCTTTTTTTCTTTTTTCCCACCAGAAACAGAATATTCCTAAAGACTACAAGATCACCGTGCAATATTTGCCTAAAGAAGTGGTAAGTCATTTATGGACATTTTTCTTTTTCTTTTTTTGTCTTTTTTTTTTTTTTTTTTTTTTGGTGCACATATGAATGCACTTGTAAAAGGACTCAACTGAAATGCAAAAATTTTGAACAGAAAATTGGCAAAAAAAAATTACCAAAAAAAAAATTTGGATGCTGTTAAATAAATAAAATTGAAATTGAATTGAAAATTAAAGAAAGTAGTATATTATAGGGCTGGGCGATATGATGATATGGATTAATTTTGTGATAAATTATGACACGATACGCTTTTCTGAGATCGTGTTTCTCTTTTTCAGAATTTTTAAAAAATATATATAAATTTTATCTGTTTATCTATCGATCTATCTATCTGTCGTTATTTATTTATTTATTTATTTATTACTGCCAATAGTGTACTACATTACTGGCAGTTTGTACATCATGATATGTATCTACGATACTTAGGAACGAGTACATCAGAGGGACAGCTCATGTTGGACGTTTGGGGGACAAAGTTAGGGAGCCCAGATTAAGATGGNGGGTGCAAGTGTTGAGGATGCAGAAGATAGGGATAGGTGGAGAGTGATGATTCGCTGTGGAGACCCCTGAAGGGAATACGATACATGATATGTATCATATCGTGATATTTTGGTCACATCCCCCACCCTTACCATGTTATCACAGTATCACTATATTATAATATGCTTGTTTTTGGGTTGTTTATTTCGATAAAATGAGCTCGGAGTGTGCAGAACACCTGCAGCACATTCTCCAAGAAGTTCCTCAGCCAACTTCCTAATAAAAGCTGTGTACTCGTGTGGGAAAATGATGTGTTTTTTTTGTTGTTGTTGTTTTTTTCCTCCAGAGTGGTATGTGCTGGGTGAAGCTCAACGTATTTCACTTGGAGGAGAGCTTAAAAGAACTGGCCCAGAAGTTTGGGAATATTTCCTCCAATAAAGATTACATAGAAACGTTTGTCCAAATGTTACAAGAGATGCGGTACATCATTGGACACAGCTTGGTGAGTTATTATTTCACGACTATATAAATTATTTATTTAGCATTTCACTATGAAGATGAAGTTTTATCTCATGTATTATATACTGTATGTCTGATGTTCACATCCAACATCATAATCCCTGAGAATGCATTGCCGTCAGAGATGCTGGTGCAGAAGATTAATCGACACCTTCTGACCAATCAGTGGCCAGAACTTGACACCAGATCATCCAGTTTTAACCTTTTGCTTCTTGAAAATCCTGAAAAAAGGTTTTCAGATTGTTGAGATTCCCCAGAGTGGGTGTGTCGTGCATGTTTTACTGCTTGAACCTGCTTTTTTTTTTTTTTGTATTTTCGACATATGTTGGAGAAATGCAGAAATGCAAGCTAGCTGTTTGTTGTTCGTTCATTTCAGGTAGCAGTTTTGATTTGTGTCTTATATGAGCGCAGATGATTATCAGTGTGCTGCAGGTTCACAGAGAACACGGTGCACATTTGCCACAAGCACATTCTTGAGTTTGTTTGGATAATTAAGAAGGACGGGTTTTTCTGCTTCGTCGATCAGGCTAATTAGAAGAGCTTGTTACACATCGTTTATTCAGCGCACGGCACACGTTCACGCCTTTACGATTTTAGCACGTCCGTAAATAACAGGCGTATGGGCATTATAAAATTGACTGGGAAACATAGCAGTGGTGCAGCCAAGAAGTAATTTCCAGGGGAACAATCTTGTATTTCCGTACAAGATTTGATTGGATGCTACGTTTTACAGCTAGCCATATTGGTAAATTTGCCATATTGGTAATGTTAGGTGTTAGGAAATTTCTCCTGGAAAGAGCAGGCTTTCCCAGCCAGGGGTTTGCGCTTGCAGTGACATTACAATACTGTGATAGAAATGAAATAAAACTATGAAATTTTGAAAGAAAGATAGTAAAGGGCGGAGTGGTGGTGTGGCAGGTAGCATAAAGTCCCTGGAGCTTGTGTAACTATCCATGCGGAGTTTCCTCCAGGTTCTCTGGTTTCCTCTGAGTCTTAAAAACATTGCAGTAGGTGGATTAGCTATGCTAAACTTCAGTATCAGTGAGTGTGTGAATGTGTGTGTCCCAGCTACCCCCGGCTACATCTTGGAAACAGACTTAGCAGTGATCATTTTTCCCTCGTAGCTTAAAGTTAGCAATAATAGCCCGACAATGTTCGTAAGTTACGACGCATCTTTTGTTAGCTGGTTAGTTTCAGGCCATGAGTTGATCTCAGATTTAAACCTTTATAGAAAACATAACAAGTCGGACAACCCGTTGCCGTGCAACATTGCCATAATAAAAGATTTCCTGAGAAGTGTGAGCGAGATTTTTCTGTTTGATAAATTGTCCTGCAGAACAAGACGCTGTATGCAAATTTTCGGCTACAGAAATGTGTGCGGCAGAGAGCAATGCTAGACAAGCCCCATTTTCATATTTTAAAATCAGCGGCAAAACTGGTTCAGCTCCCAACTTGGCTCGAGTTGTAGGAACATTGTTGCCTCTTCAAAGCACATCACGAAAGAATCCGCCGCCGAATATAGTGACGAGGCTGCAAGCTGGAGTCTGCTAGCCCGTGATTCCAGTTGTAAAGCGTTAAAAGTGCCACATGAGATCAAGTTTCTTCTTAGCGACACCAAGAACAAACGCTGTGGGGGATTCATGTGCCTTTCGCGTTACTCGCGTGAATTGAATTGTGGCTTATTCTTTTTTCGTTTTGGTCTTTTGTTTTGTTTTCCAGGAGGATTCCATGCTGGAGTTTCAGTGCCACTACACAGAGGAGAAATGGCTCACGCCACGCTATTTTGAATTTGTGGAAGACTTTTTCAACACGGCCAATTCTTCGAGAGAAGTAGAAGACTGCGAACCTCCGCCGTGCCCAACGACGATAAAAACGAAAGAGACGACGACGACGGCAACAGCGGCGCCGACGCAGGATCATTCACCTCCTCAAGGCGGTGAGGGGATTTTGATTTCGGCGTGCGCTTAGAGATCGTGTTAATGATATAACGACTGGAAAAAACTATCAGCTATGAACCTCACAGGACAAAGAAAGACCACGTTCATAAACGCTGACATGATAACATGCGTTTACAGACTTCATTCATTCATTCATCTTTAGTAACTGCCTGGTCAGGGTCACGGCGGCTATGTTTAGGCTGCTGGTTTGTTTAGATTTCCAGGAAATACAACCAAATAAACGTGGTAGAAAATATCGCACATGGTGTAGCTGCAGCTGCGATGAATTACAGACTAGAGCGATGTAGCTGAGGCTGAGGAACTGTCAGATTCGCTGGCATTTTTCCGAGTTATTTTCCAGTGTTTCCCGGGGCACGGTGGGAGGATTCGTATGGATTCAGGAACAATACCTGAAGGAAATCATATCCCCCTTTTGGTTTAGGCCACACCCACTTTGGGGTTACATCTGAATGCAGATACTGATACTGATACATGCAGGGTTTATGTAAGAATAAGAGCTCCATAGGACAAGTAAATGTTACTAAATTGTCATAAATTAGCGCTCCCCCTGGGGTGATGTGTGCACGCTGTCCCGCGCATAACCACCTTCACAAAGAAATCCGCAGAATGCATGAAGGGCTCCGTGTGGGGTTTTTGTTTTTGTTTTGTTTTTCGTTTTTTTGTCAGCCCCATTTTAGCGCAAAGCCAAAAACCACAAGATGTTCCCTAGCGGACGGCATGAAAAGAAGAAAAGAGCCGACACACAATTGTCAGCGCGGTGATAACCGAGCAATCTTCAGATCTTCCCAAGCACAGACTCTTTCTCTCCGAGAGCAGACACATGGGATCTTTTGTTGGGACGGAGAGAAAAGGGGGCCGTGATGGACTCTTCTTTCAGTGAAGTGTTTTTCATCTAAGTGTATTAATGCTCCACCCTTTCTTTTCTCTCGCTCGCTCTCCTTCTACAGGTAGCTCGTATGCCGAGAAACTGAAAGAGTTCATTCATTTTCATTTTGGTTCACGATGTTATTTTAAATTATTGCAGTCATTTCCACAAATATGCATCTCAGGGGGTTCGGACATTTTGAACTCATGCCCTTAACATCATCTTGGGTTGTTTTTTTCCTGCTAGATAATAAATTTGTGACTACAACTCATTTTTTCTACACTTACTCACCTCTAAATGCTCTCCAGACGTGGGATTTGGGTAAAACAGTCAGCCCCAGTGTGTAGATGTCACGTTCTCTTGGCTACAGATTGATTTTGTTTGCTTGGCCTTTTGCAAGATTAGAAATTTCCAGAAAGACATCTGTCATGTTTCCACTTCATCTGTCTCCTCTTCTTTGTTTGTTTTAGCGTGTAATTCATAACGCTTTACTGTTAAGTGACTTTGATTAATGAATGAATACATCATCATTAACATTAACGCTAAGTGACTAATGATTTAATAGATTTTTTAAATAAATAAGCTGAATAATAAGCACCTGCATTAACCAATGTTCATCCTGTCATTTTTCCGGTTGTTAACTAGCAAAATTCAGAACTGAGGCTTTTTATTATTTTATTTTTGGAACTAAGATGATGTGGATTTTTAGCGATGGATTGAATAAACATTAATCAATGCCGGAGTATTTCATTAATATTTAAAACAAACCTGAATGAGCACGTAACTGTACACCACAGCGCTGCTGAGATCTCCGCTCTGATTCTCCTTTCTGTGGTAACACCTTATCGTTTCTATGGTAACAGCTCATTCACATGGAAGGAGTCTCCAGCGTCAGCAGTTGCAACGGTCAGCTGTAATTATGAATAAATGAGTTTTCCGAAATCTTTACGCTTTGCAGTTTCTCTGCAACAAGAACTCTAAATGGATAAAATGCACGGATTCACGGTGGTCCTATAACAGCACGTCACGAAGCGTTTTATTCCTCTTATACCACAGGACATCATACTTTTTATCCATTTATAGCTACAATGAACGTCCACAAAACAAGCTACTTCCTGTTGCAGCAGCTATAAACAGTCATTTCGTCACCAGGCTCTTTTTTTTTCTCTCTGTTCTTGAAGTTAAAAAAAAAGGCAGCTTTAAAAAAGAAACCGCGACGTGCTTTACCTCGGACTGTTACAAAGCGCTGACACTGGAGACTCCTTCCATAAATGTTAAATAAACATCTCCTTACAGAAAACTTCACCGGAGCAACGATTACGCACGTTTTTACTCCATTTATGTGGCGCGTCTGCTGTAAAAGTTGTTACTCTGGAAATGATAATGAGCGCATTAATACAAGCCTGTGATTTTCAGAGGCACTACTCTCAGAGCTGCTGTTATAGAAAATTAATCAACACCTTCTGACCAAACCGTGTCACTTCGTCCGCAGGCTCCATGAATCAGAGGACCTTTCCGGTGGTCGTGAAGAGGAGTCTCTTTTCGCTCCTTTTCATTCCCGTCATCGCTGCCGTGTTGCTGCTCGTCTGGAAGGTGTGTGAGTTTCTCATCACAAATCTCAGGGTGTTTTTTCCCTGTAATTGATAACGTGTTTCACTTCCTGTCTGTTTTCATCACGCAGGTGAAATCCAGAAGAAACGCCTCTTTGGCGCAGAGTAGTACAGAAGGCCCGCCGCTGTTTATCGGAGCCGAGCCCAGCGCACCACCGCTAGATGATGAAATATCTGAAAGGTGATTAACTTCATGACCTGACTCTACAGTATAACCCTACTCACACACTCGCAGGGGGAAGCTCGCGCGCACTCGCTTGTAGTTTTTCTCTTGTGGGCGTGGCCTAAAATTGGTAGTAGCTAACTAGTTAAAGACAAATCAAACACAGTGTGAAATTTGAGTGTTTAATTTCGCACTGTGTTCGGCTTCTATGCTAGCATCATTCTCAGATTCTTAGATTAGCGAAGCGAGCTAACTGTGCTAGCTGCGTACACTCATCGATCTCTTCTACTTTTACTTTTCTTCGTAATGTCTCTACACACATGTAAGGACAGGATGAGAAAAAAAACAGGAAATGAGAACTAATTGCAGGTAGGAACTAAACTTTTTTGTGTGTGTGTGTGTGTGTGTGTGTGTGTGTGTGTGTGTGTGTGTGTGTGTGTGTGTGTGTGTGTGTGTGTNATCTTTTTTGTGTGTGTGTGTGTGTGTGTGTGTGTGTGTGTGTGTGTGTGTGTGTGTGTGTGTGTGTGTGTGTGTGTCATGCAGCAAAAGATTAAACAGCATCTGTGCAGTGTAACCCGATCTGTCTTCATCACACCCGGTGAGATTTGTTTTCAGATATTAATCCCTTCACACACATTTACAGAAAGTTGTCAGGTTCTTATAGCATCTATCCCTTTTTTACAGATTGTACAGCAGCGGACGAAAAGGCAGCAACTCGAGATCCACACGTGCAACTTCCTGTTCTCTCAGCTATGAGGGACAAGTACTGACCTCCAACGAAGAACGGCCCACTGAGTTACGATGATGTTTCTAAGAACAATGGTCGGACCTTTTCTGCGGGAGGAGGAGGAGGAGGAGGAGGATGGGGGTGGGGGGGTTGTTTGAGGTCGTCGTTCCTTCGGAGGACTGCTGGCTTGTCGATGGCTTGACTGCGATCCGCGCATGGATGGAGATCGTACAGGAGGAACGTCGTTCAGATGTTCAGATGTTCAGATGTTCGGATCCACCTGAAGGGCGTTAGTTCCGCTTTCGACGTGAACGAAGCTGAGAGTTCCTGAACAAGCCAGAACGAGCACAAAGAAGAACGGAAAGGCAGACCCGACTACGTCTCATCCTCTTCCCTCCTGCTTCCTGTTTCGTAGAGTTCTCTCGCTCTTCGTGTCTGAGCTTCGGGCGTCCTACTTGTTTTAATCCATAAAAAAAAATTCTTCAGTTGCATTATCGGAATTGTGTATCGTTATCGTTTTTTTTAATGTCGCTTAACTGGTGGTGTGGACTTAATTTATTTATTATGTTTCTCAGAATATGTTCTAAAAGTAAAGGATTTTTGCTGCTCCGGCGTGGGTAGTGAGCGAGATGATCGTGGAAGTGCTAGGCTTGAATCCCGTGCTCCTTAAACCGCAGCTGTCACACTAATGCTAGCCCTCGGGCTGTCTAATTACAGTCTAATCTTTCTTACTTTTAAAACCTGTTCGCTCCATTTACAGAATTCATAATAGAGGCTTCAGCTAGCTTTACGAGAATGGCCTAGCTGTGATCCGCCATGCAACCCACGATGCAATTCAGCTTCCTAGTCACGTTCACACGCTACCGACGTATGAACCATTTTAAATATCAGAGATGAACTCTAAAGGCTGCCAGTCCAGCAGGACAAACCGGCGTGTGCACCAGAACTGATTTAACACTCCGTTTCCTGATAGATGGTAATGAAAGTTATTCAAATTTTAATTGCATTAATTGTAGATGATACTGATACGATTCTCTGAAACACGGGGCACGTGTATATTTCTGCTCCGCCAAAACGAAATCCAACGTAATTTAAAATTTTCGTATCGTAGTTCGATATCACACTTTTGCATATCACGTGCTTTTCGCTCTGAACATTTCACAAAAGGCCGTGAATCCGATATCTTACAGGATTGTAAGTAGGATTGAACTTTTTTTTTAAATCCTGTGCCTTTTGTTAACGCGGGTCCCCATTACACTGATCCTGGATAAGCAGCCATAGTGTGTGTGTGTGTGTGTGTGTGTGTGTGTGTGTGTGTGAGATAGCAGAGCATTAATTAAAACACTGTGTGTAACACTGAACATCGAGGGTCATTTAACTAACACTATTCTCAGTGAGTCAGATCATTTGGTTCCCCAGTGACCACGAGGCGACTCTTCTGCCTCCCAGTCAGCCATTTTGTTTTAAACCAGACAAACAGACAAACACAGACGACATCGATTTCAGAATTTCAGTGCTCTTCATATATTGAATCGTAGACATGGTCACGGTGGACTCGTGTGCTCTTGTGCGGTGTTTGGACAGACAACGAAACGAAATTGTTCATTTGATTTAATAAACAGGAAGAATGTTATATTTCGGTGTGACGTAAATAAATCCCACCTGCTTTAACCCGTGTTTATTCTCTCTCTCTCTCTCTGTACGACTAATAGTAGGAATTAATGAATTAATGAACATGAATTAATGCTCGTTAAGTGCACATCGAGTTCATTTTACTCAAGAGTGAAGAATGAGTAAGGAATTAAAGAAAAAAAAAAAAAAAACGTTACAGGAAAATAATCAACAAAATCGACGAAAGTTTAACTATTTAACTAAAACAGCACTAACAAAAAATGTTTTAAAAAAATGTTTAATTTCCAAAAAATGTATGAATTACGTTCAAACAGACATTAACTCACCAGCCTGTTTTTTTCTGTCTCTTTTGAAGTGAATAAATGCAAAAAAAAACCCAAAAAAAATAGAGCTTCTCATGTTATCGAGACACCGTAAAAAAGCGTAAATATGAGCACTGGCACTGGAGACTCCTTCCATAAAACTTCCTTACATTAATGTCTCCTTACAGAAGACGTCATCGTGTTAACGAACACAAAAGTGAGACGTTTTCTTAATCCGTCCGCCTTGGGTTGAGTAGCGAGTCCGTCCGTGATTGAGTTGTCACTATCGAAATGCTGATTATTAGAATTTGAATTATTCCAGAAAACGAATCGACACCTTTTTCGCCCGGACACCTGAAGAGCGCTGTGGTATAAATATTGCTCCTGGCTTCTAAAGGCTGTGAATACTGTTAGTTACACAACCCCAGTCACGCGTTACCAAACAGTGTTTTAGTTTGCTCTTCTCAAGCTTCAGAATGGCTGCAGGCTCGATATGACTCATGGTTCTCCAGCATGCTCGTGTGTGTTGACGAGTGTAGAAATGTGCATGCTCTTTTCTGTTCTGATTCTGTTCCTCCAAGCTGATGTGTACATATTGATTTTGTAACAGCTCTCCAGAACGTAATACACTCTAATACATTTCAGATGAAGCTCTGAGATTCGTTATATTATTATTTTTTTCTTCTTCCTACCCAGAATGATCCTGCGTTCTCTCACTGGTTGTAAATGATGTGTGTGGGAATGACCTGTTGCTGCTGCTGCTGCTGCTGCTGCTTCCATGCATTTTTACCACCGTCTCATAATTTATAAAAATGTAAAACTCTGGTTTCCCCTGAGCACGCGTTACCGCTAACGTTCCTCTCGAGGACGGCCTGGAGCAACCCCAGGAAGTCTGAAGTTGAAATCTGCCCGTTATTGAACGTTTACAGCCTTCTATTCATTACGGCAGCAACTCCAAACTGTTTTTTTTTTTTTTTTTTTGTATACATTTTTAAAACTATCCTCTTTCACAAGAGCTAATCAGCGTATTGACTTCTATATCAGTAACGGAATTAAGACGAGCTTGCGTGAGAACTATTTACCCATCGGACATGAAATATGTGTAGAAATACTGCAGTACTGCTTCTGTGTTGATGTAGAAAAGGAAAGAAAAAAAAAAACCTTGCCGATGTTACAAGTGTGTATGCGCATGTGGTCAAGTGTCTTGTGTTTAATTTGGCTTAGTTTTGATGTTAACGCCTGTGTACGTGTCTCATCAGACTCAAAAAATGTTAACCAGTCACATTCAGGAGCAATGCATCAATGTGGTTTCATTGTTCTTTGTAACTGAGAGAGAGAAGAAGAAAAACACACACACACACACACACACACACACACACACACAACCACATGTAACAAGTTAAGAAGAATAGTTGTACCAGAACACTAATCATCATAGCCATTTTTATGGACGTTATTGCATATTATTTTCATTTTGTTGGTATGGATAGGCCTAAGCTGTGAAACTTTATATGGCGGCATCCTCCTTTTTTTTTTTCTTTTTTTTTTTTTTCTTCAATCGACCCACCTAAGAGCCTCTGACCTCGAACCTGTGGACAGCATGTGACTTATTGAAGGCCGTCATTATCAAAGCTGAGACTGATTTCTGCCGTGTATGTATAAGAACACTTCATCCAGGACGAATCCTCATGTCTGGACATGAGCTTAAAGAAAAAAATGTCCTTTGTGGAGTCGCAGGAATGAGATGAGAAACCCGCGTGGCACACGACACCTGCCGTAAAAAAAAAAAAAAAAATCCCTGTTCCTGCCTGTTTGGACTGTCATGCAGCAAGAAGGCTCTTAGTCAAGGAAGATAGTCAGGGTGCCAAAAGCAAATAAGTAATTGTGGCCCAGGTGATGTGATATCTGGGTGACAGTCTACTGTATTCTGTATTTTTATATGAATATATGCATATAATGAAAATATATGTATGAGATGTGAATAAAGTACATTTATCCAACATTGCTATGGCTTCTTCATTGTATTAGTATTGTTTGCTCATCACCTCCTCGGCTGCCATGTTGCATATCCGCCATTTAATTACTTAACCCTCAGCCCCCTATTGCTAATTTTCTGAAACCTAGCTTTAGCATTCCGTATGGTTTAGCACACGCGAGCACCGCTGATTGGTTGAGAGATTGAATAACAAAATGCTGAGGCAAAAGGTCTTGTTCTGAAAGCTGTGGATCTGCTGTTTATAATCCAACTATTGGTTTATAATCCAAGCACAGAAAATATTCTCTAATGCTAATCTGAGACGTTAGGAGGATTTGCCATTGTGCAATGTTATGGTGCTGGCGCGTATTCCCATCCGGCATGTGTTCCCGGCGTCACGCTCAGCGTTCCCGGGATAGGCTCCGGATCCAGGACCAGGATGAAGTGAGTTCAGTGGCCATTCACTGCAAAAGAAAGAACATTTTTTGTTTTGCTTTTCTGCTGAGAGATTTCTGAATTTCCTCTGGACAACTCGAGTACGAACTGCAGTCAGGTCCATAAATATTGGGACATCGACACAATCCTAACATTTTTGGCTCTATACGCCACCACAATGGATTTCAAATGAAACGAACAAGATGAGCTTTAACTGCAGACTGTCAGCTTTAATTTGAGGGGATTTACATCCAAATCAGGTGAACGGTGTAGGAATTACAACA
>CM074951.1:24859941-24872445 GCA_037577455.1 Pangasius macronema | reverse complement strand
ATCACTCCTGAGCTGCTGGTGATCCAGACCCCCTACGCTCTGGACCAGATGAGCATCACTCCTGAGCTGCTGGTGATGCAGACCCCCTACGCTCTGGACCAGATGAGCATCACTCCTGAGCTGCCGGTGATCCAGACCTCCCCCCTTCACTCTGGACCTGTCCACCGGCAATGCTTTTCTGCTCACCACGCTTGTAAAGCGTGATTATTTGACTTACTATATCCTCTCTGGCAGCTCGAACCAATCTGGCCATTTTCCTCTGATCTCTCTTCTCAACAAGACGTTTCCACCCACAGAGCTGTCACTTTGCACATGTTTTTGTTTTTCACACCATTTTGTGTAAACTCTAAAGACTGTTGTGCGTGAAAATCCCAGGAGATCAGCAGTATCGGAAATAGTCAAACCAGCCCATCTGGTAGCAACAACCATGCCACAATCAGTCACAGAGATTCTGATGTTTGACGCGAATATTATCTGAAGATTATTATCTGCTCTACTGCCACATGATTGGTTCATTAGATAACTATATGAATGTGCAATAAAGTGGATGGTGAGTGTATAATCCCAGTTATAGGTCCAGTTTCACTATACAGAAATAAGGGGGTGATTACTTATGCAATGCAGTGTACATCATGACCAGGTGATTTGTTAGATTACAGTCTATTTGCTTACTGAGTTTAGACTTTAGGTGCTGAAATAATCGAGTGCAGCAAGAAAAAAAGACAAGAATTGAACCTGGTCTTGGACTAAACTGTAAATCACATTTTAAAGACCAGATTTTTAGGAAACTGGAGCTTTTTTTGCTCATTAGTGTATTATAAACAGGTGACTAATTAAAGGAAAACCCAACAGAACGCCACCAGATTCACTTCAGTGCTCACTGGCATGGATTCTGCGTGTCTTGGGAACGGTCCTGGAGTGAAGAACACCATCCTTGTGAAGGATTTTCCCTCACTTGGTGTTGCGATGATGGTGTTGAAGAGCACAGTCTAGAATCTCCCACAGGCGTACAGCTGGGTGAAGATCTGATGAGTGTGAAAGGCGCAGCATCTTTATCATAACCTACATCATTTTCATCATCCTGTGAATGCTTGTGAATGGGGGCGGAGTCAGCCTGGAAGAGACCACACCCATCAGGATAGAAGCATTTCCTCGTAGGATAAAGGTGATCAGTCAGATGGATTGATCTGCAGCGATGCTTCTCTTTAAGCGAACAAGTGGAGCCAAACTGTGCCAGAAAAATAAATAAACGCCCCCCCACCCTCACTGCATAAGAGAGCTTTGTCACTTTTAGGAAATTGTGGCGTGTTAGACACGTGAAGAGGTCAGCCAATCAGCAGACACTTGGTGTTAAAAAGGCACAGTATGAAGAACAGCCTCTTTATTTATTCAGAGGGATGAAGCAAAACTGAATTACGATGATGTTATTGGGATATGAAAATCACAAGCCGACTTCAGGGAGAAAATTAAAACAGCATTCAACATGGGATCTTTAAACATCCCAATCACTAGAATTAAAAACAACTCCACCAAAAAAAAAGGGAAATTGGGAATCATCTGGTCTGGTGTAGACATGCATGAAGACATCCAATCATCCCTGACCACAGTCTGACAGTCCTGCATTGTTCATCAGCTTAATCTTCACAGGGCATGAAGTATGCCTCGGCTGCAGGCATGAGCGTTTCAACCGTAATCAGGAAATTGCGCCCTCAAAAGCCTCGTTGATTCTTTAATCCAATAATAATATAAATCGGCCAATCACATGGACCTGCTGCATTATCTCATTACACGTCGGTGTGTGATCAAATGTCAGCGGGGCGGTTTCTGCGCACGGCGCTGGCTTTCCGTGACGCACAGCTCGGCCACGAGGACAAAAAAAAATCCTAATAACACAAACTGAAATTATAAAAAAAAACAAAAACACAGCAGCAAAATTTATACATTAGCTTCCCAGGATTTCTTGGGAATTTCGCTTAGAGAGTACAGAAGATGTTTAATATACCACAGAGGCGTTGAATTCTGGATTCTGATTGGTCAGAAGGCGTTGATTCATTTTCTACAACAGCAGGTGACAGTAGGAATGAAGTCACAGGTTCAGATCAATGCGCTCGTTCCAATAGGTCATTGTTTCTATAGTAACACGGGGGCGTGTACAGCAAACACACCACGTACAAAAAAAGACGAGTGGAGCTGTTGGTATGGTAACGTTCTGTGTAAGGAGTCTCCAGTGTGAGCACTTCGTCATAGTTTACAATCTGCGATTTCTCGTTAACATGAAAAGCTGCTTTTTTTTTTTTTTTTTTACTTATAAACTTCAATAAAGAGGAAAAACAGGTGGATTACAGTTACATTAAATGTAACTATAAACAGATAAAAAGTATGGCACATCATTTCATTATCATAAGTAATTAAAAATTGTAAACAAATTGCTGTGGTATAAGAGTAATGACACACACACACACACACACACACACACACACACNGCTCTACAGGAGAAAGCAACAGACTCTCACGGATTTAAGAAAAAGAAAAACAGCGCTTTGGCTTAGACTGTTAGATGACTGAACTTTCACACTGTTGTTTTCCACACACTCCACGGAGCCGTGTACACGCAGACTGAAGAAGATGTGAGGGAGGTCAGCATCGTGTGTGTGTGTGAGAGACCGTTCTTGGCTTTGGAGTAGGGGTGTTAGGGTTTGAAATTTTCACGGTTTGACAGCCAAGAGGGGAAAAAAAAATATATAGCTATCACTTCATTAAAAAAACACACACACACAAGCCAGTGGTGAAAAAGAAAGGGAATATTTATTGCGAAAGGTCTCTGAACATCCTTGTAGGCATGTTTTATAACATTATATATATATATTACACACACACACACACACAGTCCACTTTATTAGGAACACCTGTACGACTGCATATCCATGCAGTTATCTAATCAGCCAATCACGTGGCAGCTGCACAATGCAAAAAAAAAGTCATGCAGATACAGGTCAAGAGCTCCAGCGAGCGACGGTGGAAACGCCTTACTGATGAGAAAGGTCAGAGGAAAATGGCCAGATTGGTTCGAGCCACCAGGAAGGATATAGTAACTCGTATAATCACTCTTTACAACCGTGGTGAGCAGAAAAGCATCTCAATGCACAACACATCAAACCTTAAGGCCCATGATGGCCTCTGATTCCTGTTCCTGGCTGACAGGAGTGGAACCTGATGTGGTCTTCTGCTGTTGCAGCTCATCCACCTCAAGGTTTGAAGGTTTGAAATGCTTTTCTGCGCACCACACTTGTAAAGAGTGATTATATGAGTTACTGTAGACTTCTTGTCAGCTCTGACCAGTCCGGTCATTCTCCTCTGATCTCCCTCATCAGCACGGTGTTTCAGCTGGCAGATCCTCTGCTCACAGGATGTTCTTTGGGTTTTTTCACACCATCCTGTGATAATTCTAGAGACTGGTGAGTGTGAAAAGCCCAGGAGATCAGCAGTTTCTGAAATACTCAAACCAGCACATCTGGTACCAACATCCCTGCCACGGTTAGGTCCCGGAGATCACACCTTTTCCCCATTCTCATGATTGCTGTGAACATTAACTGAAGCTCTTGAGCTGTATCTGCATGATTTTATGCACTGTGCTGCTGGCACGTGATTAGGTGTTTTAAAGTGGGATGGTGAGAGAGAGAGAGAGAGAGAGAGAGAGAGAGAGAGAGAGAGAGTGTGAGTGAGTGAGTGAGTGAGTGAGTGAGTGAGTGAGTGTGTGTGTGTGTGTGTGTGTGTGTGTGTGTGTGTGTGTGTATCCCTGCAGGATAAGAATTCTGGACCTGTCTGTGTTAAGTAAAGTTACGGCTGAACACCTGTTGTAATTAAGATGATGTAGGGGGCGTGGCTGGCTGTAAAGGTTGCTCTTGCTCTTTAACATACTTACAACGTAACCTACAACTTGCAGTCATTGTATACAAGGTAAACTTGGAAATATTACACATTACATTTATTGAAGAGAAAAAAACAAACAAACAAACAAAAAGTAAATATGTCTATGTTGATTGATCTAAAGCAAACACTTGTTTACACAGTAAAACTCCTTTAAAGGTGAGAAGTGCTGCAGGGCTTACGGTCCACGCTGGGAGCGGCCATGTTGATCTGATGTCACTTGAGGACCCCAGAGTTCCTAAGCTGGAATTCCAAGTTGAACGAGCCTTTCCTTTGGGTTTTTCCCTAGTTGGAGGTCAGAAATTACAAGTTGCTATGTTTAGTAGAAGGCAGAATAAATACTTGGGGTTATTTTTACCGGCGATGTTCCAGGAGGAAATATACAGCGTAATCTGTTCCGATGCTGGAATGCACAACTCCGTAAGAAATTACTGACACAGCCGATTCGGACGGGACACACTGATTCGGATCTCACAGATTATCCAGTCGTAATTACATTCCCCGCCTCCTCATGAGAAAAGAATCCAGTCCGAATATGGTCTTTAGAGAGAGTAGTTGCGACGGAGCAATAAATAAATAAAGCAGTTTAATCTGTATTTTAAAAGGCTCCTGATGGTACAGCGTGACTAAAGCAGGGTGTTACGGTTAATTAGTGAGGAATATGTTTATTAAAGTGATCAATAATACAGGTGGTGTTTTTTTGCGTTTTATATAATATGTATATTAATATTTATTTCACACAGACAGTCAGGGGCTTGTGGAAATGCAGCAATATTTACCGAAGGAAAGGTCATTTAAAAAAAATCATCAGTGACGTGTAATGATACACACAAGCAACACGAGGATAAAAGATCATCTGTTTCAAGTGGCTTTATTATGTGTAGTGTTTATATGCAGCTAACATGAGAGACAGTGAGGGAGAGAGAGCGAAGGGGATAGAGAACAAGCTGGGAGAGAGAGCGAGAGAGAGAGAGAGAGAGAGAGAGAGAGAGAGAGAGTATTGTTAAGTGTTAGTGGCTCATGGGTAAATCCATCACTCTCAATGGCTTCAAGTGCATTTTAGAGCAGTCACGTAGCAATTTCCATAAAGGTAGAAACAAAATCAAAGCCAAGCAATCTCCGGTTTGATGCTTATCGGTCTGTCAGAGAGATAAAGGCGAGGAAAGGCTAATAAAGTGAATCATGGATATGTAAACTAGTAGACCTGTCACTTCAAATCCACTCTCTGCTGAAGGTGGGGAGAGTGAGAGACAGCGCGTGTGTGTGTGTGTGTGTGTGTGTGTGTGTGTGTGTGTGTGTGTGTGTGTGTGTGTGAGAGAGCAGATAATTAGGCACATCTTCCTAAGTGATCTTACAGAACACAGTACTTGACAAGGAATTTATAAAAAAAAAAAAAAAAAAAAAAAAGAACAGCACACATTAACCAATAACTCAGTGAAAGTCGTGACAGGACACGGTTTTTTTTTTTCTTCTCTTCTTCCTCTGCGTCTGTCTGGGTTTGTATTTGAGTTCAGCGGGAAAAAGTCCACAAGAAATCCGGGTCACGACTCAAAAGCTGCTAACAAGGGCACGAGAGAAGCGGTGACCCCGAGCCCTGACATCAACATCCCCCGATGATGTCAGAGCGATATAATTAAAGCCTGGACACCACGGCGCGAGGGAGCGGAGGAACAGCAGGCGAGTAGCTGGGGGGAAAAGGCGTCACTGGAAAGGAAGTAGGCGCTGAGCACTCGCGCCGTCACTTCCTTAAATTGTCTGGTCTTTAATGATTGCCGTACTTAACTGGCTGCGGAAATGTGAATACCGTCTCCCGAGCTTCTTAACAACTGATCCAGTGACTCAAAAAAAAATTCCCAATAAAATACACTTTTTCCATTTTAAAAAAATACATATATACACATATAGATAGCACTTAGGCATTCAGGATCTTTAAGTCATTAAAAAAAAAAAAAAGTACCTAATTTTGTGCTTTTCTCCTAACTCAGGACTGCTCACCTGATTTGTACTCAAAAGTCACAAGAAGCGCGACTCTGCCTCACATTAAAAAGCCGATTCGAAGCCCAAACACCCGTGCTCTCAAACCAACGCGTAAACAAGCTCTTGTTTTGGAAACATCGCAAATCCTCCTCCCTGTGCTTTAAATAGATCTATAAAAGTAGTCTGGGGGAAGTTAAAAAAAAAAAAACAACAACCAAACAAGGTTAATCGCTGCTTAATATGCGCTCGATCTCCTCCAGTCTCTTTAACGCCGCCTCCCTTTTCTTTTCTATGTCTTTAATCTCTTGCGTGGATTTGCTCTTAGTCCGCTTGCCTGCTTGGCCGGCGTCCAGCTTCTTCTCCCGGCCGCTGGAGTTTTCAGCGTGGGAGGATTTCCGCAAATTCTTCTCTCCCTCTGCCTCTTCCTCTTCCTCTCTCTCAGGCTGCTTCTGTCGTTTTGCCGGTACCTCGGCCCCCTCTGCTGGTGCCGGCGGCTTTCCGGCGGCACTCATGGCGGCCATTTTGGCGCGGACGATGGCGAGGTGGCGCTGTACGTACTCCTCGTGCGGTGCCATGGCCAGGGTCTCTTGGAGACACTGCTCCGCCCGTGCCAGCTGACGCTCCTCAAAGTACACCACGCACAGGTTGTGCTTGGCCTGAACGTTGCCCGGGTCAGAACGCAGGATGCGCTCGAAGGCTTCTTGTGCGCCGCGCGTGTCCTTCAGCTGGTTCATGAGAATGTCGCCTTTCAGGATAAGGCCCTTGGAGTGCTCCGGGTGGTGGTGCAGCAGCTCGTCCAGCACCGCCAGCGCATCTCGCTCACGCTTCCCCTGCGCCAGCAGCAGCGCCAGGTTGAAGAGGGCACTGCGGAAGCCAGGCTGCAGCGCGATGGCTTTGCGCATCCAGCGTTCTGCCGCTTCGTTTTCCTCGGCATCCATGGCCAGCATGCCCAGGTTGAAGTAGCCGTTGGCGTCGTTGGGTTCCTCCTCCACGTAGCTCAGGAAGCGGCGGTTTGCTTCGGGGCGAAGGTTTACCTCACCTACGGCACAAGAACGCCAGCAACAACATTCGGTTAATGATAGTGGTGAACTTCGTGCGAGAGATTTGTCATTTCAAAAAAACAAAAACAAAACAATTGCCAAAGCACATCTGATACACCCTTGAATAAAGCCGTTCAACCCTCAACCCCACCCAGACAGCCGAGCGCTATCCGCACTGACCGCATCCATCTGGCCCACTTACCACCATGGAAATATGACAAAAATGGCAGCTGGAAAACATCCGCAGCTTAGCTTTTGCGAGACCCGAATGTGTTTGAATGGAACCCTGGTGTGTTCTCCCCCTCGGTGTGGAAGTTTAGGTAAATGAGAGAACAGTAACCACACACACATGTGCACCAAAACAACCGATTTAAGAGCAGCTGAGCGAGCGGGTGTCAGCTGTTCGACTGTGAGAAAGCAGTTCTAATCGGAATCGTCTCAACTGCTGGAGCTGAAACGGACACGCTGTGTGTTTTGGGGTGCTGCATTTTTCTGTAGATGCGTGGTGCTAGATTGAGCCGCGAGGCAAAAACTGAGCCAAAGGACAGAGCTGTAGCACAGCACAAAGCCCATGTGCTCTGCATATGCAGACAGATGAACAAAGGGAGAAAAACTCTGATGCAGTAAAAAAAAATAAATACATTTAAAAAGGTTAGAAATCTGTTTATATAATCATATTTTAGCACTGGCTCAGAGTTGTCCGTGCTCTGGATCGCTTTAATTTGGTCTTGGCCCAACCGCCAGGTCTCTCCTGCCATACGACGGCTACCGAACGGGTGAAGGCTAACACGCTGTTCCTCCGAAACATGAATCCAGCTAACCGCATTCCTTCTGAACTGCTGCTCATGCTGCACACTGCACCAGAACACATTCAGGCGAAAGCGCTATCCGCCCTTTTCTACATACATGAGCTCACGGATAGCCACGATTGGCTAGTGACACTGTGATTGACAGCGGAGAGTATATGCCCCTCCCACCCAGACAGCAACAGATGGCTGTGATATATTTGGGATTTAAACTCGCGATCTCTCAACGATTTGCCCATGAGCCACTAACACTAACCCACTAACCCTAACCCACTAACACTAACCCAATTTTGACTTAAACCACAAATGACCCTAAACTCAAACAAAGGTGGCCTGGAATATTCTGGTAGCTTCTTTGTTTACGATGGAAGATAAAAGAAATGAAATCCAGTATCATTATTATGCAGTCATTAAAAAAATAAATAAATAAATAAATAAAAAACAGTACCAGTTACTGATTATCCAAAAGGTCACCTGACGTTTTTTCCCCCCTCTGCGAGAGTAACCCAGGTCTGCAAACTAACGGGCGGCGAGATTATTTACCCTGAAGAACCACTCCCAATTCCACCCACGTACTTGTAACTGAATGAAGAACACAGCTCTTGTACACACCGACACACAAAAGAAGCATTACTGTAGGGTGGGTGTGTAAATACACCGAGTGACAAACTCATAAAGGCCGAATGCAACCCCGTAACATAATGATCCATCCTGCTTTTCACCTATTGAAACCATAAATCTCACGAGGTGAAAGCTTGTGCGCCGGCTGCATTCCAGAGTGTGTGATAACTCACACGGGTCGAATGTATACGCAGCACGCGGTGACTCATCCGCTGGTTCGCAGGCATCTTCTGGCAGGCAGCTCGGGTTAAATACAACAAAAAATACTTCCCAAGCTCAAAATCAAGCTGTTAGAGAAGTATCACTGCAGGCAATCTACTGAGAGGCCTGGGCTTGTGTGTTGCACAGCAGTGTTTTAAAAGTCGGGAGATCTCATCTCGACTGTCGTGTCCAACCTGCGCTGCTTTGTTTTCATCCGCATGAGGGCACGGAACTCCGAGTCCAACATCTAACCGCCCCATCATGGTTGGATTCACGTATTGTATTTCATATAATACCTTCAAACCCATTATACATTCGTTTCTGCGCTTTCTCACGCTGGGTTAGTAACGGTAGCGGTTATACTAATACTCGAATGAGGTTTGTTACTCTTGTAAAAAGTCAGAAAGTCGCCTGCTTAGCTGCTGGGTAACTTACAAACTTACAGACACGAATATTTTACTTCCTATCGTTTCTAGTTTGAAACCACAAACCTGTCATGCAAAAAAATTACACCTATTTTGCTTTAATTAGCCGCGCTGTGTGCTGCCAAAAGTGCAGTCAAAAGGCCACGATGAGCTTCCAATTAAACGAAAGCTAATGACGTCATAACGATCCGACACTTTTACGCATTCTTAAATATTCCACGGATCAAGTACGGACGCACGGACCTACGGTATAAATAGCTGTCGGGGAAAAAAAAATCTCACACCGGAAAATGAAGCGTGGTAACATTTCTCATGGCTGGCATTTCTGAAATGTTTTACATGAACTTTAGTGCAGTTTAACTCCGTTCGAGATTAAATGCTTGTGCAAACAGTTTTTCTTCAGAAGTCGCACCCACCGGATTCCTGCATCAGCAGCGCCGAGTTGAAAAGGGCGAGTTTGTGGCGCGGGTTGAGATCCAGCGCTCGGTTGAAGTTGCGCAGGGCTTCCGAGGGATCCTTCATCTCGATGTTGACGATGGCCAGGTTGTACCACAGGTCGGCGTTGGTACGGTCCAGCTCCAACGCGCGCAAGTAGGCGTCCTTTGCCTCGCTGGGCTTATTCATCTTCAGCAGGAGCTCACCTCTGCACAGAAATACAATTCTTATACAGCACCTGGGCTTCAAAGATGATAATAAAAAAAAATTGCTTATATTATAATATAGATGTTCTGAATCAGAGTCACTGCTGCAACACTGAAGCTGATTAGTTTCCTATAACAACATGTCCTGAAGTGCTTTATTCCTCTTATACCACAGCAGCCATGATCACTTTTCACGTGTTAAAGAATGACGTGTATAACCTGGGATTCGCCTTGGAGCCAGAATTACTGGGAGAGCTGACGTTACAGAAAACGAACCAATCAGATCAGAACATTTAACAGCCCTGTGGTATATGAAAGGTGCTTTTTTTTTTTTTAATACAAACAGTAAAACTGTATGTGCGTGCCTAGCCATGAGCATACTCAGCAATTTAAGGCAAGAATCCGGTCATGAATTTCAAAAATCACACGGACGTCAATTTTAAACGTGATGTATGAACAGCGGAAGCTCATGAGAAATGATGAATTAGGCCCAGTTTGCCTTACAGCCATCTACTCTTCTTATTTTCCAATGGAAAGCTACTTGGCGAATTCCCAAATACTAATTATCCCATTTCTGCAAGCTGTGTTCCTGAACGCGTCTTTTCCCGGACACTACAAAGCACGTCTCTGAGACACGCGAGCGCAGATGAAGCTGTAGCATGTAATAAACGAGCTCCATGCTGATGTCACAGCTCTGTGGTTTCACCTGCTGATGTAGGCTTGTTTGAAGTCGGGCCTCATGCTGATGGCTTGCCTGTACAGCTGGTCCGCTTCCTCCAGCCGCGAGTCGTTGGCTCGGATCAGGTTCGCTAGGTTGATGTACACATTCAGGTGGTTAGGGGCTACGCGAGTCGCGTACTTCTTTCCTGGAATTACCTGGAAGGAAGACAAATAGCTTTAGGTCAGTGATACAAGCCAACACGCTACATAAGTAAGGAATAAAACACTGTGGGGTGTGCTGTTATATAATAATCAGTGCCAGGGTAGAGTGATGACGTGGAGTTATGTTACCACCATGAAGTTGATTATTTTCCAGTAACAAAGTGTGTGTGTGTGTGTGTGTGTGTGTGTGTGTGTGTGTGTGTGTGTGTGTGGTGGGGCTTCCTCCAAGCCACGTGCTTCCTCCGAGCCACGTGAAGTCAGCCAGCTACAGCTTTTCAAACTGCTGCTCATGTTGCGTCACAGTCCAGAGTGACACGCATGGAGGAAAGCGCTATCCGCCCTCTTCCACATACACGAGCCCACAGATGCGCATGAGTGGCTACTGTCATTGTGATTGACAGGAGAAAGAGAGAATGCCCCTCCCACCCACAGAGCTCAGACAATTTTGTTTCTATGGGATCTGAACTCGAGATCCCCGGATGATTAGATGAACGCTTTGCTGGTGTGTTTTTTTTTTCCCTGTGAATGGCCCGTCACTATAGAAGCGAAACCGTATTCGAACAAACACATTAACCTGTCTTGCACCCGAAACTTTTTGGTGTATGGTTGGAAAAAAAAAAAAAAGACTCAACACCTTCTGACAAGATGAAACACAGACTTCCTAGACTTCTTGGCATAGTGGAAATCTCTCAGAAGGCTTATGCAGATTTTTTGCCCTTTGCTTTTACAGTGTACTCGTCCTGTTCTGTGCACTGGATGTTTGTGTGTGTGTGTGTGTGTTTTTGATTTACTGATCGTCTTGCACTTTGCACACTACCTGCACTCTGTATAATTCTTTGATCGTATAATTTAGGTCCTAAACACCCGAATATACCGTTAGGCACTGATAAGGTCTATATCTCTAATCTAAAGGCTTACCTGGTATACAGCTTTACATCAGAATGCACGCTGATGCGGATCTTCAAAGTCTTTTTGTCACAAACTCTTCTTGTTACTCATTAATACAGGTGTTTTTTTTTCCGAGTTATCATAAACCGCAGTCATAAAAGCAGTTCGAGGAGGCGGTGAAGAGTTAAACAGGACACGGAGTTCGCCATGAAGATTCTATAGACTTTTTTTTAAAGAAATATTACACCCCGTGGCAGAACAAGAGGCCAATGACATTAGATCGGGAACAAAGGCATGACTGTTGTCATGAGAATTACACAATTAGCCCAGCCACAATACTGCTGTTATAATGTCTAAATCAGTCTCCCACGCCTTTACGCCTAATTTCTGCGAGGCCAAATTTCACAACTCAGAGGGAGTAATACGTTATTTATCCTGGCGGACGTTTTGTTTGTTAGCTTCCCTGCCAAGACTCTGCTCATCACTCACGACTACGCTGTACACCAATACTCCGACTGAAATGTTCCGCTGGCCTTCGTTCTGCCGCTTCACCGTTATTAAACTCTCCGCGATGTGGTTTTTACGATGCTGTTTCACCGAGCTTGCACAGCTCGGATAATTATTTGATGGAGTTATGAGAGTTAAGTTTTCTGGAAGAGCGGTGCACAAGCTCAGGCTTGATTCAAACACCTGACGTTTAAGCGCTTTTAGGCAGAGCATGGGGTGCAAAAGTTTACACACCCTCACCGACATTCGGTGCGAGTTTGGTTCTTTAAGAGATGTTCCTTCTTTATAAGTTTAAAAAGACATATGGTAAGATAGTGAAATAAAAACGATTTCTTCCTCCAGCTCACTAGAAGGGCAATAATTTTTGTTTAAGGGCATGTGAAAGATCTTTACTGGTTGGAGTTCTCATCGGCTGAGTTCGCTTGCTGCTGGGGCCCCATATGGACGGCCTGAAGAACCGTGTGGATTCTGGGGATGATGCCACCTGGAGGTTGTGGAGATGGTTTGGGGAGCTGTACTGTACTGTAATGGCTTGGGACTGTGATTGCTGTAGTGGCTTTGGGGCTGCGGTTGCCACGAGCAGCTTCGT
>CM074951.1:24812757-24831450 GCA_037577455.1 Pangasius macronema | reverse complement strand
TGAACAATACTTCTACAGCATTTATTAATCTTATTTCATATTATTTTCAACATTTACTAATGCATTATTAAAATCAAACGTGTTTGGTAACATTAGTTAATGCACTGTGAACTAACATGAACTAATAATGAACAACTGTATGTTTATTAACTAACGTTAACAAAGATTTATAAATACTGTAATAAATGTTCATTGTTTGTTCATGTTAGTTAACACATTAACTAATGTTCACAAATGACACCTTACTGTAAAGTGTTACTAACATTTTTTTATTTGTGAACTGATGTTCACAATTGCACTACTTGGCCTTGTACCGCACAGTAACAGAAGGGATTTATTTTTAATCGCACTATCCGTTACACCCAGATGAGGATGGGTTTCCCTTTTGAGCCTGGTTCNTTATTTCTGTAAAGCTGCTTTGCGACAATGTCCATTGTTAAAAGCGCTATACAAATAAAACTGAATTGAAATTGAATGTTCAGCTGTTCTTTTTAATAGTCAACTGATTTTCGGGTCATGGTCATAAAAGCTCTGTAAACACAAACACGGACACGAAGATATAGCTTTCATTTCACCAAGCTGAATTCTCACTAAAAACTAAGAGTCATCACGGTTTCAGGCCATTTCAAGTTTTCATTTTTGACGTGACACAAAGCAGTGATATCTAAGCGAGTGAGTTGGTTATAACTAATTAGTCAGTAACGCCACCATTTTGTCCGTTCAGGTCGAGAGCTCGCACGAATACGAGAGGCGGGATTTATCGAACGGACCAATCACATCCAATCATAACTGATTATATCCAATCATAACCGATCATATCCAATTACAGCGCGATGGAGGCGTTGCCTCCTCTCACGTGACTTTCCCCATTTATTCTCAATTACACCCCACGGCTCGTTATGGGGTCTCTGTTATAAGTCAATGGGCTGAGGGGAGGCAAGCCTTCACTGTACCTTTACCTGCGGGTGTCGCTGTTGGACAATGTTACTTTATAAAAACGAGTGACTTTTATACTGTTAATGTCATTTTTAGTGATATTTGCGTCGTTTTTATTTTTGCAATATCGATTATTTTTCATCCAGTTTTTGAGGAGACACTGCCTCCCTTGCCTCCTCGGAGGAAACGCCCCTGACCTTTATTCAACTTGCCTCTAAGGGTTTCCTCATATTTGTTTTGGACTTCTTTTCCATAACCTCCTCTTCCACAGTTGTCTGAAACAAGGGCGTAGTTTTAGCATGGACGCAAGGGACGTGTTCCCTACCAATGTTCAGCGATTACTAAATTGTACCCACCAATAATTTTATACCCTCCACAAAAACAGATTGTCATTGGGTGCAACAGGAAGGGTTAAATTCGGTTCCTTTCTGGCGTCCTACCAATAGATATCTTCCTATCGTTGCAANGACAATACGTTTGGTTGGCAGCGCGACGAGACAGCGTGACAGACTGAGACAGTAGCCTAGATATCGAAGAGATGGCATAGAATCTTAGGTCCCCACCAATGCCAAGAGCAAATCTACGCCATTGGTCTGAAAGGTTGTACTTTTTAAGTGTTTCTAGACTTAGTTATGATAGACAGTGTAATATGATAGTATAATTCCATAATTGCATGTATTTATCTTAGCTCTGCCCCTTTTTTTTTTTCAGGAATCCATACTTTCAACATAGTAGGGTTTATTGAGGAAGAAGAAGAAAGATTGAGTTTTCATTGCAGTTTCAGTTTACTTAATGGATGACAAAAAGTAACAAAAATGAATAAATAAGTAAAATAAAATAAATCACTTTCAGGCATGTTCAGTTGAAAAGTTCTCATTCTACCTCTCTTGCTCTCATCATAGGAAACTAGCTCTGAAGTTTCACCCAGACAAAAACCCTGATAACCCAGAAGCAGCGGAGAAGTTTAAGGAGATTAACAACGCTAACGCCATCCTCACTGATCCCACTAAACGCAACATCTATGACCAGTACGGCTCTCTGGGCCTCTATGTGGCTGAGCAGTTTGGAGAGGAGAACGTTAACACGTACTTTGTGCTGTCCAGCTGGTGGGCCAAAGTGAGTGTGTACACACTTCCTCACACACACACACACACGTACACACCCAACATGTAGATATTTTGTATATGTTTTTAAGTTGAGGGATCGTAGCAGGTCAGACCTTTTTTCAAATTCTGGAAAAAGCCCGGTCATGTTTTATTCAGTACGATCTGTACACTGCAGGCGCTGTTCATCTTCTGCGGCATTGCGACGGGTTGCTACTGCTGCTGCTGTCTGTGCTGCTGCTGTAACTGCTGCTGTGGGAAGTGTAAACCACGACCTCCTATGGAACACGATCCTGAGTTTTATGTCTCCCCGGAGGACCTGGAGGCTCAAATGAAAGCGGATGAGCGAGGTGAGACCACAGGACAAGTGCTCTTAGAACATTTTCTCAGTTCAGTTTCAATACAGTTCAGTTCAGTACAGTTTCAGTTCAGCAAGTACTGGACCAAATAGAAATTAGACTACTAGTTTTAGTTTACTTTTATACAAAATAAGTGTTGACTTGAAACTAGAAGAAGTACTTTGATTAGCATTGTTCCCTTGTCTAATCAGCCAATATTAGATGTTTTAATTAACCACATAATAGTGACTACAATAAATTATGGGCATGATGCAGGAATACACCCTGGGTTGAACACTAGTCAATAGCACACACATTCATTCACAATTAGGGGGAATTTAGAGACACCATTTCACCTACTGGCATGTTTTTGGAAGGTGTGAGGAAACTGGAGGATACGCATAGAATATTCTATACAAAATTGCACACAGACAGTAAACTGAGCTCAGAATCGGATATGAAGAAACCAAAATAACATTATCAACACACTAAAAACTTCAAGTACTCCTAGCTGCAGAACATAAAGTCAGCAGGGTTGAGTCGGACCTGATCGAGCTTTTCCCTACCTGGGTGGAGGGGGTACCAGGGTATTGTGGAATTCCAGGGAATGAGCAAGCAGATGCTGCTGCTAAGGAGGCCTCATCTTCAGAACTCAAAAAAATGCCCTATTCCACCTTCAGACCTCAAACTCAATATAAACTGTAATGTCTTCAAAAAATGGCAAACTGATTGGGACCAATGTAGTGCAAATAAACTTCATCAAGTCAGCCCTGTTGTTGGTAGAAAATGTTGTTTCTGCTTGGATAATCACTGGGACCAGACCATCTACACCGGTTGCCAAATAGGCCACTCCAGATTCACTCGCAAGCTTTTGTTAACGGGTGAAGATCCCCTCCTTTATGCCCCTTCTGCCAAAGCCCAGTAGCTCTGAGATATATTTTAATGGACTGTGATGGTTTCAGCTCCTCTAGGACTTTTTTTTTTTTTTTTTTTTTTTTAATAATTCAGTTTATTCAAAGGCAAATATTTTTAATGAAATGCGGCCAGGTTTAGTATTAGATTTTTTTTTTCTGAAGATAAGCTTTTGTAAATTCTTCGTATTTTGCTAGATTTTGACCTGTTTCCCACCATGAAATTAGCCATGGTAGCTGGCAATGGTGTTACATTACAAACAAGTAAACTTGAGTGGAGGTGAGCCAAAAGTCCAGGCGGTAGAGACAACTCGATGTGTTTCAGGGTGGATGATGTGTTGTTTCGTGTTGTACAGCGTTGTGTTGGTTATGGTTAGGGTCTAGAGATAGGTTTATAGGAGGAGTTGGATGGGATCTGGCTTCACCCCCTGGACCATTGCTTCTGCAGTGAGGACTATCTCAGAAACCATATGATGTTGGCACCACATACGGTCTATTTCTGTTTCATTGTGCTTATTTTTGTGGTTGTAAAAAGCATTGAGCTTGTTCAGTTTTTAAGAAATTACACCGAAGCATAACTGCACAAACATAGCATCAATGAACCAGATTATTATGTGAGAGATTTCTTCTGGCTTTTTTTTAAAAAAAAAATTATTTTATTTATGTATTTATTTTTTATCAGTATTCATGGGTGAGAGGTCTGCATATTACTAGTTAGCTCAAGCAGTAGTGATAGCCCTAGGTATGAATCCTAATACTAACTGTTATGCAGGTTAAACACACACACACACACACACACACACACACACACACACACACACGATATGGGATTAATGACCAAAGGAAAAAGCACACATCCAGGTCCTTTGTGCTGCGAAGTAACTTTTTGGAAGGTTTTCGGTCAAACAGGTCATTGTAAACTTTGTTTTAGTATAAGTCAGGACATCTGAATTTAATTTCGAAGACTTGCATCATGAATTTTTGATGCAATTGTTTTGTTTTTTTGCTTTTTTTTTGAGGGCACTGATTCTGTGGAAAAGAATAAGTGAGTGACAAAACCATCTTTACAATATGCAAGTCACCTTGAATTACTGCTACTAGCCTGAGTAGAAGACAGTTTACAGTTGCCCCTTCTACTATTTAGGATGCCTACCAAAGATTAATAGTAAAAGTAAAACATAAAATATTAAACTGAATCACTGTAACTGCATGTGCTGCAATCCGTGTCTCATCCTTCACACACAGATGGTGATCCCATCGTCGTGCAGCCTTCCTCAGCTACAGAAACCACTCAGCTGACATCAGACGGTCACCACACCAGCTACCGCACCGACACTGGACTCAACTAGACGACTCCCTCTCCTTCCCTCCTCTAGAACACCAGACCAGCAGAGGGAGCCTTCCTGCGTCCTCCACCCAGGGACTGCTGAGAGGGCTGAACGAGTGGACAGGTGTCTGTCCATCTCTGCTGTGAAATGTCAAAGCTCCCAAAGCTCAGGCTTGCCTCTGCACATGTAAAGGAGCAAGGTTTTCTTTTTTCCTTTGCATTTTTTTTTCTTTTTCAGTCCAAAAACACAGCCTGTTTGACACACTTTCTCACGTACGCGTGTGTCCCGCACGCAGTCCCACATACGTAGCCTCCTCAGTCCTGTATTTCTGTAGATATAGATCATGTTCAAACTGATGCATTCAATCTTGAACTAATGCATAGTTCGTAATAAATAGTGTCTTCGTTTTACTTGGACATCCATATAAACAATTTAATTTATTAACCTACATTTGAAAGACAAATCTCTGGAATCTAAATGACTAAATTATTGATTCTTACTAATAATGTTATGAACTTCAATCTTGAGTATCTTAGGTTTTTACATTGATTTTGTAAACACACAGCAACTGAATACCTTTGCATGTGTGTTGGATATAGAAATGGCTAACCACATTTTAGTTTAAATGTCTCTTGTTTTTCCTGTTTTAATGCAAATTTAGCAAAGAAAAGTGTACGCTGCCCGTTGTCCATGCAGCCTGCATATGTTATACAGCATTTTTTATATCTAAGTGAAGACCACATGTCCCCTCAAGGATAGGAATATCTGACGGTTTTCACCTTATGGGGACATTTGGCTGGTCCCCATGAGGAAAACTGTTTTTTCTTGTTTGTTTGCTTGTTTTGTTTTGTTTTGTTTTGTTTTGAACCCACCTGTTTTATTTAAAAGTCTAAAAGGGCCATAGGATTTCTTTTGGATAAGGATGTTAAAGTTAGGATTAGATTTGGTTCATCTAAATTAACGCAATTAATTAGCTGCGTTAATAATTGTCATTGGATCGTCCTCACAAGGATAGTATGACGTGTGTGTGTGTGTGTGTGTGTGTGTGTGTGTGTGTGTTGTGATAGAAATACAGTGCCATTTGTTGAGGTATTAGGACAGTAAACTAATTGTTGACTGTATCATGTTAGAATTTTATGTCCATGTCCATAGTTTTATAAGGGTGTAAGTGAGCTGTGTCTTTCATTGACATTTATCAACCAGTTCACTAAATAAATGTCTCTGAAAGAACAGCAGTATCTCTCTTTCTTTTAGGTTTGTTTTCCAGAAGTCTGTAGGTCACAGGGGAACAGTGTGTAGTTGTTTTCAGATGCTCAAATACATAATGTCTCAATATTTGTTATCATATTAACATGTAGTTTCCTCATAGTACAAGGACAAACCGAATTAATTGAATTGTGCAAGATGAATTTCACAATTCCTGTAGTTCATCTATAGAAGGTGTACAATTGTGTAATCGCAAAGTGTGTGTGTGTGTGTGTGTGTGTGTGTGTGTGTGTGTGTGTGTGTGTGTGTGTTGTGGGGGTGGGGGGTGATGTACGTTGGGGTTGGGTGATGCCTCAGTGGTATGTGGGTATGTGTAAACAGTAATATCCTTACTGCCACACGGGTATGTTACTCAGTCATGACTCTGCTTCTGTGGTCTGTATTCTCTTCCCTCCACTCTCGCTCTCTCTGTCTTACCTCTCACCCCTTTAGTGTTGTTTCACTGAGGACAAATATCATTTATAAATACCTCTGAAAATGTATATTCAGAACTACTCATCACCCAATGTCCCTTCTGTTAAGGGCATTTCCAGTTCAGTAGAAATGGATTTCAGTTGCATTAATAATGATGTGAAATTTTAATGCATCACTTGTTTCATTAATGTTTTCTAAAAGAGCTGAACTGTCTCTGTGCATGTTTTTTTCCCCTCACATTATGGAAGGAAAACCCTGTTTGTTTACTGGAATATAATTTATGTAACCATAAAACAAATCATAACTTATGAAAATAGAATAATCCAAAATGACTTGTATTTGAAGAATTACTAAATCGGTTTCATCTGTGTATGCAGTGTGTTTTAATGTAAACCTGTTTTGGGTAGTTTATTTTAGGAGTTAAATGTACTTGCTTAGATTTTTAATTATGTGTACATATCACAGCTGTTGTCTAGCTTAGTAATATTCTTTATGCTTATAAGGGAAACATGAAGTCAAATTCCTTCACATCTTCATTTAACCATGATGTCTAAATCCAAAGCCCACTAAATGGTGAGTCCTAATATGAAAGCATTGACCACAAAATGATCACGAAAGTGTGACCAATCAAATCTACACATTTTGGTCAAATTACGAAGGACACTGTTACATTTATGTAGTGTATATTTCTCTTTACCTAGATGATGAAGCATCAGTTCAGCAGTGTGTCTGTATAAAAGCACTGTCTAAAGAAAATCAAGCAATCACCTCCCAAAATTCTTACAGACATGCTAAAGATGGCAGTGGCAATGTAGAGACAATGTGATGTCATAATTTATTTTCGTATGCTTTTAAAAACTAGTTCTAATGATGTGTGTATGGCTGAGTTGTTTTGTGCTGTGGAGCTGTATCTGTTAAGTTGCGTGAGAGAGATGTGATCTGTTAATTTCCTGTTGTATAATAAATGTTTCTGAATCCTAGTGTGAGCTGTGTCATGCTTTTTTTTTTTAACAAGCTAATTTTTCCTAATCCAAACCCTGTAGTTCTAAAGTGGGGTTTCCCAGGGTAGAAGTATGCATCTGGTCTGGGATCCCCAACCAAAAAAAGTTTCTATTTCATGCAAGTGGGAGAAGGTGGCCATATATGAAGAGCGTAGGACAAAGAAAGGCCAAATGAATATACACTATATGACTAAAAACATGTCGTAATCTGACCATCACACCCAAGGTCTTATCCACAATGAGCTGGTGTGGCTGAAGGCTTTTATTCCAACCAAGTTGGAGCCACCTGATTTCACTTGTTTAATCAGTTCATCTTAGTCTCCAATCAACTATCAAGTGTGCCTCCAATTTGGCTGTAAAGCCCTTAGCAACACCAGCCCTTTGCAGATAAGATTGAAGACCCCTGATCACACCTATGCGTGCCCATTCCAAATCCATGGGCATTAACACAGACTGGGTCCACCCTTTGCTGTAATAATAACCTCCACTCTTCTGGGAAGGTTTCCTACTTGATTTTGCAGCGTGGCTGTGGGGATTTGCCCATTCAGCCACAAGAGCATTAGTAAGGTCAGACACTGATGATGGGTGAGGAGGCTTGGCATGCAGTCTCTGTTTCAATTCATCCCAAAGGTGTTCAGTGGGGTTGAGTTCAGGGCTCTGTGCAGGACACTTGAGTTCTTCCATATCAACTTTGGCAAAACATGGGGAGCTTGTTTTGTGCACAGTGGCAAACAGTTGGGGGAGGCCCACATATGGGTGTGAAGATCAGCTGCCTATTTCCCAATCTAAAGCTCAAACCAAGAATAAACAATGTAACTGAATGCAACTGCAATTTTTTTAAATAAAACTTGGAAAGGTGCTGTGAATAAGATTCCAAATGCTTTTGTACAGTGTATTAAAACATATATGGTTTAGCTTTTGTGGGTGCAAAGGTCAAGAGTGTAAAGCTCTACAGACACAAATAAAATTATAATATGTATTTGCCCAATATATATAAATAGTTTGTTTATGTTCATAAAATAAGTCTATACTGCAACCAAGAGGGTCTGTAGTAACCCTGGTACAAACATATACTCATCCATCCATCCATTAATTTGCATGTTTTAAGAACATTTTGCATTTTAGATTCCTGCTTCTTGTGTACTTAAATATGCTGCTGCACTTGTCAGCATGCTGGACCTGATATGGACATGACTTGCCAACACTGAGGTATGTGGGGAAGGAGGGGTTGCCAACCAGTAACTGGACACCTCTACACACACACACTGAACTTGGTGGTCTTGGCACATCTATTGGCTGGTAACAGTACATGGGAGGACCCAAGCTGAGCAACAGGGGGACAAAAATCAAAGCAGAGGAAGAAATCCAGGACAAATTACAGGCATATAAAAGCTGATCTCAGAATGGTAAGATCCTTGAAGAGACATAACCGTTTTCTCACACACAACGTTATTGAATTCTGTTAGTGCCTCAGTGGTGGGACACAATCATGTCTCTCCCACTGGACCTGAGCTCCTTCCACAGGGATGCTTCACTGGGCACGCTGGAGAAGCAGCTCATCTGCCCCATCTGCCTGGAGGTTTTTACCAAACCTGTGGTCATACTGCCATGCCAGCACAACCTCTGCCGCAAATGTGCTAATGAACTTTACCAGGTAAGTTCACTTTTACTTGGTTGTTATGGGGGAATTATTTACCAAACACGGTAACTTTTTGGGGCCATAGCGCAGTGGTGTCTCAATGGTTAAGGCTTTGGGCTGCTGATTGGAAGATTGTGAGTTCAAATCTCTACACCACCAAGCTGCCAATGTTGAGAATTTAAGCAAAGACCTTAGTCCTTTGACTGCTTAGTTGGATCCTATATCAGCTTATAAAAGTGTCAGCCAAATTAGCAAATATATACAAGCTTGCAAAATAAGCAGCTAAGGTGGGTCAATTCATTATTTATCACACACAGGTATTAGTACACTGCCCCTCTGGCTAAATGTATCTGTCTGCTTACTTTGCCAGCTGATCATAAGATCACAGGATATTCAGAGCACTGATGTGCATGCAGAAAGAAAATGTACTAGCACTGCAGCATACAGTGTAATATGTAACATTTAAGATGGTGTACACGAATCAAAACACTTGACTCCTGCAAATCCTAGACAGGTGTGTGCACTGTAAATACCTAATTATAGCAGTACATTCACTGCCTTTGAGACAATGGACACAAAAAAGTCAATGATATACAGTAACTGTGAAGGCTATTGTAGCTTTGCACCTGCATTCTTGCACTATAATTCTTCTTCTTTTGCCTTATGAGTAAGTTCATAAGGTGACCAAGTGAGGGGTGCTGGCTCAATAGGTATTCTATATTTTATTAGGCAGGGGTTCACAAATTTTTACAGCCAGGGACTCTCAAATAGGTTCCACATACCCCCTCAGTACAGATTTATTTTATAAACAAAATCCAACTATTTAAATACTATATCAAACATTCACTATTTAAATGTGTACATTTATAATGTGTAATTTTTTTTATTCCACTGACAACACATTTTTATCAAACTTCAATTAGGTCCAAGTTGACATTATTCATATTCTACTTGTTTTTGAGTTATTGAGGATTGGATTAAACCCATTCAGTTGAAGTCCAGTCAAACTGGAAAATAATCAAAAGAACTCAATAATAAATGTAATAACTTTGGTAATAGTGAGTTATGGTTTCCATTACTGTAATAAAATAAAAATCATGGACCTCCTGGCTTTGCTTCACAGACCCCAATTTATGACCCATTGTTAAAGAGATAAATAGCACATGAAGACATTGCAGGAAATTTATCCCTGTAGACTGAGTGAAACAATTTTAAATCAGATCTGCCAGACAAACAGGGAGATTTGTGTCTTTAAATTGATGGTTTATTTCTCAAACACATATGTGCTCCAACATGCCTATATTCACTGTATTATTACTGACACTGTTACTGGACTGCCAATGGGCACCTCTGCTTAGAGCCGGGACTCTGATTTCCATTTGACCCATATGTCTCAGCTGCTGAAGCCTTTCAAAGAGTGTAACTATTTAAGGCCACTGTGTCCATCTCACTCTCTCACTCTCACTCCCTCCACCTCATGGTCTCCTGTGTATCCTCTACCTCAGAGGAACAAATACAGCAACTGCCAATTATTTGTCTTTATCTGGACTTGATACTGGCATCAGTGAGGCACAGTTGTTTACAGAAGTTCGCTATTTGTTTCCATGTCAGTGATGTGCCTGAAAAGGAGAATGGACACGAGGGGATTTTTACATAGTTGTGTACTTCACTTAGTAACAGAACCTAATTCAAAAGATGATGGTCAAGGGTAAGAATTCCCCCATCTTGGGTCAGAGGCCACATGTCTCCAAAGTAGTTCGGAAAACAACATCTTGAAGTACGGGCCAAAATTAGTTCTAACAAGCAGTCATGAAAACCAATACACTAAAGCATACCATGCTAATGGAGCTGTTATGCAGTTACATGACTTACATCAACTACGGCTCAAAGCAGCAGTAACAGCCTGTAAGGAGTTCTTTAAAGCTTGATAACAGAACATAATACTGAGTAAAAGATTGCAGCCTTCTCTGTTCCAGGTTGGTATTGGAGGTCGATTTCGGTGTCCATCCTGTCGACATGAAGTCGTTTTGGACCGTCATGGTGTTTATGGGCTCCAGAGAAACCTTCTAGTGGAAAATATCATTGATGTCTACAAGCAAGCATCTGCAAGGTTTAGATAATTTTTTTATTTTTTATTTTGTCAAAGTTTATTCCTTCGTGAAATGATTAAGATTTTTTTTTGGTTTTACAGTTATTCAATGTACCTCTAGTTGTAGGCCTCCACCGAAACCACTGGCGCAAATGAACTGTGAAGAACACGAAGGGGAGAAGCTGAACATTTACTGTATCACCTGTCAGATCCCCACGTGTTCACTCTGTAAAGTGTTTGGAGCACATAAATCCTGTCAGGTGGCTCCCGTCTCTGATGTATATCAAGAGCAAAAGGTAAGACTGACAGTTTATTTGTGCCATTGTTTTATATACTGTATATATATGTGTGTATATATATATATATATATATATATACATATACCTGACCATCACAACAAGGTGTGTTTTTGAACATCCCTTTCCAAAACCATGGGCATTATTATGGAGATTTTGCTGCTATAACAGCCTCCACTCTAGGGCATTGATGTTAGACCTGGCATGCAGTTGACATTCCAATTTATTCCCAAGTCCCAAAGGTCTTCAGTGGTGTTGAGGTCAGGTTTGAGTGCACAGCACTCAAGTTCTTCCACACCAACTTTGGCAAACCATGGCAAAACCATGGACCTCGCTTTATGCACAGGGGCATCGTCATGATTAGGCCCCTTAATTCCAGTGAAGGGAAATTGTAAAGCTACAGCATACAAAGACAGTCTAGAAAATTGTGTGCTTCAAAATTTGTGACAACAGTTTGGAGAAGACCCACATACAAGTGTGAAGGTCAGGTGTCCACATACTTTTGGTCATATAGTGCATATTAAAAAAAGGATCTTGCTAATGTTAAGCAGAATGTGTTGCAATTTTATCTGGCTGCCAAACACCATGGAAAGACACAGATAAACTAATTGTACCCAGTTTTTGTTTCATAGACCGAACTCAGTGATGGGATTGGATCCCTGGTTGCCACTAATGAGCGCATCCAAGCTTGCATAAATGATCTGGAGGAGATCTGTAGGAGTATTGAGGTTTGGTTGGATGTTAATGCAATGCATTGTCTTTATTTGAACCTTAAGACACTAAAGCATCTAATATATATCTCTATCTTACATACAGTTCATTATGCAATTTCATTTCCTACATGCAAACAACACAATAATGCTTAGCATGATTAGAATATATGTACACTCCAACAGGAAAATAGCAGATACCAAAAGCAGATACTATGTGAGAAGTTCGACCGTATGTGTGGTATCCTGGAAGAAAGACGTAAGATTATGTTACAGCGAATCACATATGAGCAGGATGAAAAGACAAGCTGGGCCCAAAGCTTGGTGCATACCTATAGTGAGCATGTTGACACAAACTCAAAGTTGGTGCAGACTGCCTTGAACGCCATGGAAGAGCCGGAGATGGCTGCATTTCTTCAGGTACTCCAAGCATAGATCCAGGATTTCTTAAGATACTGTGGAATGTCTACTAGATTTCATTTTTGCTGGGTTGCTTTTTAAATCTAGTATGTTTTGCTTTCTTGCAGAGCTCAAAAAACCTTATTGAACAGTAAGTTTCTGCAGATGTTTTTTCATTATACTTTGGAGCTTGAATTTTCCACTAATGAAAACCAACTCATTTACCTTATAGGGTCAGCGAGGCAACTAAATCTGCTCCAGTGGAGAACCTACAGCCTGGATATGAAAACATGGATCACTATAAGGTTGATTTTAATGCTGAGGAGAGGGCTCTCTACCAGCTAGATTTCATCAAACGTGAGCCATGAGTGATCAATATATGTATGCATATCTAGGCAAACAATCCAATTGTACTATTCTCAGAAAATGCAGACCATTACAGTTGCTGATTATTATGCAGCTGAAGAGGAGGTTGAAGAGCCTCCAGAAGAACCAGCACCAGAACCTGAGCCAGAAGTGTTACCAGAACCCGAACCTGAGCCTGAACATGAACCAGTGCACAGTCTGTTAGAGAGCTCTGAGCCAGACAATGAACTGAAGGTGGAAAACTATGAGATAAAGAATGTTTTATCGGAGACAAAGGAGGAAAACCGGGTACAAGTAGAGGGATGTTCAGCAAGACAAAAAGATATCATATCTGAGAAAAGTGGACTGAACACCCAGCAGGTATAGTAAAGCACTTTGTATCTCATCTTAAATCTATTTTAATATCAAAATAAAAGGAAAAGGTGTGATAGGATTTATGTTGTAGTGTTACTATATTGTTATCCCCTATTCCCCTATAAGGTCCAGACAGAGTTAGGGTGTGAGGGGCATGATTCAGGAATCCACTGCTTAACTTCAGAAGCAGGTGAAGAGACTAAGCTCTACCCTACTTGGTATAGACCCAACAACAGGCCAGTGCTTGGCCAAAGCCAAGCAACACTTACTGATGCCTTGGGGGTTCCTGACCATATACCCAAACTCATGAGTGAACCCTCAGGTCAGTTCCAGCAGACAGACACACCTCTGTCTGTGTGGATAAGTGGCAGCCTTATGCCTCTGTCTAATGAGAACCAGGCCCAACTCGGAAGAGGCTCACTAGAGAGCACCCATTCATATATGTCAGAGGTTGAGAAGAATATTTCTTGTGAGTTGGTCAGTGGGTCTGCCAACAAGGATAGCATGACTTCTATATCTCCTCAGGTTAGTCCATTTTCAACAGATTATGTGCACAATATATCACCATCACTACTCCATCATTACTTCACTTGTGATCTTGTTAGTCTATTTCCTCAAGTGATTCCTGCATCATGGCCATCATTCATCGTCTTTTTTGTATATGACATGTGCTTATATACTTGTAACTTCTGAAAATTCTTGTGGTAGCACTGTCTACATTAGCTTTGGTGTCCAACCCCATTAGACACATAATTATTATTTTCCACACCAGTGTCTGCTTCTCTCCATTTTCATTTCCATTTCTTCTCAGGCCATCATCCATATATTTTACGTCCTGGCCTTTCTCTTCATCCTCCAGAGAGTATGGGGGAACATTCAGTGCCTTTTTTGCATATAGCACGGCTGGGGAATTACAGATTTCAGGTACTTGCTTATTAACACACATAACTAATCATTGAAGCTGCATATTTTGAAAATGCATGCATACACTATAAGTACTAATATAGATTATGAATGTTTTAATGGAAGTGGAGTTGGCTGTACGCTTCTTTAAGTGATAACATTTAGGAATGTCCTTTGTGTCTCCCACTAAAAAGATTTGGTATGATAACTGATAATTAGCTTCATATATAGATTATAATTGAAGATTATGGTAGTTTAATGGCTAGCTTGCAAACTTCATACTATGTTAGCATGTTAGGTATCATCAAGAGCATTTGGCGGTGGTTTCTATTCAAGCTATACAACTAGCTAGCTATCAAATGTTTATTCATAGTAAATAATCTAAAGCAGATTCTGATAAGGAAGAGGTACAGAAAATGTGTATTCATATATGTTTATGGTGCTGATAGAGAGACACCCACCTAAAGAAATTTCAAGACCAGCACATGAAGAATGACCCTGACTAGCCTAGTAAAAACCTAGATTTAGGAGCTCCTGGGTGGTGGAAGAGAAATGTGTGCTCCCTATTATCAGGAAATTGTGAGCCACCTGTGGCTGGGAGAGAGCAAAATCGGTCACACTCTCAATCAGTGCAACGTTAGCCAATGATGTGCATCTGTGAGCTCATGTATGTAGAAGAGGTAGCTAGCACTTTCCTCTGAGTGTGTTCTACTGCCCTGTGACATACAATATACGGACAAAAATACGTGGACATCTGACCATCACACCCAACCTCTGTAGGCCTTTCCCAAACTTTTGGAAGATCACAATTGTCTAGAATGTCTTAGAATGCCTAAGAATGTCTTAGAATTGTCTAGAATGTATGCTGTAGCTTTACGACTACACTGGAAGTGTAGTCGTTCCCTTCACTGGAGCTAAGGTACCCAATCATGCTCCAGCATGACAATGCACCTGTGCACAAAGCGATTTCATGGTGAAGACATGGTTTGGTACCCAAGTAGCCTACACAGAGCCCTGACCACAACCCCACTGAACACCTTTGGGATGAACTGGAACACTGACTGTGCACCAGGCCTTCTTGCCCAACCTCAGTGCCCAACCTCACTAATGCTGTTGAGGCTGAATGGGCAGAATTTCCACAGCCACATTCCAAAACCTAGTGGAAAGCCTTCCCAGATGAGTGGAGGCTGTTATAGCAGGAAAGGGAGACCAATTTTGGAAAAGGATGTTCAACAAACACATATAGGTATGATGGTCAGGTGTCATACTTTTGGCCATACAGTGTAGCATGAGCAGCAGTTTGAAAAAGATGCAGTTCCTTCATGTATCTTGCAGGAAGCATGTGCTAGCCTTCACTCTCTTCAGCTGTTACTTGTCATGTGATAGGGAAGAGCTAGTTAGTGGGTGGGAACTGGCAAATGGCATAATTTTGAGAAAATGGGGTAAAAAAAGGAAAAAAAACTAAAGAATGAAAAAAGAAAGGAAATCTTCATAGCTTTATAATTCAAACAAATACATAACAGTCTACTAAAAGATAAATAAAAATAGCTAAAGTACTCAGTGTGTGTTCCCTCTCTCGTTTTCCAGGGTGAACCCTGCTCAATGGGAGCCCAAGACAACAGAGAGATGGATCAAAGCACTGATACAAGCTTTCACAACTACTCTGATGCCCCAATGTGGTAGACAGACAGAAGCAAGCAGGCATACAAACAGTTAGTCAGGTGGGTTGTCCCAAATGTTTATCTTCAAGGTAGTGTAGCTTTATTGCTTAGACGTCATAACTGAAAACTCTTATTACATGGGCTGACAGTGTCTTCTATTTGCTCAAAGTTGTGCTATATGTCAGTAAATCCGCTCTGTGTTGGTCTTTGACAGACTGCAGCTGCAGATCACTCAGCGGTGGGAGCCAGCTTTCCTACTGTTACAAGTGAGTCGGCTCGTATCAGCTTCTCCTTCTCCTGGCTGAATCCACTTGCCAAGAAGAAGTGAGAGAGAAGCCATCAGGTCCACAAGCCATTTTCTTCAGCTGGCAATAACGTACAGGCTTTACCTCAGGGCAAACTGAATGTTGTCCAGTAGGCCCACTACCACTCCTGTTATAATTTGCAAAAGATGTGTGCACCAGCTATAAGTACATAACAGATCAGTTCCACATATATGCTTTTATTTGTTTCACAAAGCCTTGATTATTACAAACTATATGGATATAAATTCTAAAATAGCTGCTTGAGATAGAAAGAACCTCAGGTATGAAATTGGTGGTTATGAGAAAGACTTAGTGTTTAGATATATTTCTGTACATTGGTTTGGTTGTGACTTGAAGGTTGAAGTCATACTGTAGTGCAGTATTGAAGTGGCACTGATGGCATGGCTGTGAAGGTGTTACATTAGTAAAAATGTGGCAACACTTGTTTGTTGGACTGTTTATGTGGTTGTTTTCAATATCTATTACAGGTCACATACACATTAAGCAACACTTAATGATGAATGTGAAAAATAAAACATACTGACAACTGTTGCTTGTTTACTTTGTTTTTGACAAGACAAAAGTCTTTAACCAAATATATATTGAAACATTCAAATCACGTCATCCTAGTAAGAGAGCAAAAGAAAAATATTTATCACTGCATATAACATAATTTAATTTAAATACAATGTTATTGTTATACTAACAGTTATTCTACAAGTATAATCAATATTGTATATTAGAAAGAAGGGGAGGATTAAAGATTACACAAAGGAAATGAAACAAAATTTCAAATTTCAAAAAAGGCAGTCCAACTCCTCCAGGATGGCACATCAATACAGGCAGTTACTCTAGGAGAGCTGGACAGGGCCGTAGGGTGCTTAATCCATCAGCAGGACCGGTATCTGCTCCTTTGTGCAAGGAGGAACAGGATGAGCACTGCCAGAGTCCTACAAAATGACCTCCAGCAGGCCACTGGTGTGAATGTGTCTGATCAAACAATCAGAAACAGACTTCATCAGGGTGGCCTGAGGGACCGACGTCCTCTAGTGGGCCCTGTGCTCACTGCTCGGCACCGTGGAGCCGTGGTCTGCCACTGGCGTCCTGTGCTTTTCACAGATGAAAGCAGGTTCACCCTGAGCACGTGACAGACGTGAAAAGGTCTGGAGAAGCTGTGGAAAATGTTATGCTGCCTGTAACATCGTTCAGCATGACCGGTTTGGTGGTAAGTCAGTGGTGGTCTGGGGAGGCATATCCATGGAGGGATGCACAGACCTCTACACGCTAGACAATGGCACCCTGACTGCCTGACATTAGGTATCGGGATGAAAGCCTTGGACCCACTGTCAGACCCTACGCTGGTGCAGTGGGTCCTGGGTTCCTCCTGGTGCATGACAATGCCCGGCCTCATGTGGCGAGAGTATGCAGGCAGTTCCTGGAGGATGAAAGAATTGATACCATTGAACGGCTCACCTGACCTAAATCCAATAGAACACCTCTGGGACATTATGTTTCGGTTCATCCAATGCCTCTCGGTTGAACTTCAGACTGTCCAGGAGCTCAGTGATGCCCTGGTCCAGATGTGGGAGGAAATACCCCAGGACACCGTCCGTCGTCTCATTAGGAGCATGCCCCGACGTTGTCAGTCATACAAGCACATGGGGGCCATACAAACTACTGAGTACTATTTCGAGTTGCTGCAATGAAATTTCAGCAAAATGGACTAGCCTGCTGCATAATTTTTTCACTTTGATTTTCAGGGTGTCTTTGAATTCAGCCCTCTGTAGGTTGATAATTTTAATTTCCATCAAACTATGAGGCATCCTTTCCATTACCCAGTCCATATCAGTATAGATATCCAGCATGATATTTTTCCCCATTGAGATCTGATGTGTTTTCACCAGCCTGTTTGAGTTTAAATGCAGTCTTCAATAAATTGCCTACTCTCTATTTTTGTCTCTTGCTCTTGTTTCTTCTTTTGGCATTTTGAAGAAGTACTTCCAACCTGGTTACAATCCATCAGTGAGAAGTGTGAATACTTGTAATATTTTCCCTGGTCTTAAGATTTTGTTCAGGAGTGTATATATATCAACAGGATACATTAGAAACACCTGCCTAATATTGTGTAGGTCCCCCTTGTGCTGCTAAAACAGCTCTGACCCGTTGAGGCATGGACTCCACAAGACCTCTAAGTCTAGACTTGGACTTGTTTGTCGAGCACACCCCACAGATGCTCGATCAGATTGAGATCAGGAGAATTTGGAGGCCAAGTTAACACCTTCAACTCTTTGTCATGATCCTCAAACCATTTTTTGCAGTGTAGCAGGGCACATTATCCTGCTGAAAGAGGCCACTGCCATTAGGGAATACTGCTGCCATGAAGGGGTGTACTTTGTCTGTGACAATGTTTAGGTAGGTGGTAGGTGTTAAAGTAACATCCACATGAATGCCAGGACCCAAGGTTTCCCTGCAGAACATTGCCCAGAGCATCACACTGCCTGTGCCGGCTTGCCTTCTTCCCATAGTGCATCCTGGTGCCATCTCTTCCCCAGGTGAGCGACACACACGCAGCCAGCCATCCACATGACCCAGCCATTTTTGGGGCTGCGGTTGCCACGAGCAGCTTCGTACTCAGGACTCCATCAGTGGACAGAGGATAGATTTTAACCAACCG
>CM074951.1:24796730-24809230 GCA_037577455.1 Pangasius macronema | reverse complement strand
ATGTTCAGTGTGAACATTTACTGAGGCTCTTCAACTGTATTTGCACAATTTTATAATCTGCACTGCTGCAAGGTGATTGGCTGACTGGATAATTGCACGAATAATGTATTGCACAATGCAGGTATGCACAACCCATGGAGTTTAAATATAATGAGCAAGCGCTGGGCCCAACAGCTCTGGATCACTATAACCAACACACATTATATGTGATACGGTTACACACCCACGTTCGAAAGAGCTCTTCAGTAGCTTTGAAATGAGCACGACACCCCTGCGATGTACAGTACCCAAGAAGGAGGTTGCAGAAGTCTGGCATTTTAACCGTCTTTGGAGCTCTATTTCAGGTTAAAATGATGCCTCAGGCCCATTATGTTTCAGTCATTCATTCCCCAAATGAAAACAAATTTCGTTCAAAATATTCTGTAAATCAAATTGAATTGAATGGTGATCAGAGTGTATCGTTAAACGCCTACTATTAAGCTTTTGCATGTCTAATTTTGACTTTATTTCCTCATGAGAATGACCTTAGAAAACACGAAAAAGCCAGGTTAATGAGTTTCTAGTGCAGCCAGTAATGCCGCTGGCGTATTGCTGGCTAGCGTGTCATGCCCTAGCTCTGCCAGACACTCTGGAGACATGGCTCTGATAGGTTGGCAGTACACACTGACGTCTATGATTGACCTCTGACCTCATAAAGCAAGGGATGCCCCTAATTATAACAAGATACATGACATTATGTGAAATCAGCATCTGTGAGGGGGAAAAATGCAGTTGTAATATTCTCAGTTGTCAAGCAGTTCATTTGCCTACACCAAATTGGTTGTTTGTTTTTTTTGCTGTTGTTTTTTAAATCCACCTCCATCCACTGGTCCTGACTTCGCACCTCACGTGTCAAAACCCCGAAATGCACGGCTTGTTTCGCTTACTTTCTGGGTCGAGTCAGAGTCAGATCATGTTTTTTTGGCAATCACACTGCACTCAGTATTCACATGGAGAAGGACCATATTTCTCTCACATATGGTTTCTGGTCTTGTGCGATATTGCCATGTCTTTGCTTGGCCGAAGAAACTCAGTGGAGGGGGGGAAAAAACGTGTCTGGGAAAACCTTGACGGGGGCTGCTGCAGCTGAATTGACAAGCAGATTAAAAAATAAATTAAATAAATAATTAAATAATAATAAATCATGATGAGGCTTTGAGGAACACTGAGCATTCCTGCCAAGAATGTACTTTGATATCTCTACCTTTAAAAAAAATATATATTTCTCACCAAAACAAAATGGACATGTATTTATTTATGTTGCGTCTGTCTGCAAAAATCATGTTGTTTAAGGAGCCAGTTTAACAAACACAGCCGTGAAAACAGTCTGCCTGCCTAAAGATGTCTGAAACTTGATCTCATCGAGTCAGCAACACAGACATAATCGCTTTCGGTTCAGCGTGATCAAAATGTCCGCCATGTTCCTGCTCAGTCACATCATCATCACAACAAAGAGGAGCGCTGACATGCTACACCGACGACCGAGGCCAAAGATTTTAAATGTTTAAATGACTGGGAGATTTTTTTTTTCTTCCCTCCGCCGATGTTAGCATGAACAGAGTGACGAGACGACAACGAGGTTCGCGTTTAAGCGCCGCGAGCGACTTTCACCTCGGGCGATGAGACAGGGCCTGATGTAGACGGTGCAGACAGTCAACACGAGAACCTGCTTCCTAAACTCTTTACAACTTCCCAGAAGACTTGCAGATTAAGTCGTAAATGTAGGAGTTAGCACGGAGCGGAAATGGAACGAAATCCTCTTCTAACATCCTCGAACTTTACTTCTTATTGAGCTACGCGCAAATAAGACGTCTACCTTACTTCGAAAAAGAGTGTACAGTAGAAAAAGTTCGAATTTCTCATTCTCATTGCTATATTGTTATTTATGCAACGAAGGCTGTAATAAAAGTACAACATTCCCACGGAATCTCAAGCAGATATATAGCATGTTTTGTTTGTTTTAATGATAGGTTAAAGATATTCATACTTTCAGGGCGGAGGTGAACAGGGTGTACTCCGACTCCCAGTCCCAGGTCCTGTAGAACGTCTTCACAGTGTGCGTCGTTAGAAGAATGCCCATAAACAACCAGGAGACTTTCTTCGGAGCCCTAGAGGAGGAAAGCTGTTGAATTATACGCTCGAAGGTACAATATTTTAAAGTGTTTTATTAGCCAGAAGAAACCTCTCGTCATTAGAACCACATGAATCAACAAGTGTGAATTCTGGGTTCAACAAGGGCTGTGATTCTACGCAGGCATTTCCGTCAGAATCCGAACGCGTTCCTCTGCTTATTTCAGGAATTAAACTGAAATGGAGCCTGCGGGAAATTATTTGTGCCCCAAGTCATCCTGCTTCAGATAACCCAGGTAACCATCTGACTTCCTGGTGTGCCCACATTTATGGAAGGAGTCTCCAGTGTGAGCGCTTTGTAACAGTTAGAGGTAAAGCTGTAACTTTTACTTTTTCTTTTCTTGATTTAATGGCACTTGACCACGTTTTACGAGTAGGAATTCCAAGTTGAGTTTGGGCTTTCATAATCAGAGTTCAGAAAGTTACACATTTTAGTTTCAGATTAATTTGCGATTCATCTTCTCCTGAAGCCGTTCCTTTGCTGACTTGGATTTGTGCTTTGGGTCGTTATTGTTTCCTTCATCTTCAGCTGTCTAACAGAGGCCTGCAGGTTTTGTGCCAAAACAGATCGGTATTTGGAGCTATCTATGATTCTTGACAAAAGCCCCAGTCCCAGCTGAAGAGAAGCAGCCCCAGAGCATGATGCTGCCACCAGCACGCTTCACCACGGGTATGGTGCTCTGTGCGTGATCACTGATTATTATTTTCTTGATTATTCATTTTGTTGAGGTCTTTTTAAATGGCTTATCCACTTTCTTGATCTATTTACACAATGTACTACTATTCAGCTGTACAAGAAGCTGAGTCAAGTCCTTGCCGCATTAGCAAATAAACACAAAATAAAAGAAAATACACAAGCATAGATTTACCGTCGTAATGCCAGGCTCTTGAAACCGTGAGCCACCAGGACGCAGAAGCCCATGCTGGGTACGTAAAGCACGCGCTCGGCCACCACGAAGCCGACAGGGAAGAACAGATTGGACGCTGGGATGAATGGGAGAACAATCAGAGAGAGAGCCTGAGGAAGACACACGAGAGTCAGCAGGATTAGTGGCAGTTTACATATGAACTAATACGTATACATCTACTTTTCCTTTCTAGGCCTCTACAGCTAGACCTAGGCTACAGTTAACATCCTGTGAAGTGACTTTGTGGCCAAGTGTGGTGACCCATACTCAGAATTTGTGCTCTGCATTTAACCCATCCAAGTGCGCANACTCGAACCCACCACCTTCAGGTTCACCTTCAGGTTACAAGTCCGACTCTCAGACCATTAGGCCACGACTGCCCCTAGCAGGCAGAGAGAAAAGGGTCCCAGCTCCAGGCAAGCAGCATAAATGTTGAAACATGTAGCACGTGAACTTCAGTCTGTCGGAATTTACAAGAGACATAGTTCTTAATGAGGGGAAGAAAAAACAACTTGTTAAAACTTCACACACACAAAAAAAACCCCACAACAACCAAGTCATTCCATTTGCCCAGAGCTTTTATTTGCTGTTATATGCTGACTAATAGAATAAAATTAAATAATACCATGTGAACATAACTTTAAACGGAGTAAACGTACTACAATGAAATCCTTCGCTCTTAGGAAACATTTCAGTCCTGCGTCTCTTCCTCCGTCGGCAACCCGCTGGGTGAATTTATTTGCATCTGCTCTTAACACAACAAAAAAGGTTTTCAGGTGTCTCCCGTATCACCGTACGGTAAACACTACGGTTAAACTGTAGGTCAGTGAGTTTACTGCAGCTCCAAACCCAAGTCACGAACGCTGGCTTTTGTGAGAACGCTCATAAACTGCAATTTGAAGGTAACAACAGGGTTTTAAAGCCTTATAATGCTCATGCGGCAAGTTTTAAAGAATTAATTAATTAAATAAAAAACAGAGATACACAGAGATTAAAAAAAAAAAAAAAAGAGAGAGATTAAAATCTTTTTGACACTCTATAAATATTTAGGCTTTTTTCCCCCAGAATAACACTCCTTAACCAATACTTCATTAAAGCACCTCTTGCATGTAATTCAGCACTCCGTGATCTGGGCTGAGAGGCTACCAGCTTGGCACGTCGTGATTTGGCGGTTTTATTCCACTCTTCCTTGGTAAAACGTTCCAGATCCATCACGCTGCGAGAGGATCTCCTGTGCACGGCCCTCTTCAAATCATTCCACAGGTTTTCGGCAGGATTCAGATCCGGGCTCTGATTGGGCCGTTCCAAAGGGTTGATCTTCGTCTTCTGAAGCCGATCCTTTGTTGACTTGGATCTGTGCTTTGGGTTGTTATGGTGCTAGAAGGTGAAATCTTTCCTTCATCTTCAGCTGTCTAATAGACGCCAGTTTTTGTGCCAGGACAGGTCGGCATTTGGGGGCGATCCATGATCTTGAGTCTTGAACAGAGCCCCAGTTCCAGCTGAAGAGAAGCAGCCCCATAGGATGATGCCGCCACCACCATGCTTCACTGTGGGTATGGTGATCTTTGGGTGAGAAGCTGCCTTGATTTTGCATCAAAGAAATATTTAAATTTCGCAACATTGGGGTGATTTAGGCGAGTTTGGATGTGTTCTTAACGTCACGGAAACATGCAATTTTAATCGAGGAGTGTAGACTTTTATATCCACTGTATACATTGCAGAATCGCCCACACCTTCTGGACAATACCTACTGCGTCTGTGAACTGGACTCTCACGAAACGAGTGTAAATAAGTCCTGGCAGGTTGCATTCACTAGCACAAAGCCTTTTCAGCCCATTTTCAATCTACACTCACACACAAACGAGTAATTTCAGGACCAATTTGCATAACATTACACTGTAGCTGAGTTCACCATCTCCGTAACTTTAGCCCAGACTCGTATTACACACTGTATTCCTCTCACTAAGTATCAGGCTCAATAGAAATTGCATTTGAGCCGAGCGATTTAGGAGAGGAAGCGGAAACAGCGGTCCTAAATCAAATCAGGGATTAGCCAAAGAAGTAGCTCTTTGGAGTGCAATAGGCCACAAACAGCCCGAGTGCTGTCCAGCGGCGCACCAAAATGCTCTCATTGTTCCCGATCAGACAGGACTGCGCCGTACTCAGGGCTAATCGCGCTTACATTTGTGCAGCTTTGTCTGAAACCTGGGCCATGAGAACAATTAGAAGAACAACTGTATGAATAAACTTAACCAAAAGTAGACGATTAAGGTCAAGCGAATTCTTTCGCAGGTTGAAACCTGCACTTTTGATTTATTTAGCTTGAAATTAAGCTGTTGCAGAAAAAAACGGCACAGAAAACACACACATCTTAGATGATGAATGGAATTAAACGAGATTAAAGGTTTTTATTCACAACACCTGGCACACTCGCCTTAACTCATTTTGATAAATGGCCCACTTTGTTATGGCTGTCTGTTGCAAAACCTACCCTCATATTTTACCCTTCTGCACAACTGTTTTCTGTGTGCTCACAAAATTTATATGTTTACTGAACTACGCGAGACTTGCATTTTCATCTGCAACAACAGGGTCGTTCATCTAAACGGACACTGTCTTTAAAGGGAGTTGCGAAAGCCCAGGCTTTGGCGGTGACTTCAAACGGCGTCAAAACTAAAACCGTTGTTAGGAAGGGCGGATTTAACAGAGAGTCGAGAAACATGCGTCTAGGTGCGAAAGGCCGTGCGAATTCACGATTTGTCCTATTGTAATAGAAACCTCCAGCCAAAACAAACATATAAAAAAAATAATAATAATAAAAAAAAAAAAACACAATGATACCGATCAAAGCTTTCACGTTCTCAAGCTGTGTGCTGCAATGCTGGCACGGTGAACAGACACATTCTGTAAAATTAACGACTGCCAACTGGATAAGATTGAGTGTCCGGGGTCCTAACACTGGGAATCTTGGGAACGGCTAACCGGGGCCAGTCCAAACAGATCAGCGTCCTTATGCAACCTATCGAGAGCGTATTAACAGTATGGGCCATGGCGAACTTTGGCACGTCGTGCATTAATGCTGATTTGTGGTCTTTCTGTGTCAACGGATTTCCAGCAGAGAAAGGAAGTTCAACGGAGACACCCAGATGATGAATTCCCTTGAATGCAGAAAGTTGAACTTGTCTTTTTTTTTTTTGTGTCCTTGTGAACACACAAGCTGAGAAGCAGCGACATTCTGAACTTGCAGGAACTGTCAGGGGTCAAACACATGTAGCCAGCACTGCAGGAAGGGATCATCTTTTATGACAAAAAAAGGGAGAATGAAGGGGAAAAACACACACACACACACACACACACACACACACACACACACACACACACAAGCCTTTCCTGGTTGTGTGCATGGCGAGAAAAGGCATTTGCTTTACACACAAGATCCAATACGTATTAAACAGAATAAGCCTAAAAGTCACTGATATGTTCAACAGATTCTCCGATAAATTCACAACAATGTCTAACTGGCTGCCAGGAATAAGATATTTAAAGGAAATGCAACCTGGAGCGGTCACGAGTGCGCCCACATGCATGCAGGAGGAACGGTCCTCGGAGCACCCGTCCCGGAAACAAGTTACGGTTGTGGAAAATATGGGAAAAGCATCTCCAACCAAGCATTTCTTCAGAACTATCCGGGGTTCACTGAGCACCGATTGCCCTTGTGAGTGGAGCATTAACACCTACTGCATGACCTCGAGGGTGAACAAATTCAAATTTATTAGCTAGCTCACCAGGAAAGTAAAAGTCTTAAAAAAAAATTATCTAGGCTAAAAATTGCAGAGGGTACAACTATGATCAAGCTTTCCATGCAACACATCACATCAAAGCATCCGGGTTGTTTTCTGCTGCGAGATGTGCTCTCGTATCGCAGGTACAAATATTATTTGAGTCTTGCTATTTGCTTATTTTCTCCCCACATGCGTATTACTGTGAGGTGATGTGATGTGCTGTGATACGGCTAATTAAGTCCAAAAGTTTTAATATGCACGCAGGGAAAGTTGCTCGTCTTCAGAGCCATGTTACGCACATGCTCAAGTTGAGTTCCTTGAGCAGAAGTGTTTTTCCCTCCCAACAGCGTTTAGACCACCTCCTTTAAACCCGAGCACTTATCTCAAGAAGGAAGCAGTGATACTTCCGGTAACATAAAAGCAAGAGGCAATTTAAAAAATGAAAACAAAAACGTAATATGATATAAGAACTGAAATAAACGTCTTTTAATCACTGCAAATTTTGGTTTAACAATACGACTTCCACCATCATTATTTAACATTTTATAAAATAGCACTTGATCCAGAACATCACATCCTAATATTTTGTATTTAATTTTTTAGATTTTTTCTTTTTCAGCCATGACCTTTCCATGGTCTAGTGTCATACTGATTTGTCCAACCTTGGAATAAGATAACTGAAGCTAAGTTATTAGTAATACGTATGTACAAATTAAGATCATGTCAAGGCGACATTTTTAAATCTGCCTTACCATGAGGACGGTCTTGGCGGAGCTGTGGGCGTGGCGCAGGCTGTGATAAGCCAGGAGGCCCAGCAGCACGTAGAGGGCCAGGGTTGCCAGATTGCGCGGATCTAGTACAGATTCCACCAGAGGAATGGTGCCCATGGTCCAGTCACAGCACAGCTCTGACGGGTTGAGCAGGAGCCAGCCGTTCACAGGAAGCAGGTAGTTGAAGGTGAGCTGCCGGGCCGGCGTGGAGCTGACGGCTGCCGGGTTATCGAACCTGCAACAGACAGATCTGGTCAGTCACTCTTGCTCAAAGGATCCCGATCTACTAATATGCAATGCTTCTAGTGCAGTGGTCTCAAATGAGTTCGAGGGGAACGTTAGATCTAAATGTGCTTTTTAGCAAAACTTCAACAAAATTATGTATGATGACATTTTTGCCAAATCGAGAGCATAGCAATAGCAGGAGAGCGCACAAACGACGGGAGAGCGCACAAATGACGTCAGAGTACGAAAACAGCAGGAGCGTACACAAACAACAAGGGACAGGAGAGTACTCAAAGGACAGGAGAGTACTCAAAGGACAGTACTCAAAGGACAGGAGAGTACTCAAAGGACAGTACTCAAAAGGACAGGAGAGTACTCAAAGGACAGTACTCAAAGGACAGGAGAGTACTCAAAGGACAGTACTCAAAAGGACAGGAGAGTACTGAAAGGACAGTACTCAAAGGACAGGAGAGTACTCAAAGGACAGGAGAGTACTCAAAGGACAGGAGAGTACTCAAAGGACAAATGGCAGGAGAGTACTCAAAGGACAGGAGAGTAATCAAAGGACAGTACTCAAAGGACAGGAGAGTACTCAAAGGACAGGAGAGTTCTCAAAGGACAAATGGCAGGAGAGTTCTCAAAGGACAGGAGAGTACTCAAAGGACAGGAGAGTTCTCAAAGGACAAATGGCAGGAGAGTACTCAAAGGACAAATGGCAGAAGAGTACTCAAAGGACAGGAGAGTACTCAAAGGACAAATGGCAGGAGAGTACTCAAAGGACAGGAGAGTACTCAAAGGACAAACGTTAGGAGAGTACTCAAAGGACAGGAGAGTTCTCAAAGGACTAATGGCAGGAGAGTACTCAAACAACAAAATGTGATTTGACCACAGAGGGCTGTCTGACTGCTTCTAACTGCTCTTCTAAAGCAACGTTTGATGGAAAAAATAAACAAGTCAGTACAAGGCAAATGAAAGCATTTCACATTGGAACACATCTGTTTTGCCACTTACTTTATAGACGGTTAATGAAGTGCATGTTCTGGCACAGTCCTAGTACAAGTATTAAAAAAACATGCTCTTCCAAATTAAATAAACTTTGCGATTAAACAAAACCCAAAACATGAGACTTTGTCTTAGATGTATAATTTACTTTAATGAGCTTGAAACTGTTTCATTAAAAGCACTCAGCTTTAAATGTTTGGATGGTTTACTCATCCTGTTCTGTAAAGCGCAGGACACAAACCAAAAACAAAAACAGACCCGAAGGTGAACCTGAAGGTCGTGGGTTCGAGTCTGGGGTCCGGCAGGGATTGTAGGTGGGGGAGTGAATGAGGTCGTGGGTTCGAGTCTNGGTGGGGGAGTGAATGACCAGCACTCTCTGCCACCCTCAATACCACGACTGAGGTGAGACCCTTGAGCAAGGCACCGGTCCCCCAACTGCTCCCCAAATTCCGAGTATGGGTCACCACACTTGGCCACAAAGTCACTTCACTTCGCGTCGAGAGCAGCCTGAGCAGTTTCAAAAAACACGTTCAAGAACATGTCAAACACCTGACAGCAATCTGAGGGAGTCTAATCCTTCTTTCTCCAAGCATTCAATACGTTTGCTGTAGGAAGCCGTCTCCTACAGGAGGAGTCTCTACTCTCAGTAATTCAGAGGAAAAGCCGCAACTAATTTTTCAGGACAGGAGAGTTTACGCTTCGCAGTTTCTCGGTAACATGACAAGCTGCATGACAAGTCCTGATGATGCCTAAGGTCCAAGGGAACAAAACTGGCCCTGCTCGCTGGGTGGGCGGGGCATACTGTCTCCAGTGTCAATCGGAGCGACACTAGCCAATCATTGTCATCTGTGAGCTCATGTATGTGGAAGAGGGCTGACGAGCAGCAGTTCCAAAAGGTGTTGTTTGCTGGCTTCAGTGTCTCGGAGGAAACCCAACAGATATAGACCTCTGAGGGTTAACAGATTCCGGCTGCTTGTCTACTTATTTATCTCGTTTGTATTTTAACTATCCAAGAAATGCCATTTCCTTGACGCATTGTCATTTAATCTGTCACACGTTCCACGGCAGGCCTGCCAATATGCATTTTGGCACCACCGACGCATTTCTGTCCCATGTGTCGCACTATCATTTCATGCCTTCATGTCAAAACGACGTGGCAGTCATCACATGTCGATAGAAAGTTGTCTCTATTGGAGAAATGCCACTTGTTTCTGCTACTTTACTTTTATCTGTGTGCTCACTGGGTCAATTTACACAGCAGTCTGCACAAGAACCTGCAGTGCCTTAAGCTTTTAAAGCTCTATCAAAAAAAAACAACAACACTGGAGTAGATTAGCTCTTATGGCTCTATTCAGACAGGATTAGTTTCAAGTTACGAGGCAAATGTTCAGACTGCGCATTCCATTGCCTGTACAGATTATAAAGATTACACCTCCTTTTATTTGCTACTGAACGAACTGTAAAAATAACAGCAGGTAACACAAACCCACTGTGGCCTGACATGATAAGTATTTTGTCATATCCAATAGAAACGTTCGGCTTTTCTTAGCTGCAGGCTCTCGAGGCTACATGCGTGGACACAATCCTTAAGATAAAGACCAAGAACCAAGGCCAATTTCTGCATTCCCTATAACGTGCGCATGAGTGCTTTTAAAAGGTTTTCACCTCCCCATCATGAAGAGCTTGTTCTATACATGATCTTAAATTTAACAGTCAAAAATCTTTGTGTGAATCCTTAGGATTGTAAAAATAAAAATACTCCACTAAGTTTGATTTCAATTTGATTGCATTTCCATAAATAAACTGTAGACCACGTTCTATATAATGTTACTCATATTAACTATCTTTAATATAACAGTTAGGACAGTATATATATATATATATATATAAATCCCATAACACTAATATTGTTAATAATTTGCCTTTCAATATCTTGCCTAGCAAAGTGTTTCCTTTTATTAGTTTCTTTATTATGATAACTAACACACTAAATATCTTAACGCGAATTAAATCTCTTTATGTTGTCCCAAGGGTGTACAAACTTTTGCACTCAGCAAAAAGCCTATGAAGGCTCACAGTCAGCTACGAGTTCTGATTTTACCCAGAAACCCACTAGTTCATATGAGGATAAGAGCACATAGGTGGCTCAGTGGTTAAAAGTCTGACTAGAGGGTCGTAAGTTCAAGCCCCAGCTCTGCAGAGCTGCCACTCCGGGGCTGGTGTGGCATGTCTGAGCCCGCATCCTGACTCCAGCTTTCTAACAAGGAAAAGAATTCCTAAAAAAAAAAAAAAAAAATGCCTCAAGAATTCCGGAAAGAATTTGGTGGGTGGCGTTGCCATCTGACAGCTTCGGCATTCTCGGTTTGATCCCAAGCTTGCGTTACTGTCAGTACAGAGTTTCACAGTTCTCCCAGTGTCGGTCCGGGTTTCCTCCAGGTTCTGCGGTTTCCTCCCACATCCGAAAAACATGCCAGTAAGCGTGTGAATGTTTGTGTCTCGTGCCCTGTGATGTATTCTCATCTCACACACGGTGTTCCCGGAACAGACTCCGGATCCACCGCCACTCAGAGCCGGATAAAGCACTTACTGAAGATGAAAGAATGAACTTGCACGAGTGATGATGAATGCTAGTTTATTATTATCTTCTTATCCTTAAGATGGATGGATTATAAATTAGGATATTGGGATTGTATATCAGGATAGAGCGTGCCGGGGGTTTAAATGTCTTGGAAGACTAGTCGTCAGATTACGGACTTGGTGACTCGTTGATGTCGGGACTACCTAATCTGTAGTCTTGTCTGGGACTGTGGGATTATAAATCAGCATAGTGGGATTGTAAATCAGATTAGTGGGATTATAAATCAGCATAGTGGAACTGTGGGATTATTAGGTTCAACTTAATTGCCATTGTCAGAGTATGAGTACAGACAACGAAATAGTTAAGTACAAATCAGGATAGTGAGAATATATAAATCAGGAAAGTGGGATACAAATCAGGATAGAGTAGTTTTAAATCAGGATAGTGGGATATAAATCAGGATAGTGCAGTTTTAAATCAGGATAGTTGGAATATATACATCAGGATAGTGTCGTTTTAAATCGGGATAGTGGGATATAAATCAGGATAGTGTAGGTTTAAATCAGGATAGTGTAGTTTTAAATCAGGATAGTGGGATATAAATCAGGAATGTGTAGGTTTAAATCAGGATAGTGTAGTTTTAAATCAGGATAGTGGGATATAAATCAGGATAGAGTAGGTTTAAATCAGGATAGTTGGAATATATACATCAGGGTTATAAATGAGGATAGTTGGGTTATAAATGAGGATAGTGGGATTATAAATGAGGATAGTTGGGTTATAAATGAGGATAGTGGGGCTATAAATGAGGATAGTTGGGCTATAAATGAGGATAGTTGGGCTATAAATGAGGATAGTGGGATTATAAATGAGGATAGTTGGGTTATAAATGAGGATAGTTGGGTTATAAATGAGGATAGTGGGATTATAAATGAGGACAGTTGGGATTATAAATGAGGACAGTTGGGTTATAAATGAGGACAGTTGGGTTATAAATGAGGATAGTTGGGTTATAAATGAGGATAGTGGGGCTATAAATGAGGATAGTTGGGCTATAAATGAGGAT
>CM074951.1:24768659-24779935 GCA_037577455.1 Pangasius macronema | reverse complement strand
AGAAGATAGGGATAGGTGGAGAGTGATGATTCGCTGTGGCCACCCCTGAAGGGAAAAGCCGAAAGAAGAAGAAGACTGATTTTTGAGTTTTTATTATTGTGATTTGGATTAAATCTTTTTTTAATTAAAAGTGACCAGTCAAAGGAACGCCGTGATATACAGTAATATAATAACTTTGACGAACCCACGGTAACAAAATTTTCAAAATCACAGACCCCCCGGACTCCATTTTGAGAGCCACTGATCTGTTAGTGTTTCTTGTTTCAACTGTTTTTCTCCTTCATCACCATATTCATCTTCCTTCCATTTGCTTACAAGGATAAAGGCAGGGTTTCTTCTGCCCAGGTCAGTTTATCTCCTGAAGCCCTTCACTCTATGACCTTTGAGGTCACAAATGACAGCAAAGACGAAAAAACGCAGCCTTCCTCATTAAGCAAAGACAAAAGAGCCCATCAGCATGGAGATCATGAGGAGATGATGGCTGGACCTCAGACTGAAACGAATAAAGTATATGAAGAAGGTGGACATGAAGAAATGGAAGATATGTTGGTCCCTGATCAAGATTTAGATTTAAGAAACAAACTTGAGGAGGAAACGTTGCCCAAAAGTCAAGACTCAGTAGATCTGGTAGGGGGAAATCACGAGCTTCATGCAGGGGAGGAGGAAATCGGAAAAAGGATGTCTGTAAATTCTCAGACAGAACCAGAAGAGCTAGACGGAACCCAGTTCACCTCTAAAGAACATGAGGAACCAAAAGAACAAGAAGAGGAGGAAGATCAGGGTGATGGAGAGCAACGAGAAGAGGCAACAGAGGGAGAATCAACACTGGTAGAAAGATCTCCTGAGTCTCACAAAAACCAGACAGAAGCTTCACACACTGATCTGACTGAGCAGCAAAAACTCGGTGCTTTGGAGGATGGAGAAACCTCTACAGAAGCAGTGATGCATGTTCTTGGAGAGAAATTTCTCCCAAAACTAAGTGCCAACGACCTTCCCATTGCTGACTGTGAGCTTGGACAATTAACATCACGATCTCCTGCAATGGATAAGAATGAACAGGAGAAGCCAGATGAGGTACTTGACCCTAGCATGTCCCATCGAGACAGATAGCACAGTCGGCACCATACCTCCGTAGGCTTCTCGCTTGTGTTCGTTTTTCAGTGCTTGACCCCCTTGCTGTTCTTTAGCAAACGTATATTTCTGCCAAACCTCACTCGTGTAGCGTCACCTGTTCACCGTGTTTCGTTTTCACGCACATCATTTTCTGCACAGACGTCCGGCAGGGGCTCGGCAGGGACCCCGCCACAGAGGGAGCACGAGCTGCAGAAAGAGAACCTCAAGCTCTCCAGCGAGAACCTGGAGCTGCGCTTTCAGCTGGAGCAGGCTAACAAAGACCTCCCACGTCTAAAGGTATGGCTAACAACATTCCCTTAACTCAGGGAATTACCCAGAAATGGCAGTGATTCTTTACCAACAGTTGATTTATTAGGAATTGTTTATGACGAAAATCTAAAATAAAATGCAGCACATTGAACACCTTGTTATTTATCAACAGGCTCAGGTGTCTGACCTCAAAGAAATGTGTGATGCTCTGAAGAAGGAGAAAGCAGAGGTGGAAAAGAAGCTGGGTAATATCCGTGGGGTAGGTCATTACATTTCTGATTTCTGATATGTTTAGATTAATAATTGTTAATTCGATAAATGTGTTGACTGAGCTGCTCGTCTCTGTTTATTTTCTTGTCATCAGTAAGGAATAAAACATCTCCGAGCATGCTGTTAGAGGAAAATAATCAACAACAGGGTGGTGTGATGAAGCAGAGTTACCGTTACCATCTCGAAGTTGATTATCTTCCTGATAGTCACAGCATGTCCTGCGGTGCTTTATTCCTCTTATACTGCTGTTATTTGCAGTCACTTCCTGATCTCGCTTACATCACAGCAGCGATAAACAGTCATTCCTCCGTGCTCTTTCTCCTGACAGTCAGCGCAGTCTGGACGAAGTGGAAAGACCGTGCCTGAGCTGGAGAAGACCGTCGCTCTGATGAAGAAGGTGGTGGAGCGGGTGCAACGAGAGAACGAGACTTTGAAGAAGAGCTCGGGGACGGCGATCCAAGAGCAGCTCACCACTCTGCAGCACGAGCATGAGAAACTCAAGGTTCATATCCAGCCACACCAGAACACTGCGCTCCTGCGCACGTTTATTTCTGTCATCAGTCACAGCGCTCGTCTTGTCTTGCTCAGGCTGAACACGACAGGATGAAGGAGAGGAGTCAGCAGACATCCAAACTCGAGTCACAGGCTAAAGGGATGGAGAGAATTGTGATGGAGAGCGAGCGGCTGCGCAGGGACATCAGAAAGGTTTTGTTTTGTTTGTCTCTTGTGACTGCTACTGTTGTTGCTTGTGGGCGTGGCCTGTTCAGCATTCTTCCCCCCCATAAATTTTGATGAGAAAGTATAAAATGTATAACCTCCAGCCCACTATACAATTTTGTATACACAATACTGCATTTAAGTTTAATTTAAATGTTAATTGCTTGCCTTACGCAAGCTTACTGCACTAGCTCCGTACGCTCACCGGCGGCACCAGAGATCTCTGCTGCTTCCTTCCGAGCTTCATAATGTCTCTGTACACGTTTAATGACAGGATAAGATGAAACCAAGGTTATACGGTTTTCTTCCATTTTTGCACCATATTGAGCCACATATTGCATTTGTTGCTTTACGGCATCATACCTAATCTGCACAGAAAGTCAAATCAACGGTTTTATCGCTCACTACTGTGAACATAGTTATCTAGCGAGGTTTTAGTAGACTTCTTAACCTCAGCGTGATCTTTGCAGAAAAATACAACAAAAAAACAGTCCATGCAGCGGAGTCGGATTTACTCTAGCTCCTCCTACCTGGACAGAGCTGGGCGGAGTCTTGTCAAAAGTCCATTGGGTGGAGTGTGTTTAATGTGTGGTACAGTATCGTGTGGGTCAGATGTTAGGCTTATAGGAGGAGTTGGATCTGATCCAGCTTCACGCTCTTGAGGTTCCACAGCAAGGACCTCTTGGAAGAATTCAGCCACATCCGATGGGCTTTCCCAGACCACCACACATTTATGTACAGAAGAGTACTGGGAGATTAATCAAAGCCTCCCAGTTATATTAAATGAGATTTTACCTGAGGGTTAAAGGTTAAATGTTCCGATACAGGAAGCAGAGGCTGCAGAGAAGCTGCGAGTAGAGAAGAGCAGTCTGGAGGTAAGAAATGAAAAGCTGAAGCTGGAGCTCGAAGAGACCAACCAGAAGCTCCTACTGGCTCAGACGAAGGGTCCATCCATAGACAGAGCAGAGAGCAAGACCTGGAAATCTAAAGTTGTGACCAGGTACAAAAGTAGCAGTCTGTTTTGTTTTTTTTGTTTTTTTAAATCCAAAAATACTTTGATATCAATGAAGGAAAATGCATGAAGGAGTTATATCTGATCAGTTATCAGTCAGATGTTAATGTGAATCAACACAATCAGATGTTAATTCATCTGAAATGTTTTCTGCAGGTTGTTTGAAAATAAAATGAAAGACCTCGAGAGTGAGCTCTCCAAGAAGAACGCAAGTGTCTCCGAGCTCAAACAGCAGCTCGCAGAATCCCGGGAGAAGGAGCAGACCACACGGCAAACCGTCGCGCAGCTGAAGGAACAAGTGCGTTCAGATAAACGTTACTGTGAGCTGGTGTTAGATTTCTGCGTGCACACACAGACCTGGCAACTGTCTTTTTTTTTTTTTTGTAGGTGGAGCTCCTGAAAAATATTCCCAGTGATGGGCTTACCAAGGAGTTTAAGTCCATTAGGTATCTACATTTACATTTATAGTAAATTTAGTGAAGTGAAGTGAAGTGACTTGTGGCCAAGTGTGGTGACCCAGACTCGGAATTTGTGCTCTGCATTTAACCCATCNCACTCCCCCACCTACAATCCCTGCCGGACCCGAGACTCGAACCCACCACCTTCAGGTTCTCCTTCAGGTCACAAGTCTGACTCTCAGACCATTAGGCCACGACTGGGGTTTAAACTCAAAGCCTTCTAATGATACGAGCTAACAGTAAAGTTCAAGTAGATGTCAATTTAAAAAAATACATTTCAAATGCCTGTTAAAGTCGCTAAGTATCACTTTCTTTCTTCAGTCTAGCAAACCACCAGCTGGAGAAGGAGAAGCTTCGTCTTCTTGAGCAGATCCAGAAATATGAAGAGCGGTTTGGAACCCATATGGACGGACCAGGTAATACTGATCAAACTGCATCACGCTTGCAGGGGAAAAAAAAAAACTTAACAGGACAATGCTACAGGTGGAATGTTTTAAATAATAAAATTTAAAATATCCTTCACATCACCAGACGTCATCTCTGGACCTCAAAGTGCTTTAGTTTAACTTTCCAAGGATGGCGTTACTACTGGCTGTTTGGGCTATCATATAATAATATCGATACTGTGATAAATCATGTCACAATCTGCTTTTGTGAAACGTCATGATTTATAAATATTTAAAAATATATTCATTCCAAATGCTGCGAGTCGATAAAGTATGATAAAAGCAAGCTGGGTAGAAAACATCCTTCCTAACATTCCTGTGTGATCTCTGTCTAGGATACACAGAACTTCAGGCCCAGGTAAAGGCAGTGAGCGCTGAGAAGAGCCAGCTGCAGGTATTTCCACATTAAAAACATCTCCAAGAGCGTATTTTTTTAACAGAGGTGTCAAAATCAATTTGGCTAGGACATTACACTTAGTTTAAAAAAAAAATCCTTGTAACTGCATTCAATTGATCTGAAAAGGGATATTCCGATCAAATTTATATATAACCTACCAAACAATGTTCTTCATTCTTTTGGAAAGAGACGTGTTTAGAAATGACGTTGAGATTACGGCCCTGATCTCATCGCTCTATTTTCAAATCTTTTAATCTTTTTAATTAATTTCTTGGGCCTTGCGCTCGTCAACCTCGACCGCTTCCTGTAACGATTCACCCGTCTCTTAAGGACGAAGTCCGAAGGATGACCAAAGAACTGGCGAACTTTGACCCGACATTCTTCGAGGAGCTCGAAGATCTCAAGTTCAATTACAACGTAGAGGTGAAGAAGAACATCATCCTGGAGGAGCAGCTGAAGAAACTGTCCGAGCGCTTCGGGGTGGAGGTGGACATCCCGACTGACGGGTCACTGAGCTAACACAGAAAAGAGGAAAAGAGAGAGCAATGATTCCACGGGCTCTGGTAAAGCCAAACCACGAGTGGGGTTTTTATAGTGCCATTATGTGTGTGTGTGTGTGTGTGTGTAAAGTATATTTATGAACACTGTAGAATGATGGTGAAGAGAATGTGACATGTTTGTGTCTAGTTACACTCATCACTGCCCCAAATTTGTTCCAGTGTATCAAAAAAAAAAGAGTGACTTTCTTTTTTTTTTTAAATAACTCCATTTCAAACTGTTACATGTGTTTATTATAACAGCATTCGTGTATCTTTCACATCCTTCGCTTTTGGCTAAATAAATTACATCTACATCAATTCTCTTAAAAATCCCTCTTAAAATCGAGAGCGACTCAATCCACCATTTTAGGCTCATTATCAGCATCATGTAGTAAATCTTCCACGATTAAGTGCAACTTGACGGCACACACGAGCAAAGAATCCTGCTACTCGTCATGCTGCTTCGTCCTGTCAGTAAATATGAACGCCGCTGTAAAGCAGAGGTGAAACAGGTGAACAGGAGGAGGAGGAATGTTGAGGAACTGCTCAGGCTTGGAGCTGGACGTCTCTGATGGAGCCGAAACGGCGCCCGGTGAGGCCGGACAGAGCGGCGAACAGGTTCTTCCGCGAGTCGGGTGACGCGTCTGGATCTAACGGGAGCCGCTCCACGTGAACCGTCACAGGCCGGGAGTTTAAAAAGGCGTCGCCATCGGGCCACTTCAGACCCAGGTGATGCCGATGAACCTGCAACGATACAACAGGTGACATCTCAGGAGCAAGTGACCGAGAAAACATCATCACAACATCCTGATGCATACGAGCACGCATATGAAGTGTAGGCTCTGAAATAATTTCATATATTTTCAATAAAAATTCTAAAAAAAATGGAAAGTTATCGCATGACAGTGGAGTTGGTTATACTTATGGTGAGATATACTCACCATAATGACACGATATCGTCATTACAGCTCGTCTCGACATTCACGTAAGGAATAAAACACTGCGACGTGCAGTTAGGGGAAAATAATCAACAACAGTTACTGTTTCCACCCTGATGTTGATCGTTTTTCCATTAACAGCACGTCCTGAAACGTTTTATTCCTCTTACACCACAGCGATCTGCCAAATATTTATTAATTAAAGAGCATCGTGCTTTTTTTTATCCATTTATAGTTACATTTAATGTTGTGGAATGTGCAGAAAACAAGCCGTCACGTACGTTATAAACAATCGTTCCCTCCCTCACCAGCCTCACTTTTTTTTGTCTCTCAAAGTTAACAATAAAAAAAAATATGTTGACTAATAAACAAAAGCTTGTAAACAAAGCACTGAAACACCGGAGACTCCTTCCATAAATGTTAAACAAACATCTCCTTACCGAAAAAACTTCACCACATCAATGATTATGCACGGTTTTTACGCTTGTGTAGTTTGTCCTGCGAATGAACGTCGTTACTATAGAAACGAGAGGCCGAGGACGTTACCTTGACGAGCGCTCCGTCCTCACAGTGCCACACTATTCCCTCCACACGGCCCTCGGCACTTTCCCCAAACCACGAGCGAAGCTGATGGTACTCCACCGCAGGAGCGTTGCGGATGCGCAGGATTCCGTGCGGCACCAGAACGTGGAGCGGATTCTTCTTACTGCCCAGACCTGAGATCAACACCGGCGCTTATTAGAAGAGTAAACGTTTAACTTCTGACGCGCTTTCACTTCTAAAATAAGAGCATGCCTTCGCTGTGTGAACTTCTTCCAAAAATCCCAAATCTTTTTTTTATATTTATATTGATGTGTTTTCCATCCAGACGCACTTGCTAGGGCGGGACGATATGCCAAAAATATCATATCACGATACCCGAGACATTTCTGCAATACATGACCTTTTCTTTTTAATTACAATTTATTAAACTGCAATTTATTTTAATTTAACGTCTACAGTACTAATTATTTAACAGTGGGGGGGGAACAAATAAAAACAAATGCTATAGTACAATGTTCTAATATATTAAAATCAAAACAGAAATGTTATTTTAAAAATGATTTTGAACGTTATAAAAAGAAACATCTCAGAAACATGTATTGTGAGAATATATCACCATTTTGATATTAATCATATATTAATGCTTACACGAATTAATGTACAATTCTGCATTTAAAAAAAAAAACAGATGAAAGGAGTCCAGGACGTTACAGAGGATGCACCAGTAACGCTCACCGTACGGGTTTCCGTTCACGTTGGTCCCGATGAGCTCCAGCGTTTGCTCCATCAGCTCCGTCAGGGGAACGCTGGCGATTTCCAGCACAGCTTCATCCTCGCCGCTCGGCCTCAGAACGAGAGCCACTCGCGCGGCGTAGTCGACCACGGACGCGTGCCAGCAGTACTGCTTGTTGGAACTGTCCACTGGGACCCAGCCTTCAGAATTAAAATGACACATTTCAGTTCAAAAATATCCTACAATTAGCTGATTAGGGTCAAAGCTGTGATTAATGTGTACACAAGCTTCACTCGAGATTAGCCCCGTCCACGAGATCTGAAGTGATCGAGACATGTGGAGACATTAAAGCTGATTTCACACGCGTTTCATTCGAAATTTGTCCTTAAGGAAAGTTCTGAATAATGAATAATATATGAAAATAGGCGTGTGGTTGAACACAACCCTGCACCCGCACCGCATGTGAACCAGTTTCTTAGCTCCGCCCACCATTTGATTAATTTGTATATCAGCATTTCCGGGAATGTGTTCTTTTAACAGAAATGCACCTGTAGTCAGAAACCGCAAGGTAGAGTATGAGTGTAATTTCAGCACGTCCTCCTCTCCCGACTCACCCGTTTATGCACAACCTCTCATTTGTTGTTATGGCAACGGAAGCATCAGACCTACTACATGAAGAAAAGTCGGTAGAGTTCACCGTTCTCCAGAATCGTGTGCTCGTAATTATCGCATCACACTGCCACGTCCACTAGGAAAAGTTTGTACGTCGAGTTGGAAACTCGCATTATTTTACGTGTGTTTTCATGCCAGATTATCATTTTATAAATCGTTACTTAGACGTGAATTTTCACCATCAAATTTGTGCGTTTTAGAAATCAAACTCGGGTCCGAGAGCGTCCGCTTCCACGTGAGAAAGCGATTTGACTCCGAATCGACTCGAATGCTGAACTGAGCCAAAGGACAGAGCCGTAGCACTGCGGAAATGCCATGAGTTCGGGAGATTTGGATAGAAGAAACAAAGAAGAAATAAAACGTGGATGTGACCCACAAAGCTAGTTATGTATTTAGATCATTTTGTCACTTGGTAAAAATTAGTTTAACTTTTTCAGTCAGTGAATTTCTGAGTAACGTGAAAGTGTTTTACGAGGACGTTTTCGGAGCCTTTTTTTTTTGCTTTGCTTTTGGTTCCTTTAATTACATGTCAAACCAAACCACAAAAAACTCAGTATAAATTTGGCTCTGGTCTAAAAAAAGTCACAGATTATTTACACGCTGCTTAACGAGGTTAACGTTAGTCCTGTACGGAACAGTGTACAGTACAGGCTGTAGAGGGACGTTTACCCGGGATGTGTCCGTGTTCATCAGGTACCGGGTGATCGCTCTCATACTGAACCCGACGTGCAGCAATCCAGGATTCGGGCACGGCTCGGAAATCTTCTTCCACGTTCCATTTGAAACCTAGAGTTCGAGAACGGAAACAAAGCAGACGTCCTTCACAGCAGAACTGCGACCTGTAACCTGTAGCCTCACACTGCATAACAGAGCTGAGCGTTTTGGAGGGTTTAATAAAAATATTACCTTTACAGGTCTTTTGAGTGTGTTGATATTTCTTGAACCTCTTGTCCGCCTGCTTGGTGGGTTTCCGATCCAGGCGAGCCCAGAGGTACGGTTCTCCTGCAAAGCAAACCAAAACTACTATTGGGGGTTATCTGAAAAACAAACCTGTACTTTGAAGCTGTGGTAGGACTTGTTACCATGACAACAAGTACATAACCTCATATTCAATGTAAAAAAAAAAACAAAAAACAACTAGATTACACATTTGGAAGTGTTTTCTCATGCCACAGCCAACAAAATTGAATGTGTGGCCTTTGGGTGGGAGGGGCAAGTGCCCTCTGGGTGGGAGGGGCAAGTGCCCTCTGGGTGGGAGGGGCATGTGCCCTCTGGGTGGGAGGGGCATGTGCCCTCTCTCCCCTGTCAATCACGGTGACACTAGTTTCTGCCATTTCACATGTATGCGGAAGAGGGCGGATAGCACTTTCTTCCAAATGTGTTACGCTGCACTCCGACTCAGCGAAGAACACATTGTAACACAAAAAATGACATCACTCCATGTATATCCAGTATGCAGATGTGCGGCACCTCTGTACGGAGTGACGTAGCAGCACGTGCCGTCCAGCTTTTCAGTGGCGAGCGCGCGGTCGACGTCCGACTCGACAGCCACCGGGTTCACGGTATCCGTGGCAACCACCTGAAAATGCTGAACACATAAAAGCACAGTGTTCAGCCGTAACCACAAAGATCACCTCGTCAGTACAGCGAGACCGCGACTCTTTACTACTTACTATTCATTTAAAAAAAGAACGTGAGAGAGGGAGGGACGAAGGAAGTAAGATAGAAGAAAGGAAGATAGAGGGCAGGAAGGATGGAGGATAGATAGAAGGAAGCGAGGAAACTGGATGTAAGACAGATTCAGGGAAGAATGGAAGGAAGGAAAGAATCATAGATAGATAGATAGATAGATAGATAGATAGAAGGAAGGAAACTAGATGTAAGACAGATTCAAGGAAGAATGGAAGGAAGGAAGGAATCAAGAAAGGAAGAGAGATGAAAGGAAGATAGATAGATGTAAGGATGGAAGGAAAAATGAAGGAAGAAGGGAAAATACATGGAAGGGAAGGAAGTAGAAGGAAGGAAGGAAAATAGACAGAAGAAAGGGAGTAAGGACTCAAGAAAGGAAGATGAAATGAGGGAAGATGGATGGATGGATGGATGGATGGATGGATGGATGGATCCTAGAGGGAAATTCACACAAACGTTACAAAAAATAAAGAAGAGTTTTAAGAAACTACAAAAAGAAGGGAAACCGTCTCTAGAGATGAGGCCAATAATAATAATAATAATAATAATAATAATAATAATAATGAGTCTAAAATCTCCTAAAAGATTAGACAAATAATAAACTTAATCAATAAACAATGCGTATAAGGATGTCTTTAATGTTTTAAAAAGCAGCCCAGTGCAGATGAAGAGTTAAAGACCTTAAAACAGTTAATAAGTAGAAACGGGACTCTCAGGTCGAGGCTGCGTCCCAAACCGCACACAGCACACTCGTTGAAGTCCGGACACAGGGCTGTGAGAGCGCGCGACTGTCAGCTGCTGCTGAGGGGCCTAGTGCGCGGATTGGGACGAGGCCCGCGCTCCTGCCCGCTCACCTGCCCGACCCGCTCACGTGCCCGACCCGCTCACCTGCCCGTCCCGCTTTCTGGACGCTTCCTCTTTCACCTCAGTGAGAAAAACACACGGGATTTTCTGCTGCACGGAGCCGAGGCGCCTCATGGCTCCTTCTCAAACACCTCCGCTCCTCCTAACGTCCGCCTTCCACACAGCGCGCCGCCATTTTAGCTCTTTAATGCAACATCAGCGCGTCTGCAGAGAAACGCCGTGTTTATCTGCGCTGAGCTGAGTGAGAAAACTGCACTCTCTACTGCCCCCTGCTGCCCCTTACCGCCCCCTGCTGCCCCCTGCTGCCCCGGGGTCCTTACTGCGCCTTTCACCCCATTCACACATGCCGAGTTCAGCAAGGGAAAAGGAAAAGGGGGGAAATGATTCAGTAAGAACAAAGAGTGATTTTGGTAAAGAAAAATATTATTTAGTAAGGAAGGAACTGTTTCAGTAAGATAAAAAGTGATTCGGTGAGGAGGAAATGATCTTGTTAGGAAAAAAAGTGATTCAGTAAAGAAAAGAACGATTCTTTGAGGGGAAAAGTGATTCAATAAAGAAAAGAACGATTCTCTGAGGGGAAAAAGTGATTCAATAAAGAAAAGAACGATTCTTTGA
>CM074951.1:24745908-24762289 GCA_037577455.1 Pangasius macronema | reverse complement strand
GTAGGTGTTTCCTGTGACTGATTATGTGGAATCGTACCTGAAGCACTGTAGTCTGAATGCTTATGCTCAGCATCGCCACTCTGTTCAGCTCCCATCGTGTCCAGCTGTTTCCTGTAAAGAACACAACTGTCCTCAGTACACTCGTTCTTAAACACTGACCGTGGTGATGAAGCGCCTCGCTCAGTACATCAGCTTCTGTGTGTCTCTGGACACTGATCGAGTCTCGTAGCTTTAAACTCTTTGCATGGGTTGCATTCTGCCTTAACAACTGAGTAACAAACTCAAACTCGTTTTTTTACACACTCCTCCCTGTAACACCCCTCACTGTAACACCCCTCCACTGTAACACCCCTCACTGTAACACCCCTCACTGTAACAATGTAATGTGTGTATGAAATTGAGGCACACTTTTGACTTTTGTCTTCTGTTAATCTTTCTTGTACATACTTTAAATAAATTTTCCTTCAACAGTTTAGACGTTTCTGCTTTGATCTGAAGAATTTTAAACTGCATTTCATCTTCTACTTATCCTTTATCCTTAAGTAATGAATTGGGATACTTTTGTCATCTCTGGCATCTCAGATATATTTTTGTGTGTAACTGAACACATTAAAGACACAACATTTTAAGTAAAATGAGCTGACATGAAAAAAGACTAACTTACCGTATATATGCTCTTTAATGTTTATCTCCTTTTAGCTGCCTAGCATTAGCCCAGTATATTTCATTATTATTGTTTTTCTATAAGGCTAATTAACCTCACTGGAGGCATTTCGCATCTACTAATACCTTTGCTACTGTATAAAATGTTGATTTAATCCTATAACCAATCAAGTTTCGTAATTGTTTTGGAAAGAGGCCGCTAGCATCTTCCCTTGTCAGATGACAAGCGGCGCGGAATGATGACGAAAGCGGTTTACGTATGACGCAAGTACACGGCGACGAAAGATCTATTTTAGAGTATCGTATTGAGCTGTAAGACTTACGAAATGGTTATTTCACAAGAAGAATTATATTATATTATATTATATTATATTATATTATATTATATTATATTATAGATTTCTTTTTAATGTTTGGAAATGTTCATATTGATCAGCCGAATTTTCAAGTTTTCTAACTTCAAATTTTGTATAATTTTAATCATTTGAAATGTATAACAAATAGCAAAGCAAACAAAAATATAATTTAATTTCCACTAACAATGTTTAAGTTATTTCCTTTTAATGTGACACTGTTCCCATGCATGTATATTTATGTATTTGTTTTGTTTAATATGTGGCACATATGCATTTTATATGCCTTTTAATTTATTTCATTCATCTTAAGTAAGCGCTTTATCCTGGTCAGGGTCAGTGTGGGTCCGGGGTCTATCCCGGGAACACTAGCCGTGAGATGCCAGGCAGAGATGCCACTCATTCAGCACTTAGCACTGCTGGACTCTATGGTTATAGCAGAGAAATTATTTATAATATCCAGTAATAATAATACTATCCGGTGTCACTCAGAAGAAGCTCCCTTTTAAGTCTGGTTCCTCTCTAGGTTTCTGCCTCATGTCGTCTCAGGGAGTTCTTCCTCGTGCCACTGTCGCCTCTGGTTCGCTCATTAGGGACACATTTAAATCTGTATCTATATCCAGATATCTAAAGCCGTCTGTACTGCCATGTCACCTTTTATGTCTTCACCAACTGCAACTGTACAAACAGTTGTATGTTCCAACTTGATATATTATTTATAAAACTATTCAGAAAATCTATCCAGAATCGCATACACAAAGAAGTAGGGAAAAAGAAACACACAACCCACATACTATAAATGATGACATGTTTAGCATCTCTGTGGAAGTTATTTCTAGTACTTTTCCTCCGTTCCCTTAGAACAGAGAAGTCACTTAAGAAAACCTTAAAAAGACAGACAGAATAACATTTAAATATGCTACCAATACATAACAGTTAATGTGGCATTACACTTTATCTACAAGTTTTATGTTATTGTGCATATAAGCGAAGTCAGGCAGATTTCCTGTACGGCTTTACCATGCAGGAAGCACAGACAGAGATGTGATGATCATAAATAGAGATCTGTTTCAGTAGTGTGTGGTGGTAAATGCAAACAGGCATCTGATGACACCAAACCACAGAACAGGCCTCATCATGTTTATCTAAGATTAAGCATTTTGGTTGAAATGTGAGCTATAATTTGATATTACAGTGGAACTTGTCATCTAAACATACACTGAGTGCAAATGTTTGCACCCCCCGTGGTTTCTGGGTGAATAGAGGAAAATGCAAATAAATAAATGGGAGAAATGTTTTTTAAAGTATTTTCAACCCTGTAAGTGAATATGAGGGGCAGAGTGTAACCTGTAACCTTCAGGTGAAGTACAGAAATGGTGTTCAGAGGATGTGGAAAGGGTGGGAGGCAGTTATAAAAGCAGAGTTTGAGCATACAGGTTATTGGAGAATATTTAATGAGATGTTTATCTAACAGTAATGGATTTATGGGGTTTCCAGTGTACGTGCTTTGTAACAGTCAGTCAGTTTTCTGCTGCAGGAAAGTCTTCAGGGCAGAGGAGTTTCCAGGTTCTCAGTAACATAAGTTCAAGTTCAGGATTGAGAAACAGGAGAGGCTGATGAGAGAATGACCTTCCCCATGAGATGAGAGTTTCGCAGACCTTCCCCAACATTAAATGGGTGACAAGCACTACGTGTCATTCATCATCCATCCATTCTCAGTACTGCTTATCCTACACAGAGTCGCAGGGAGCCTGGAGCCTACCCAGGGAACGCCCTGGACGGGGTGCCAATCCATCGCAGGGCACAATCGCACACACACTACGGATAATTTGGAAATGCCAGTCAGCCTACAGTGCATGTCTTTGTACTGGGGGAGGAAACTGGAATACCTGGAGGAAATCTCCGAAGCACGCGGAGAACATGCGAGCTCCTCACACACAGGGAAGAGGTGGGAATCAGACCCTCGACCCTGGAGGTGCGACGTTAACGTGCTAACCAATAAGCCACCACTAATTGTGTCATTCATTAATAAAGTAAAATTTTGAATCGATGCCAAATTGCTGTTGTGTAAGAGGAATAAAACACTTGGTCATGCTGTTATGGGAAAATAACGCACTTTCGGTTGGTAACAGTAACTCCACTTCGCATGCGGCCGCATCACACTATGTCATCGTTGATTAGTTTCCTATAACACCACCACCTAGGTGTGGTTGTAATCCGTACATATCATGGTCACAAACGGAGAAGCCATTTTTGTACTTATGATCATAAAAGCTTATGAGAGTGAAACCTGCTGTGTGTGTTTTTTTTTTTTAAACATTACACAGATTTTCCTTCTTCATTTGAGTTATGCAGAGTTTTGCTTTTAACTGTGAATGATTTAATAATGATTTTGAGGAAGACTTAAGGGAAACGCGCTGGAGAAGTGTGTGTATAACGTAAATGATTAATAGTTCAATTCCTTTTCCTGTGTGTGTGTGTGTGTGTTTGCTTCAGGCTCATTCCTTTTACTATTCCGTTTATGACATTTTATGATAGATATACTTCATTTCTACCTATAATAAATCCACACTTAAAACATTATTATGAGTTAATAAAGAACATGTAATTGTGTTACACCGAAAACAGTGCTGTTTTTTAACCGCTACTGACTGGTGGAATCATCAGCCATGTCTTTTAACCGTCAGGACCAGCCCTTTGTTCTGATTGGCCACTACGAGTGCCAATCATTCGCTCGCGGTTCCAAAGCCGCGTCCTGATTGGCGCACGGAGGTGCACGCGGGGTTTGTGAGACGCGATTGGCTGACAAATGTAGGTTAGTGGCCCGACGGAAGAAGAAAAGTAGGTCAGAGACTGTGTTTATGTCACAGTTCCCTGTGAGCTACATATCGCGCGCGCGCCAGCTAGCTGAGCAGCTTTAGCAGCTTTAGCGCGCTGAATGTGATGCTGTTTCCCGCCTCGGGTGAGTAAGCTGAGTTTATGATATGATTATTATGGCAGTGTGAGGGACAGCTGGACTTGGTGATGGTGTTTCTTTCCCCTCAGAGTGGTATAGATGTTGATTTTTCAGCAGCAGCAGGAGGAGGAGGAGGAGGAGGAGGAGTGTTAGTGACATTTCTCAGGCAAACGTTACCTAAGCAGGCAAACCGAGCACGAGCACGAGCGCGTACACACACACACACACACACACACACACACACACACACACTTCCTCACTGAGGGTCTGCTCTGTATTGGGCTTGGGAAAAGATTTACCAGCCAGTGTTCATGACTGAGGGAATGTGTGAATGTGCTACACTTCTACTACAGCGAAAAGCTCTTTTTATTTATAGAAGACGAAAAATGAAGCTGGTGGAGCCATCTCCACCTTCACCTCCACCTTCACCTCAATCTCCACCTCCATCTCAATCTCCATCTCAATCTACACCTCCACTTCAATCTCCATCTCCACCTCAATCTCCATCTCAATCTACACCTCCACTTCAATCTCCACCTCAATCTCCATCTCCACCTCAATCTCCATCTCAATCTACACCTCCACTTCAATCTCCATCTCAATCTCCACCTCCACTTCAATCTCCACCTCCACTTCTATCTCCACCTCCAATTCTATCTCAATAGCCATCTCATCTCATCTCACCTCAGCCTCCATCTCCACCTACATCTCACCTCAGCCTCCACCTCCACTGCTGTGGGCTGCTCCTGGGGTTGGTTTGAGTTTAAACAGAAAATATGATTCACTGACTTTAATATTTGTTTCATTATTACATCATGTTTTATCATAATAACACACAGTAGTGATGACAAAAAAAATAATCTAGATAAAAAATTGACAATTTTTGTGGTTTCCGAATTTTTCTAGACAAAAATGGACCTTTTTGGTTTTCAGAAAAAAATTTTTTGACAAAAAAAAGTTTGTTTATTTATTTATTGTATTTTTTTTTTCAAAATTACTTTTTTACTGCAAAATTTGTTCTTGACACTTTGTTTTCCTTAAACAGAAAGAAAAAGCATTTTATTGGTTTAACAAATAAATCGCTCATAAACTTATAAAACGTTTAAGGGAAAAAAAATCAAAACATACAGAATGTGTTAAATGTGATAAGTTAATCAGTGTGAGATGCAAAAGTTTGCATCCCCATGCTTTTTTTTTTTTTTTTTTTTAAATCGACTGTTTTTACAGTATATCTGCAAAGATGAAAACTGAAAATCTTGCCAATCAGCCTTAAAAAAAAAAAAGTACCACGACCAAATAAACCGCATTTCAAAAGCAAGACGCAAACATTAGATATTATTATTTTAAAGGTTTTTCTTGTTATTATGATCCTAACACACGCTCACTGACTCATTTTACATTTTATTGATTTACGTCAAAGAAAATTACTCCACTTGTGAACTTATAGACGGCTTAAGACAAGATTTTATTATTATTATTATTATTAATTAAGGAAAATCCCTCTTGGGGTTTTACGTTTTATCTAATAAATAAACATTAGAGTAAAATGTTAAATAGAGATGTTGGTGTATCCTGAAGAATCGATCCATCTATCGTCCATAAATCATTAGAAAGCGGTAAAGCGTTTTATTTACAGCCCTGTTCGGATGGGATTGGGTTATCAGACGGAGGTCTGTAATACATTTATCTCCTCAGTGATAAAACTCTCGCAGCAGCAGCAGCAGCAGGAGGAGGAGAGACTGTGTAGTGGTTTGTTTTCCATCGCATGCGTCATTATATATTAAAGGAACTGGCAGTGATTTAGTCATTATTTATAGAAAACTAGAAATTTATTATTGTAGTCATGAGAGAATTTTTTTAACTGATTTTTTACCTCTTTTTCAGTGTTAAATATTTTATTTATTTTAATTGTTTTTTGGTTCGTTGGTTTAATTTGTTTATAAATAAAATGTAATTTCTTTTAAATAGAAAAATAAAAAATGAAATTATTTTCACAGAAAGTAAATAAACTACCATCAAGCAAGGTGTTTTTTTTTAAATAAATATACTACTGTTTTGCTAGCTTTTTAAAAAAAAAATAATATATAATTTTTTAAAATAAATATAAAACTACTGTTGCTAGCTTTTTTTTTTAAAATAAATATACTACTGTTTTGCTAGCTTTTTAAAAAAAAAAAAATATATATATATATATATATAATATCGTGATGCATATCCTGTATCATAGAAATGTCTTTGAGAATCGAGATGTAATTTTCTAAATCATAATCTATAATAATCAGTTTGTGATTGCTGCCTTTCATCGATCTGAATCATTCGATGACGCCCCTGGTTCTAAGGGTGTGCAAACTTTTGCACTTGAGCGGTGTATGTAGATGTTCAGTAAGAACGCATGTAGAGGTTTAACGTAAAATGGCTTCCGGTAAAGGTTTAAAGGTCTTGTCTGGTGTTGGTCTGTAAAGCGTTCGAATGCTTTAACAGGAGACGTGATGTTCTGAATCATCTTAAAGTCCTAAAGTGGCGCAAACTGGAGCGACACGGAGACCTCGAGCTGCTGAAGGCTGGTTTAAAGTTGATTTAAAGGACTTTGGCGATATTAAAGCTCGAACTATAAGGATTTAAAAAGGGTGGAAAAAAAAGATCACAGCTGGTTTTTGTTCCATACGACTCATGCAGGACATGTGCTGGGTCAGATGTCACGTGTGTTAAATGTGTAACTAGTGTGTGTGTGTGTGTGTGTGTGTGTGTGTGTGTGTGTGTGTGTGTAAGCAGTACTGGCTTGAAGGGACACAATGTTCCCGAGCGCAGAGAAAGCGAGAGTGCGCAGAGAGCATGAGCGAGAGCGCGCAGGGAGAGCAGAGCGAGGCAGAGCGCAGGGAGAGTAGAGCGAGGCAGAGTGCAGAGAGAGAGAGCGCGCAGGGAGAGAGCAGAGCGAGAGGAGAGTGCGCAGAGCGAGAGGAGAGTGGAGCGCGGAGAGAGTGCGCAGAGCGAGAGGAGAGTGCGCAGAGCGAGAGGAGAGTGCGCAGAGCGAGAGGAGAGTGCGCAGAGCGAGAGTGTGCAGAGCGCAGAGCGAGAGTGTGCAGAGCGCAGAGCGAGAGGAGAGTGCGCAGAGCGAGAGTGTGCAGAGCGCAGAGCGAGAGGAGAGTGCGCAGAGCGAGAGTGAGAGAGCGCAGCGAGAGTTACCTGAAACCGGCCTATACTTTTCATATTAATTAAAGAACAACAAATCATACTTTTTATCCGTTTATAGTAACATTTAATATTCTCAAACCTCTGCGAAACAAGTTACGTTACATCATAGCAGCTATAAACAGCTATATATACTGTATGTTAGCAAGAAAGCGTAAACGTCTCTGTCCTGAAGATGTTACAGCTTTACCTCTGACTGTTACAGAGCCCCGACACTGGAGACTCCTTCCTTACAACAAGTTTTCTTAGCAAACTGTCAGCAAAAGATGAGCTCTGAGTTTTAAAATAACCCTTAAAAAAAAAATTCCATGATACTTTTTATTTATTGCCTACAAAAATAAATCAACCCTGAGAAGGAGGGAGGGAAAAAAAACTGTAAAATTTTACAGCTGAACAAAATAAAAAGATGATATGATAGTCAGAAAAGCGAACTGTATCCCAGTTTATCCCGACAGCCACTGAATCATCGTGTCCCCGGCCCTGCTGAGGAGAGGTGATGGTTCTTCTCGACGTTCACGTCTGTGTGTTAAGCTTCTCCTCACTTTTCTCCGCCTCGTCCCTGCTCTAAGCAACACCTCACTGACTCACTGCAGAGTCTGGATGTGATTTTGTGGCCTATAGAGTGGAAGGAATGTGTCTTTATTTGTGCCTGTGGTTTAAACACGTGTAGGTGGAACACGATTTAAGGAGAAAGAAGCAAACTTCACAAATCGTAAATGTTTGCAAGCAGTGAATTCTCACGTATACACTAACCACAGTGTCCCGAAACGTATATTCCAGCGTGTATTAATGTCAGGTTACAGGTTATTGTGTTACAGTTGTGTACTAGCAATACCGACACTGAAACATCGCGGAATCAGCCGATATCGATATTGAGACGTATCTGATATTTTTTCGTTAAAAACTGTAGCACTTCACTTTAATAAAAAAAAAAAAAACAACACACAGCTGAAGTCTGGACTTGGACAAAACTGCAGCTTTGTATATTCAGTTAAACTCTTCCACAGAAAAAAATCACTTACTTGGCAAAAACGTGTAAGCAATATCGCACGAGTAAGAACGCGGTTATACCGAATATCAGCTCACGCACTTCCGTTAATTAAGACTGGGGTTTATTTAGAGCGGCTCTGCGCTGGCCTTTTAGGTTCTGTATGGAAATCGGACTAATATACGCGACGCGACGCATAGACAAGGACATGAAGACCTGCTGACACTGAACTTTACCGGGGGTGATTTAACAGCGGTTAATGAATTAACTGGGAAAATGGGAAACTTTGAAAACACTTTCAAATGGAAACACTGAAAAAGTTGAAAAGACTTTGACTTATTTGAAATGAGGACTCGGATCCCTTCTCTCAAATGCTGTAGGACACACCATGAGTCCCACGTTCTCTTGTGCTGTTTCTGAGCAGGTTTATAACCAGAGTGTTTTCCACGTCACTTACATGTTCAGTACTAAAGGCATTTTCATTGGTAGATAGATGGATGGACTGAGAAATAGATGGCTGGAGGATGGGTACATAGATGGGTGGATAAGTACCCAGATGGGTAGATAGATGGGTGGATGGATGGATTGGTAGATAGATGGGGAAATGGATGGGTGGGTCAGCAAATAGACTGGTAGATGGATGGGTAAATGAGTAGATAGATGGGCTAATGGACGGATAGATAGTGGGTGGGTGGATTGATAGTTAAATGGGTAAATAGATGAGTAGATAGATGATTGGGTGATTGGTTAGATAGATTGATCGCTTGGTAGATAGGTGGTTGGATGGATAGTTAAATGGGTGAACAGATGGTTAGGTCAGTGGGTGGGTTGATAGATGAGTGTATAGTTAAATAGATGGCGGATGGATAGTTAAATGGGTAAATAGATGAGTAGATAGATGGATGGGTGATTGGTTAGATTGATCGCTTGGTAGATAGGTGGGTTAAATGGGTGAGCAGATGGTTGGGTAGATGGGTGGGTTGATAGATAGATGAGTGGATAGATAAATAGATGGGCTGATGGATGGATGAAATATATCATCTGTATATATAATCAGTGGATTGATGGGTGATTAGATGGAAGTTTGTGTCACGTTGGTGTGAGTGTGTGTGCCGTGTGTAACCCCAGTGGCCGGAGTTGGTTCCCTGGCTGGGAATCGAACCTGAGCCGTGGCAGTGAGAGGACAGGGGAAATAATTAATAAATAATAAATAAATATTAAACTTTAATATTTTTCTTCCTGATTGCAGTACACTGCTGCCGGCCTTGTTGGAAATCCAGCGTCAGGGTTCATGAGGTGAGTGCGTTCAGCTCATGTCACGGTTGTGATTTTATTTCTGATGCAAGTCAAACATCCTGCAGTCAAAGTTCTTACTCTATAGTGAACTATTAATCCACTAGTGATGTACAGACAGTAGCGTCAAATTTTCTGTAAATTTTCAATTAAAATGGAGAATCACATGCAAAAAAAAAAATGGTCCCTTCAAATTTTATTTATTTCCATGGGAACAAGTGTTGAAGGTCTTCCTAAGGGATGGGGCCAAAAAGTGCTTGGCCCCCTTAATCGCTGTTTGCAGGTATATTTTGTAAACAACTTGTGCTTCTCTCTCTCTCTCTCAGATGATCTAATGGCGGACCAAAGAATGGATATCTCCTCCACGATAAACGACTTCATGTCTCCCAGTTCCACAGAGCTGATCAGTAGTTCTGTAGGCACGCCGGGCATGGACTACACACGCAAGAGGAAGGGCAGCGCCACCGAGTACCAGTGAGCACACGCGCACACACACACACACACACACACACACACACACACACACAGAGAGAGATGTTACCCCAATGTCTTCTTACTTCCACTCAGTAGGTGAGAAGGAGAATTCGTCCCTCATCATCATGCTTTTAAGTGATTGACAGGTTTCAGTCACGTGACATAAAAACAGCGGCAGAAAATTCCAAAACATCCCTCTATAAATAGGAGCAGAAGTTTGTGGTGACGTTACTCACAAAACAAGAACATTAAACTTAAAAACCTCTACTTGTGTCGTTTAGGACGGTGCATGTAGCTATACCCACCTAGCTAACGTTATCATGCACAGCCAGTGTTACTAGCCAGCTAGATTACTCAATATGAAGTGGTAATTACAGAGAATGTGAGAGGTAACATCATCTCCCCTGTCAATCATGAACAAGCTACACTAGCCAATGTCTGTGAGCTGATGTATGCGGAAGAGGGCGGATAGCGCTTTCGTCCGAGTGTGCCTCGCGAAACGTGAGCTGGCGAAAAGGGTTTTTAATATTTCCATTGTGTTTCATTAACCCGATTTTTTTTTTTCTTCTTCTTCTTCTTTTTGGTCTTTTGTTTTTTCCAGAATCGACGGCTTTTCGTTCGAGTACGTATAAATCCTGTCTTCCGATCCTTTTTCAAATAAAGCGTACATTTAAGACTCCGTTGTTACCTTCAAAAACTTAATCTTAATCTCTGTGCTTTTTTTTTTTTTTTTTTTTTTAATCGCCAGTGACAGTATGGACACAGATAAGGATAAACAACTTGGAAGGTGAGTCCGAAACCATTCTCCACTTAATGTAAACTTTCTCTCTTTTTTTTTTTTTGGTTTTTAAATAAAAAATTTTTTACATGAAAACGTTGCTCTGATTTCAGAGAAGACCAGCAGGGCCGGATAAAGAACGCCAGGTAAGAACGCCACGGGACCGAACACGAGTTTGTGGAATATTTATTAACCACAAAAACAAGAATGTTCATGAGAGACTGCAATTTCTATAGATTTAAGCTTTTAGTCATTTTAGTTTCAGTTTTATTTCATTTTGGGGAAAAAAAAGCAATGCTGTGTTCCAGGGAAGCCCACAGTCAGATTGAGAAGAGGCGCAGAGATAAGATGAACAGTTTTATAGATGAACTGGCGTCGTTAGTGCCCACGTGCAACGCCATGTCTCGCAAGCTGGACAAGCTGACGGTGCTGCGCATGGCCGTGCAGCACATGAAGACGTTACGAGGTAATGACGACCGCTTTCTGTCCGCTTTAAACCGCCACGCGTGCGCTCTACGTCTCGATTCGCGCTGACCTGCAGCCTCTCTTTCACGTCTCAGGAGCTACGAACCCGTACACGGAAGCAAACTACAAGCCGGCGTTTTTATCCGACGACGAACTGAAGCATTTGATATTGAGAGTAAGTTTTCCTAAAACATATTCGCGTACTGAATGTTTTTTTGTTGCGTTTAGTTTTTGAGTGGTGAGTTTTCTCCTCCGCAGGCCGCTGATGGCTTCCTGTTCGTTGTGGGATGTGATCGTGGCAAAATCCTGTTCGTCTCCGAGTCCGTGTATAAAATTCTCAACTACAGCCAGGTACGATTTCTAGATGAATATAAATAAACCGGTTTTATTTTTTTTTTACCTGTTTACACAGCACCGAATCGTTCACCGTTTCGTTTCTGCAGAACGACCTGATTGGTCAGAGCCTGTTCGACTACCTGCATCCGAAGGACATCGCCAAAGTGAAGGAGCAGCTGTCGTCCTCCGACACGGCGCCAAGAGAACGACTCATCGATGCCAAAAGTATGATTTAAACCTTCATCCGCTCTGTTCACACAGTCAAGTCCGAATGTTCAGGGGAAAAATAAAAGCTGTCAGTTTTGATTGATGTGTCTCTCTCTGTCTCTCTCTCTGTCTCTCTCTCTCTCTGTCTGTCTGTCTGTCTCTCTCTCTCTCTCTCTCTCGCTCTCCCTCCATCACACATTCTCTCTGTCTCTCTTTCTCCATCCCTCTCCATTTTACTCTATCTCTTGGTCTCTCGCTCGCTCGCTTGCTCTCTCTCTCTCTCTCTGTCTGTGTCTCTCTCTCTCTCTCCATCACACATTCTCTGTCTCTCTTTCTCCATCCCTCTCCATTTTTATCTATCTCTTGGTCTCTCTCTCGCTCTCTCTCACACACACACTCTCTCTCTTGCTCTCTCCATCTCCTCTATCTGTCTGTCTGTCTGTCTGTCTGTCTGTCTGTCTATCTATCTATCTATCTATCTATCTATCTATCTATATGTCTCTCTCTCTCTCTCGTATACACACACACACACACACATACTCTCTTTCTCTCTCTCGCTCTTGCTCTCTCCATCTCCCCCATCTATCTATCTATCTATCTATCTATCTATCCCCATGTCTCTCTCTCTCTCTCTCTCTCGTATACACACACACACACACACACACACACACACTCTTTCTTTCTCTCTCTCGCTCTTGCTCTCTCCATCTCCCCCCATCTATCTATCTATCTATCTATCTATCTATCTATCTATCTATCTATCCCCATGTCTCTCTCTCTCTCTCTCTCTCTCTCTCTCGTCCCTAGCTGGTTTGCCTGTAAAGACGGACATTACTCCTGGTCCTTCCAGGCTCTGCTCGGGAGCTCGTCGCTCCTTCTTCTGCAGGATGAAGTGCAACCGTCCATCTGTCAAAATGGAGGACAAAGACTTCCCCTCGACCTGCTCCAAGAAGAAAGGTAGCTGTTCTGTGTGTTTTTTTTGTTTTTTTGTTTTTGAACTAAAAGTCCAGGGTGTGGAGTCTTGGTGTGTTCCAGGCTGGGTAAGTGTGCTGGTCCCGTGTTGTACAGCGTCTCGAGGGTTACGGGTTAGACTTCCTGTGGAGGAACTGGATCAGGTCCAGGTCCAGGTCCAGGTCCAGCTCCACCCCCTGGACCTTTGGACTATCTCTGAATATCTCTGGTTGCAGACTGGAACTTTCGCTGGTGTCTTTGGCGTCCTGAACATACTTGATTTTAGACAGAAGCCGTCTGTTCATGTAAAGCAGATCAGTGCTCCAGTGTCTGGAGATCCTCCCGATTGTTTGTAATATCTGTGGTTATAAACTGGATAAAAAATAATAATAATAATAATAAGCCAAGGAGGTACAGTAGTTTCCTGTTAGAGAAATCATATTTTATATTCTTCCAGCTTCACCACAAATGAAAAGTAGATTTGATTTGAAGTAAACAAACGTGTGATTTCCCCTAACAGCAGACCGGAAGAGCTTCTGCACCATCCACAGCACGGGTTACCTGAAGAGCTGGCCTCCTACCAAGATGGGCCTGGACGAGGACAACGAGCCTGATAACGAGGGCTGCAACCTGAGCTGCCTGGTGGCCATCGGCCGTCTGCACCCCCACATCGTCCTTCAGCCGGTGAACGGGGACATCCGCGTCAAAGCCACCGAGTACGTCTCCCGCCACGCCATCGACGGCAAGTTCGTCTTCGTCGACCAGAGGTGAGAGCCAGCCCTCGTCTGTTTCACTGCCAAAATCTATGTGTAAAATCTATAGATTAGATTATAAGACGTCCCTGACTCTATTTATGGGACTTCAGCTTCATTTTTGTTTACAATATTTTCCACCCTGAAACATGTGAAATATCTGTGATTAGTGATTCTGATGTTTAACAGAAGAAAAGGATTTCAGCGATCTCAGACACCTCGGGTCTCAGTGCTCGCTCTGAAAAACAAAAACGCAAGAGCTTCCTTTCTCGCTCACTACTTTCCAGAGATGTCATTAACGAGTAGAAGCAGTCGAGATGTTGGTGCTTGACTCAGAGTCCCAGGATGCATTGCAGTGGTGTTACGGCGGAGACCCGTCTCGAGTAGTCAGTGATCGATGAGACCTAAAGGATTAAAGCGCCGCTGCATCGCTCTCTTTAGGTGGAGAGGAAACTAGGAACCCGTAATGTAGGAAACTGTAGACCAACATGTTGAGGAAAGACGCATTAGAAAACAAATCTTGGATGTGATTTGAAGGTCACGAGTGTAATATTAAAGATTAATACGCAGACTTCAGGGTGGATTTTTCCTTTTAAGTGAGTGATGCTTCTAAAAGCTGATGTGTTTATTGGATTTTTAACGCACTGCCAGATTGTTTACGTATCGATTCTTAGGCATTAAACACTTCGGTGCTGTTCGTTTCCTTTCAGAGCGACGGCCATTCTAGCGTATTTACCTCAGGAGCTACTGGGGACGTCCTTCTACGAGTATTTCCATCAGGATGACATCGGACATCTCGCCGAATGCCACAGACAAGGTTCGATCCCGTCCCTTCGCTCTCCGTAATTTTGTTCTCTAGGGGGTTTAAAGCGCAGGAAGGTGGTAACTCTGGCTTGTTCTCAGTTCTGCAGATGAGAGAAAAGATCACCACAAACTGTTACAAGTTTAAGATCAAGGACGGGTCCTTCATCACTCTGCGGAGCCGCTGGTTCAGCTTCATGAACCCCTGGACCAAGGAGGTGGAGTACATCGTCTCTACCAACACCGTGGTCTCGTAAGATCCCTCTTCCTGCTCTCGGCTTTCCCTTACACTCAAGTGGCCGTTTTTTTTAAGCGGCACCTACACTGTAGGTCACACTGGAGGTGTATAATTACTGACATCAGTGAGCACGTGATGTTTGGGTGGTGATTTATTCCCAGCACAGGAACGAGTAGATCGGCTAGATCAGCTGTGGTAGGTGTTTTTAAACACCACAGAATCACTGCTAGGAGATGGAGGGGAAAAAACACACTACACTGATATCGAGAGCGCTTCTGACCCTTTTTTGATTCACGCCCCTAATGACTGTGTATCACAGACAGTTCACTTCAACACCAACCTCTTGTTTTTCTCTGTTACATCAAACATGCAGGAATTTCCCTCGAACTGTACATTCAGACATTTAACACTGCAGGTGTCCCGAAAGTCTCCATACATAGGAGCGATTAACACTTTTTTAACCAAATGTAACTTTATTTACAAAACGTCCTCTACATTATTGCCATTTCTGTGTAAACACACACACTGAGTCGTCTCTCCCAGCTTTGGCTCCCAGTTCGGCAGGGGTGTGTGTGTCTCTGTGTGTGTGTGTGTGTGTGTGTGTCTCTGTGTGTCTGTGTTTGTGCGTGCGTGTGTCCCTGTTTGTGTGCGTGTGTCCCTGTTTGTGTGCGTGTCCCTCTGTTTGTGTGTGTGTGTCTTTGTGCGTGTGTGCGTGTGTCTCTGTGTGCGTGTGTCTCAGTGTGTGTGTTGTGCTCGTGATTTCAATAGTCTTTTGTCCAAGGCGTTCTTAAAGGCTAGCTGAAAAAAAAAACTAAGTATGAAAAACGTTGGAAGACATAAAAAGTGTAAATTGCCGTGTGTTGGGAGACTTTTGGGACGCCTCGCTAACGAAAATAAACCTGACATTATCGAATCAGCTAAGAAAAGTTTGATTTTGTGTCTTTTTTCCCCAGCTTGCTACTATTTTGTGAAACAAATCATAAAACTGAACCTAATGCTAGACTTGTGTGTTAAAGCGGCTAATTATTGCCTTGCGCTGCTGATTTGTGGTGATTGTTGATTGTTTACTTCGTATTACAGCAGATCTCATGTAACAGACTGAACAGACACTGATGATGGGAACGATGAAATGGGAAAACAAACATGTTCCTGATTCGGTGTACCGTACAATGCAGACCGGCAGGAAAGCGACATAAGTGTACGACGAAAGAGCGATCGAGTAGTGATGGAAAAGCTACTGCTCCAAATTATAACCCAAATAATCATGAGAATGAATGAAACACCACCCAAACGATATGTGCTCACTAGAGAGAGAGAGAGAGAGAGAGAGAGAGAGTGCACACACAGGCACAGTGAAGGGTGTGTAATAATCTGTAAACTTGGTGTAGCGCTTTTTAGAAATGCATCTTCTGCTCTTTCACAGAGGCAGCGTGCTGGAAGGAACAGACCCCAGCTACCCTCAGTCGGCTTCCTCGCCTCAGAGCATGGACAGCGTGCTGACATCCGGAGACGGTCAGATCACTCACTTTAAATCTGATGTCATTCTTATACGAAGTTTAAAGCTATAGCGCTAAGCTTTCCTCAGAATAGCGAGTGGTTAAAATGATAAATCATTTGATACGGGTGAATCAAAACTACAATTCTTTAGGAGTGAAAAATCAAATGGAGCACTGAAGTGGTACACTCTTGTTTGTTTGTTTTTGTTTGTTTATTCACTCTCGAGCCCACTAGCTTATCTGCCTACCCAAGGATGGATCCTGATCTAGCGGCAACAATCTTTCTGGATCAGGACACACCTAGAATATTGTTTGCTAAATAACAGCTAGCTATGACCAACTAGAAAGTTAATCTTTGGGGCTAGTAACTTCTTCTTCTTTGGGCTTTTCCCTTCAGGGGTCTCCACAGCGAATCATCGCTCTCCACCTATCCCTATCTTC
>CM074951.1:24735481-24745808 GCA_037577455.1 Pangasius macronema | reverse complement strand
CTGTCCCTCTGATGTACTCGTTCCTAATCCTGTCCAACATCTTCAGCTCTGCTACCTCTAGCTCTGACTCCTGTCTCAAGTTTGCTCAAATAAGCTATGAGGTCGTGTTATGGCTAGTTAAGACTACTTTTTTTTTTAAAAAAAATTAGTCTTCTCCCAGTTTTGCCCATTCCCACCCACTAGCTAGTGTTCACCGATCGTGATGCGAAAGCTACCCCCCAGGGATGCACATGAAGCCAGGCTACATCACAGGCCGGCTAAAGACTCAGAGGAAAGTGCTAGCGCTTGGTTTAGTTTAGATGGCAGATTTTTCCGCCATCTTTCTCACAGCGGCAATAAACGATAAACTCCGATAAACATAACTGCCTAGAAGGTTCATGTGTAGGAGGCACTAATGACGCCTTCCTTCTCTTACTTCCCTTGTGAGGACCTTCCACTGTCACAAGTAATTTCTTCATGGGGACCAGCCAAATAAAGCAGTCACATATTCCTATCCACTGTGCTGACATCTGGTCCCCACTAGGATATAAAAACAGACACAGAAGTAACAGTGAAGTTCATAAGGTGCAAGAAATTATGAAAATTGCAGCTTCTACACAAGCTGTCTGTCTGTGGCTACATTTGGAGTTTCACATCTACACTCATGAGTCACTGCATCTATTTCCATTAAACGTGGGTTTCTGAAGTTAGGAACACTGGCAGAGAATTTAACCTGCACCAGAAAACGTGATGTTTTGGCTATGTGCTGAGATGAAGTGTTTTGGCAGGCGGAGGGAAACGGGCTCTCCAGACGGTCCCGGGCATCCCGGGAGGCACGCGAGCCGGAGCGGGTAAAATCGGCCGCATGATCGCTGAAGAGGTGATGGAGATCCAGAGGTGAGAGCAGACTTTCAGGATGCATCTAACAAAAGCTCTGTTTCTCTCCTTTCCTCTCCTCTCCTCCTCGCTCTCTGACTCATCTCTCGTTTCTCCTCTCCAGGATTCGAGGCTCGTCTCCGTCTAGCTGTGGTTCCAGCCCGCTCAACATCACCAGCACTCCCCCACCTGACACCTGCTCGCCGGGGGGCAAGAAAGTGAGAGGAAATCAATTTCCCTCCTCGTCTCGGTCACTGTGCTATTCTGAGCCTCTGACACACTTTCTCTGTCGAGAGATGAGCAGGTCTTTTCTAACAGCTCTGGAAGATGTTACCTGTAGAACCAAACATCAGCCACAGCTGTGTCCTTCTCAGACCTCAGACCTCCTTTATTGAGCTTAACTTTAATATGCTGTTTGATCCAGTCAGTTTACTTTAACACATTAGTTTATTTTCATATATTATTGTTCATATTTGTAAGATTTCTAAAGTTGTAGCATTGTTCATTAAAAAAAATCCTTATTGTTTTTTTATTGACTTGCTCTCTTTTTGAAATACACTCTTGTAAAAAGTTTTTCATTTCTGTATGAAATATATAAATAGCTATATAAATATTATTATTATGACTATTATTATTATTAGTAAATGCTGCATGGTAGTTGATCTGGTGATAAGTTCATGACCCTTTTGTCTTCATACAGATTCAAAATGGCGGCACCCCAGACCTGCCGTCCAGCGGGATGGTACCAGGACCGGACTCGATCGGATACCCGTACTCCAACAACTCCATCATGAGTGAGCGTCTGTCCAACCGTCACCTCTGATTTGATATAAATTACAAGTTAAAACCATGAAACACACACTTCCACATTTTCAAAATGGAACAAGAGTTCACTGAAGCTACCAAGTCGCTTATCAAGACGTTCTAAATCCATAACAACAAAAGCTTTTCAACAGTGAACACTTCTATAACATTTATAAAGTTATTACACCACAGCGCTGTTGAATTCTCAAATCTGATTGGTCAGAAGGTGTTGATTTAAATTTCCTTAACAGCAGCTCTGACAATCGTTCTAATACTTTATCGTTTCTATAGCAACAGCCCAATCATAGGGACTTGTACAGCAGAAGCTCCACATAACACATGGATTTAAAAAAAAAAAGGTGGAATCGATAATATGGCGAAATTGTCTGTAAGGAGACGATTCGTGTAATGTTTATGGAAGGAGTCTCCAGTGTCAGCGCTTTGTAACAGTCGGAGGTGAAGCTGTAGCGAAGTTTTCTTACGTCTTCAGGACAGGAGTTTACGCTTTGAGGTTTCTCGGTAACGTGACGAGCTTATAGAGAAAAAAAATCAAACTTTTTTTCACAGACGTTCCACAACATTCAGAACTAAAAACGTCATTCTTTAATTAATAAACACAAATCACTGGCAAGTTGTCGTGGTGTAACGGTGCAAATGTGTCTCAGTTTCGTCGTGCGTGTGCGCACACAGCTACGCGAGCCGCATTGTTCATGTCCTCGGACATCTGGAGGATTAAAAGTGGCGTCCGCTAGACGGCGTTAGGTTTCAATTAAGTTTTAATTCACGGCGACATCAGATGGACTGATGAGCTCCATTTCTCTTTAAAACTTGACGCTGTCGACGTGATTGTTGTCATGATCTCGCATCTCAAATCAAAAACCCTAACTGTTCAAAAATATTTACTAATCTAGAAAATCCAGAAGGCTGGCCCTCAGACAGACCTTTCGTTAGGTTTAAGAAGTTTTTAAAATCCACACGCTAACTGTAATAGTTAACGCGTTCGTGTTCGATCTAGAATTGTACACAAGTAAGCGATTTAAGACGTGCGCTGGTTTGGTTTTTCAGGCGAGGAAACGTGTCTTGTGGTGCACAGGATATACACGCGGCGGCCATCTTGCGTACGCACAGTTAACAGCCAGTATAAATCAGCCTTAAGAGGAACAGAACACTTTGTGTGCTGTTTTAAAGAAGAAGAATAACCTGGTGGTGAGAACAGTAACTCTGCACCACCTTTCTGTAGATGGTTTTTCTAGAACACTGTGTTATTGCTCACCTGTGCAGGTTTGTCAGCTGCCATGTAGCTTTATTAGCGTAAACATGCTGCGTGTTATTACTGCCTGTGGTTGGCGGATTTGAGTTTGTAATGCGTCTCTCTTTCTCTTTCTCTTTCTCCGCAGGTGATAACTCCCACCTGAGCATCGACATCATGGACGAGCCCGGCTCCAGCAGCCCGAGTAACGACGAGGCAGCCATGGCCGTCATCATGAGCCTGCTGGAGGCCGACGCAGGCCTCGGAGGCCCTGTGGACTTCAGCGATCTGCCCTGGCCCTTGTGAGACTTTGTGCAGGAGAAACGGCTCTTCATCGCACTGTGACCTCTGACCTCCGGGGGTCAGGCTGCTTCCAGGAGCGACCACTTGACCCCCGACACTGAGCAGGAATCACGTTTAAAAAAAATAATAAATCATGCTCGTGTATTGGAGAACTTGCGTCGCTGCTGCTGTAGATCCTCCACACACACACACACACACACACTCTTCCTGCATCTCTGTACATAATGTCCTCATATAAAAGAGACGTCTATATATATCTCTTTGTGGTTTAATGTTTTTACACTACAGAATGGTATAAATGTTAAATATCCTATAAGCAGACTGATACTGTAATTCTATCTTTATGCAAAAGTATATATGGTAAAAGTGTATTGTAACAGCAGTGGATATTTTTAAAATACAGTGTTTTATTTCCCTTCATGTCTGAGTGTTGGTGTATCTCAGAAGACGTACGATATTACGCAATCCTGCTCACTTTACAGGAGATCGATCGTTCTGATCTCGACCAGCGGCTTGACTTTCGAGGAGTCGTTCTGTGAGCGGACGTCGCGTTCGCGCCCTTTCCTGCTTCTCCTCAGCTCATCGGTGCTTCTCAGCCGTGAGAGATTTTTGCTCGGTGTTGCCATCCAGTGGCTGAGTTCTGGAAGAAATGATTACTTCATGGTGCTTGGAAAGAAAGAAAGATAGAAAGAAGGAAAGGAAGGACAGTCCACCATGACGGATTGACAAACCACAGCAATCGGATACCTTTTATTAAAATACACATCAAGCTATAAAACGAGGTGGCGTTCGAAAACAAAGTGGTGTCGCCCTGCCGCTAAAAAAAAAAAAGACGAGAAAAGTAGGATCAGAGGTTGTGACATCACGTGTACGGTTTTACATCTGACTGAGAAGCTGTGCGAGGCGTGTCGGTAGTGGCTCAGATCGCCGTTTTACTCCTTTCGCCCAATCCAATCCATCACTAGACAGGACACGCGCCTTCAAAAGTCATTAGACACGTGGAATCAGGAAGAGCTGCAGCCTTGGAAACGGACGACCCCAGACACAGTCGGAGAGCAAGCTCGGCTCTAATCTAATCTAAAGAACCGCTCTTCAGTTTCCTTCACCACACGGACAACAGGAGGACGGTGTGTGACCACTCCAACCACACTCGTACCGCAGAAAGCCTCTGTGTGTGTGTGTGTGTGTGTGTGTGTGTGAGAGATTAGACCTGCTGAAATGTTTGGACGAGACAGATTGTGCTGCGCTCGATGTCTAATGATTAACGTTTTGAGGTTTTTTTGTTCGTGTGCTTGCATTGTTTTGAGTCCGTGAGCTGTGACGCACCAAGCCGCCCGTCGCTTGTGGTTTTGTTTTGTGGCATTTCAATGATGCCATTGGCGCTGGCTGAGGCTGGTGGAAGACGGTGCAGTGAATCGGTGAAGGGGGGAAAAGCACGGCTGTATCTAAATCGATCTAAAGGTTAAGAGTTACACAGGTTACCAGTGCCATCACAGCGGTAGCTAGGCTCTCGAGTCTGACGCCCGAAGCGTGTTCAGTAGTACGTCAGAACAGGGTACAGGCTCTACAGATAGGCTTAATGCACTAGTATGCGATTTGGGACACTTGCTGCTGCTGGCAAATTAAATTCTTCCTCTTCGTTACCTTGGAAGTCCGAACTACGTAATTACTACGTACTGCAAAGTGGGTGAAGAACATGGCTACCTCCATGTGCATCTTTTGTTAGCAACAAGCCAGCTAACGTTTGTGATACGCGAACTGTATACAGTCAGGTCTATAAATTCAGCTAGTGAATGTTTCTGTATTTTGATAAACACTAAAGCAAATACTGTGTGTGTGTGTGTACAGTATAGCTCATTTAAAGGTGAAGAAGTGCTACTGTGTTTACTGTGAGCAGCCATGTTGCTTTGACGTCACTTGCTGAACTCAGGCTTTCGGAGACCATCCTGAGTTTACGAGTAGAAATTTGTTTGGCTTTGTTTCTTCCTAGTCTTTTTTTTCCCCTCTTAATCTACATTAATGCACTTAACCAGCTACCTACCTAACTATCTCACCTATCTGCATTATTACATTACAATACTTTACATTAGATAACACTTTTTATCCCGGTTAAATTAGGGGTCAAAAAAATTTCCGGGTCAAAATGTGACACCGGGAAGCTCGGTGCCGCTTCGAATCGGCTCAGTAATGAATTTATGATTGGTCGAGCCCTGTGTTTGGACTAGCTGTGTTGTGTTGCAGGCTTGGTGTGTCAGGGCTCTAAAACTCAGACGAAGAACTGGATAGTTGCAGGCCACATACATCATCATCATCATCATCATCAGTAGATAATCGAAGCATTTGTCCATGGAGTGGTTTTCCCCTTTGAACACTGCCTGGATGGTCTGCACTTGCTGATCCACTGCTCTGAACCCTACAGCATTCAGCACACGGGTCTCTTAAGGCAGGGAGGGGCTCGGAAAGGCATTGTGGGTTCGGCTGCCCGTCTGCAGTGACGTGTGTGTTGCGTGGATTCAGCCAGTGTGTCCAGACTACGCTCGCATTTATAAAACTCATACAGCCGGAGCTGGAGCGTCCGGATCAGGGTGGTGGTGGTGGTTTGGCAGGATGTCCAGTTCGTCCACTTGAGGCCCTGCGTGCAGCGCCACCAGCTGGTCGTGAGGCGTGTCCGCCGCCGCCGCCGCCAGGTTGCTGATGGATTTGCTCTTCACGCACTGGAAGTCGACGTGGCGGCTCTTGCCCTCCTCTTTCTCCCAGGACATGCGGATGAACGGTCTCTGCACGTAGTTATAGATGACCTCGGGCCGGCCACCGGGACGCTTCTTCACTTTCTCCTTGTAGGTAGGATAACCTGAGAGGAGAGGAGAGGAGAGGAGAGGAAGGAGATGATATCACATCACACACCTCAGATCCTGTAGAACGCTCTAACGATTTTAACTCCAGTGATAAGTGAGCACATGAACAATTTTCAGACTTCTTTTCCATAAGTTTCTGGTGTTGAGGATCTGGTTTCGATAATACTCTGATAAGCAAATTAATTCTACACGGCAGACAAGTCGCTTTCCTCCACCCCGTAACCCGACCTCTTACCTTCAATGCCTAATCGGATCTTCTTCAGTCCTCTCTCCTTTAACACCGACTTGGCAACGTCCCGATTCTCGATGTATTTGAAGAATCGATACAGTTTTGTGCTGTAGATGACTAGAGAGAAGAGGAGGAGACGAACAGGTCAGCGTGACGACAAAGCCGGATCTTTCACGTTAAACGCTAAAACATTATAAATATATTAAAACGAGGTTCTGTAGCAGGCGAATGTCATCACCACGAATGGAATAGAGTAAAAATTCTCCAGCAGAACCAATAAACGTACGCCGAAGGAAAATGTATACTGTAGTTTTCTAAACATGAACCATCGTGGCTCCGTTCTCCAATCACGTGCATTTCTGTAACTTATTTAGCTGAAGGCAGCTCATCGGACCAGAGCGCAGCTCCAAGGCTACAGACATTTAATCTGGGGAAAAAGGGAGTCTTTTCCCACACTTGCATTGACTTTTTTTTAATTTTATTTACTCTCTCTGTTCTGATAAGTGAACTGACGGCATTGTTTTTTTTTTTATTATTATTATTCCTGTGTCAAATTTAAAAACCGATGCATCTCATCTTTTCAGGATCTCTGGCTTAAGTCAAAAGTGGTAACGTGAAGCGCCGTGTGTGTGTGTGTGTGTGTGTGCGCGTGTTATAAATAAGACACTGACTCTGAGAGTACTCCTCGCCCATCTGTGGCGGATACTCTTCGTCCCAGTCCACCACGTCGTCGTCCGTGAGCACCACGACGTGGCACTCCCTCTCTCCGCTCTGAGCGCTGGCCACCATCAGCGGCAGCACCATCTCCTCCAGGTACGACTCGAACTGCCTCCGCGCGCCGTCATTCGACAGCTCGTGCATCAGTGCGCCTTTTTGAGATGGGGGAAAAAAGAGAAACACTCGTCAAGTGCTTTTATTTACTAACATGCTGTCCATCGTTCAGCAGAAACATACAAAACTATAATGAGAATACGAACGGACGTCGCAGAGTGTTTTATTCCTCTGGCACCACAGCACGTTCCCAAGGATTACAATTTTTATGAATTAAAGAACACACGTTTTATCTGTTTATAGTAAAAAGTCTGTTCCCGTTATATCGTACGTTTACAGGAGCTACGACGAGTCATTCCCTCGCTTTCTCTTGGATTTAATGAGACAGAAAAAAGTAGCTTGTTACTACGAAACCACAAAGCGGGAAAAAACTCCTCCGTCCTCAAGATGTCAGAAAATTTAAAGCTAAATCACCTTTAGCTCTGACTACGAAGTTACGCAGCGCTGACACTGGAGACTCCTTCCATAAAATGTTAAACAAACATCTTCACCACATCAGCAGTTTTTTAAACTGTTCATGTGGAGCCTTTACTGTACAAGTCCCTGTCAATGGCCTGTTACTATAGCAACGATCATGCAATAGAAAAGGTACATTACTAGAATTCAAAAAAAAATATATATATATATGATCTCAGACTCACTCTTAATTTATCAGAATTTATCTGTGATAATATTTCACTCCTACTTTTCAAATAAACTGCACTTTAAACTGCACATTATGACGCAGCTGTAGAACTGCTAGTAAACCAGCTCACAGGGATATGACCCCTTTAGGCAAAAGTTAGCCGTGCTGCGTAAATGGCTAGCTTAGGAGCCCAACGTCTGGCTAAAAGATCTGCAGTCATGACGTCGTGATAGTCTCAATTGCGTACTGGATCGGTCCAGCGCAGCTGAGCGCATGTTATGACCCCACACCCTCATGCTTATCGAGCCATAAACAAATCTCAACGGAGCTGTTTATCGTCCCGGGGTCGAATTTCACCGAAACGCCAATCTGTCTTACTCCGAATCAGCCGCACGCTCCTGCTTTTGGCAACGATCAGATACCCAGGATCCTTATCCACCTGATATGGGCAAAAAAAAAAAAAAAAAAAGAGTGGATCGGATATCGAAAGGGAAAAAAAAAAAAAGAAGAGGAATGAATCAGATCCTGTAAGAAATGCAAAAGAAAGAAATTTGATTTTTTTATTTATTTTTTATTTTTGGAACTGTTCATGTTTACATACTATATAAAGATGCAGAGATGATACCGATACTGAAACCTTGATTATCAGTCGATGTCCATCTGATATGTCTTTGCATTTTGAACAATACAGAAAACATACATGGCTAAAAACACGACTTGGACAAAACCGCATCTTTCACACAAAAATCTTATCTCGATTTATAAATAAATAAATACAGCTCAAAAAATAAATCTTTCCCAAACCCAATTCTTTTTTTCCCTGGTATTGCTCCACCAGTACGGATCCTGAGTATCGGATCAGTTCCATCTCTATATAAACAGACTTGACTGTATTAGGAGTATCGATATCGGCTGAGGAGCAACGTTTCTGCGTCAGAATCCGAAGAGAAAGCGAGGTATCGTGCCATCTCTGATCTGAACAGTTCCACTAGCCGGGTGCATCATTTAAAATTTCCATGACACAGCTCCTCAGATTAGCATGTGAATGCGGAACACGCGCTCGCTGTCACTAACACACACTGAGATGGAAACGGAAAAGTCAGAGATGAGCATAAACTCGCGCCCGTGATGAGCGGATCAATAGCCGCTGTGGCTGCTGACCCGTATCTGACGAGCACGCCAGAAACTCCTGACCTATTTCCATTCTCTCCAGGAGTCATCCTTCTCACACACACACACACACACACACACCAACACAGGGATCCCCGACACGCTGCGTTAACAAGCCCATCTGCCCATCTTCTTCGCCTATCAGGAGAGGTTTTTTGCAGAAATCTTTGCGGCGCTTGTTGAATACTCACTCAGATCTCTGCACTTGATGGTGCTGTAGTCGAAGGAGATGCAGAGGTAGTCACATGCCTCCCTCAGCTCGGGAATGGAGATCCCATCAGGGCAGCGGATTATCCCCGATTTGTAATAATCCTGCCATGCACACAGAGTGAGTGAGTGAGAGAGAGAGAGAGATGCAGAAGGAAGACAAAAACGGCAGCCATTACTGCAGCAGCTCCGCACACACACACAAAAGACACATACACACAAAACCAAGCAGGACAAATACACAGCGCTGACCGGCTCGCACGTTTAAATCCTGCCAAGTGTGAAGCGCATCGAAGAACGACGCGCTCCTTTTCAATAGAGTAGCTCGAAAGGCAGCGAGTGTCTCTCCGAGCGCGCGACACATCCGGGTTTTTATCTGCTTATGCTGGAAACGGCTCTGAGATGGTGCTTACATCGCCATCCAAAGGATCTAATGATACTCTCTCTATCTCTCTCTCTCTCTCTCTGTTCACTCCACAAACACACAGCTGAGTGCAGAAACAAAAATCCACCAATAACAAAAAGGTATTGATGTTTGTTAATAGCAACAACTAGAAACTTAGTTACCATGGATACAAAACCTAAAAAAATAAAAAATCTAGCATAGCTTCATTTACAGATCATATCATATCATATCTGACAAGACGACTGAGATTTGAGATTTTCTCGATGTTATGCGAATTAGCACTGACGTAGCAAACCCAAGCGATCGGCTCGAATGATTCCTCGGACCAATCCATCGCTGTTGCTATGGAAACGATAGCACATTCGAACGAGAACATTGCTATAAACCTGAACTACCGTCAGAGCTGCTGTTATAGAACGTCTTAATGAAAATCTTTGAAGGCTTCAGGACAGAGTTGTTCACGCTTTGTGGTTTACAGTTAACATGATAGCCGTGATTTTTTGATTCATTAACTTCATGAGAGAGGAGAAAAAAAAAGAAGAAGAGGCTGGTGAGGGAACAACTGTTTGTAGCTGCTATAAAGTAAGTGAGAACTGAGCTAACTTGCGACTAGAACATGCGACTAGAACTGTGTAAAATAGTACGACATGTCGTTCTTTCTTCTTCTTCTTCTTCTTCCGGCTTTTCCCTTCAGGCATCTCCACAGCAAATCATCGCTCTTCACCTATCCCTATCTTCTGCATCCTCAACACTTGCACCCACTAGCTTCATCTCCTCATTTATTACCTCCATA
>CM074951.1:24628956-24639786 GCA_037577455.1 Pangasius macronema | reverse complement strand
AATTTTTTATTTATGGAGGATTGTGAAATTGCGAGTCCATCAGAAGGACCCTCATATACTTGGGGAATTGAAGACAATTTGCCAAGAGATATTGGCCAAATTTCATTTTTTTTAAAAACATATCTTTGTTTAGGAATATGAATAATGAATAATTATGAATAATCCTGTACAAAGACAAAAGGCATTATGTGTGTAAATTTGACGCTGATATATACACTGGAAGTATCTTAAATAACAAAAACGGAAGTGTGTGAATACTCATTTCTCCGCACCGTACAGCTCATACATAGTACGTATGCATATGTATTATTCATACGGTACATACAGTACGCTCTTTCTGCAGATTTTCATTTTTGCATATCACTCACTTTGCACACACTCGTAAAATCCCCCAACTGCTCCCCGGGCGCCGCAGCTAAAATGGCTGCCCACTGCTCCGGGTGTGTGTTCACGGGTGTGTGTNGCACTTGGATGGGTTAAATGCAGAGCACAAATTCTGAGTATGGCTCACCACACTTGGCCACAAAGTCACTTCACTTCGATGTGTATATACTCACTATACAAACTATCTTGCTTTTTTGTATTTGGTATCTTAGAGCAGAGGTTTCTGGGGATCATTTGGTCATGTGTAATGAACACCTGGGGCCGTGAGGTGGATGTACTCGCGTATAAAGGCCGCTACTCCATCTATACTCCAGAGGAAATTCTTGACATCACTGCAAATGTCCTACAAAGTTAAGCAAGCATTACGATCCCCCAACTGCTCCCCGGGCGCCGCAGATAAAAAGGCTGCCCACTGCAACGGGGGTGTGTGTGTTCACAGGTGTGTGTGTGTTCACTACTGTGTGTGTGTGCGCTTGGATGGGTTAAATGCAGAGCACAAATTCCAAGTATGGGTCACCACACTTGGCCACAAAGTCNACTTGGATGGGTTAAATGCAGAGCACAAATTCCGAGTATGGGTCACCACACTTGGCCACAAAGTCACTTCACTTACTCTCCTGTCCAAATAGGTTTCTCTGCTCTATTCCAGTGCCGATCAGCTCTCCGCGCACAGCCCACATTATCCATCATGCTCAGAGATTTAGCCTGAAGGCTAGTCGATAGCTGCCAGAAAAACCTCTCAGTCCAGCACGGCCTCGGGCCCACGTACAGACCCACAATGCACCTGGGGACAGCCCGAGATTCTCCTCGACTCGAGCAGATTTAATGAATGTAACACGGTTTCAGCTCTCCGAAATCAAACTGTGCTCATATTAACTTTGAACTTTTTTGAGCTGTGGACAATTTTCTGTTCAGAGAGACTTTTGATGTTAAATTTATAAAATACTTATTTAATTTATTTTAAACCTCTGCAGTTTATCATGGGGGGTCCATAACTAGTCACAGATACTCGTGTTTAATAGTAAAATGTAAGATTTTACTCTATGTACCCATAATTAGCTTAATCTCGTACTGATAATATGACCGAAATCCAACCTTTATTTGAAGTTAACGTTGTGGATGTTCATTGTGACAACTTGGTCTGGTTGAAATCAGATCTCCTGCATTCACTAATCAGAATCCCATGATCCTCTCCTGCACAGATCCATAAAGCAAAGCCTGCATTTCTGGGATAATTGGTGTTTCGGATGCTTTTGTTTTCCCAGCTGCTGGATTGTTCTTTACATAGCAGTACCGAATCCCGTTTAATTGTTGCCTTGTTAAACTTCGAGGCAAAAGAACAAAGCAAAACCTGAATAACATCTCTCTCCAAATAATGCCTTTCGAACGGAATACTGTTTCATTAGCAACTCATCGCACTTAGAAAACCAGAAACACTGCTGCATAACGTGCGCTGACATTTCCGACTTAATAATAGCGGCAAAGGGTTTTAAGAGGAAAGTGAATGGTATTGCTTTCTCAGCAGTTCAGTCAGTACATCCTGATGCAGAGAAGTTCACCACCAAGGACGATCGCTCCCCTGGCAATGCTACAGATGAGTCAGTGTGGGTGAAGCATAGACCCTGACTTACTGAAATCCTCCTTTAGGAGGTGTGTGAGTGTGTAACAGATGAGTGTGTTGTTTTAACTTGAGTAGTTGTACTTCGTTACTATACTTAAGTACCATTTTCTTGAGTGTTATCGAAATGGAATAATTGTACTCTCATCCAACCAATGACTGTACGCTGTATATCACTCGAATGGGTTCAGGTTAGCATCCAATCATTCCAGTTTAGCATCCAAACAAAACTTCTCATAGTACACAATGTAGTTAGCGCTATAGCGCTATAGCTCTCTCCATGCATCTGAAGAGGAGTAATCCACCTGAGTACAGTGTATTTCAACATACTAGAGTTAGCAAAGACTCGTATAAAATGAGGCACCACTTGTACCTCCGTAAAAGGCATGAAGTAAATCTAACTTGAAAAAGCATGCTGAGGTATTGTTGAGTTTCGCTAATTCGATAACATTAACTGGCTATAGTTATGTTAGCCTGTCTTTGCTAATGCAAGGTTTTTACTAGCATCTGTTCCAGTAGCTAACTTCATGGGCTAGCAAGTCAAATTCTAGCTAACACTAAAGAGATCGAGTAATGTTTTTAGGCAAAAGGGAGTAATTGCTTTTCACATGAAAATATGACATCAGCTTCATTAATTTCATCAGTGAAGTTGTTATGTTTAAATGTACTCAAGATTTTGACTTTCACTTCAGTACATTTTTGGCTTCCAATTTTAATTAAGATTATTATATATTATCTTTACCTTCACTTACACATCATTTCTCAGTATTTTGTCCATTTCTACACCGGAGTGATGATGAACGGCTAAGTAAAGAGCAAACACTCTCTTCCTCTGATACAAATCTTCAAATCCAAGAAATCCTTTCTTCAAATAAATACGACAAATCCAAGGTTTTAAACATGGACATGGATAATTAATCAACAAACTACATAATAAAATTCCATCACTAAAGATTTTTTTATTAGTGAAATATCATTTGCTAAACAAGTGGCCACTTGCTGAACAATAAGAGGAGCAGATTTTATTCACACTAATGCATCATGTACATTTGTACATTTGTACACTTCTCTGGTCACAAGCTTCAGGATCATGATTGCTTATTCATACTTATTATATACGTTTTTTCACACTGTAACACAATGTGCTTCAGAGCAAGATTTAGTTCCCAGAATCCTGTTATGTATAAATAGTTAGCGCTGAGGAGGTGAGATAATCATGGTGGGTCTGTGACGTCAGTCAAATCGCCTCCTTTGAGAGAACTCGGGCGCTTCTTGGCCCTATTTATTGATAACATGTACTGGACTATCTAGAAGTTTGAAATGCAAGAGTAATTCAGAGTAGTAAAATATGTAAAATACTAGTGTAGCAATTTCACCGTTTAATGAGGATTATTAAATTTATCATATTTAATCTTGGCTTGTTCAGATTAATAGTATGGTAATAATGGTAATACGTGACTTTTATGTATCTGATTTAATTCTGTGAATATAAAACAAAACTCCTACAAATTATACAACTATGAAAATCTAAAGCTAAAACTCATTTATAAAATAAAAATTAATTTATAGATTATATGCGGTACATTATATTATACAAAATGTGAATATATATATATATATATATATAATATAGGAATGCTAGGTACAAGACATGGATATACACAAGAAGGGACACCAGCCAGTCAATCGCATGGCAACTCTCTCTCTCTCTCTCTCTCTCTCTCTCTCTCTCTCTCTCTCTCACACACACACACACACACTCACACACACATACACACGTAGTGGCATGTTTCTGGGAAGTGGGAGGAAATGCACAAGGACACGGATGATGTTGGCTCCAAAGCCTTGAGCTATGTAACATTGTGAATTCATTTTAAATGTGTCTTATATAAAAGAATTTTTAGCCGCTACATCCTGTGTGTCCTCCAACACGAATCAGACCTTAAGAAGAAATAACTCTAAAAAAAATCTGTTCAGACAAAACCTTGCACTTAGCTTTAAAATGCAATAAAACTCCACTCGATTCATAACTCCAGTGATCTGTCGTAACTCCCTCTCTCTCTCTCTCTCTCTCTCTCTCTCTCTCTCTCTCTCTCTCTCTGGACAACATTAGAACATGACAGAGAAGACGACCAGGCTGTGAAGTGAACCTCTCGTCAGTGGAGAAGGTCACACTCTCTATGAGACCTGTTATATAAGCACCAGTCCCGCACTAGCGGAAATGAAAAAGACATCTGACGGCTCTGCCCTTTTTAGAAGGAAACCAGAGGGTCATTAGAGAGTCCACAGAACACAAAGTGGATGTTATGTGTCAGGGATCAGAGACGCTACAAAGCTTCAGACATTTCAGATGAAGCGACTTATTTAAAGAGGATACAAAAGGTGCTACAATTAAAGGTATTATAATTGCAATCCCAGTTTTGGGGTTCTTTATTTAATTAAATCTAATTGAGTGTGATTATTGGTGAGCACTTCCTGGATCAAGGATTATTTATTGCTGATAGTCTGAAACATTCTAACCTCAAGAACATTAAACTATTAGCGCCCTTGGCTTTGTTTGGGTCAGTCGCGAGCGTCACGGCAAAGTCGCCGTGACTCGTAGTTAATAAGCGTCGGTGAAAAAACTTTTACGATTGGGAAACTTTTGATGACGGCGTCTCAAATGCCATCTTCTTCAAACCTCCGGCTTCATAGGAAGCAGACAATTCATCTGAACGTGGTGTCAGTGTGAGAAAAAAAGCAAGAGATACTCCGACACTGACAGATCCCATTCTGTCAGTCGCCCAGCGCACATCCTGACAACTTTTTTTCCGAGAAGTACTCGAGCCGGAGTTCACGAGAGGTCTTTAAAGCTCAGCAGAATCAGCAGGTAATCTGCAAAGAGCTCGGAGTGAGCAGCGGGAGGGTTTAACAAGCGTCGGTTATTTTTTTTCATAATTGAAACAAGTGAGTCATGGCAGCCAGAGGCAGAGCTTGAGTTTATTTTATGCTGCTTTTCTCAAATATGTGGTAAGAAAGCTGTTTATTAATACATCATTAACATGAAACAATACACAAACAAACTAATTCTGCTCTTGCTCAAAGACGATGATGTGCCGCAATAAATTATGTCACAATACACTCAGGCCCGGTTTTATACATGAGTAAAAAACAATCCAAATTGTGCCATGAAGCTTGTGAACACACATTAAAGCACCTGGAAAGTCTCAACTCTGCTGTGCTGCTTCATCAGATGTAGGGACGTGATGGAGATATTCATTCATTCATCTTCAGGAAGTGCTTTAACCCGGCTGGGGTTGTGGTGGATCCGGGGTCTATCCTGGGAATACCGAGTGTGTGGTTGGTATCCACCCAGGATGGGATGCCAGTTCATCTCAGGGCACCACACACACACACACACACACACACACACACACACACATTCACACATTCATTCCCATGTAGAGCTAATTTACACACGCCAATCCACACACCTACTGGCATGTTTTGGGAGATGCGAGGAAATAAAGAACCTGGAGGAAACCCACATGGACGTAAGGAGAACGTCCAAAACTGTACATCGAAACTGTAAATCCTGGATGTCAAACTCAGCAAGACTGAGCAACACACCACTCAAACTGGCAAATGAGGCATGAAAAGTCAAAGCAAAGACAGCAGGAGAAGGAGAAAATTGATATCCTTAAACAACTGTCTAACATGTCTTCAGGAATAAGAGAAGATTGCGAGGACAGGCAGGTAGGCTGTGAGATACGTCTTATTAAAGATCCTTCAGGGAAATTGCAGTTGAAGCGGCCCATGCTAAGAATGATATATAAAGCGTGAGGCAGCAATCATCGATCACTCTTTCAGGCTTTTCCAAATAGCTTATGTATATTTTTCTCCACGCTCACTACTATTTTCTTCAAGCTGACCACCAGCCTTCTTCTTTCAGTCCAAATCCTCCTCCTCCTCCTCCTCCATGGACTCTCACTCAGCCTCCCAGTTCCTCAGAGAGTAGACTTTCAACCTTAATCAGAGCTTACTAAAGCTGAGTTTGTAAATGTGGCCAGGGTTTGAACCTGACAGATCCTCAGATACTTCACATACTACTCATTACATACTTCGTTAAATTGTCTTCATAAATTCACAGGAAATGGCAACGGATTGTATATTTTATTTCCCCGAGGCAGTCATCCTCCTCAAAATCCACCTGAGCACATTTCCATTATACAACTCAGTGCTATCTTCTGGACTGTACTCAAGTTCTCAAGCTCTCAAGGATGTGATGCTTAAGGTGTCCTCCAGAATTATTGGCACCCTTAATGATAATTAGCGGAACATGAATATATATATATCATCACTTCTCTGGCCTGAAGACTTTCCCATGATGGAAAACTTCCTGACATACTTTCTACAAAAAAAAGAGAAAAAAAAACAGCACTTAAGGATATAATCTTTAATCAGCTTTTCTATCCTCTTCCAGTTTGTTGTTATTTGGCTCAGTACATGGCTCAGTACAGGGAAGCAGGTCTCCTCCATTTAAAATGTTACAGCATGAGTAAAAAATAAGCCATTTTAAACCTGCTGAGCCTAATGAGTGAGTGCAGCTGCAGATTGGCAGGTTTTTATACAAAAAAAAAAAAATAGGTCGGTTTGGCTTACCAAATTGATTTGAAGATATTTGTGGTTACCGGGTCAGGAACGGGTTTCTAAAATTGGGCTCATGCAGGACTCTGCTCCATTTACGACAAACTCTGGGGCTATGTTCGCATTACACATCTGCAGTGATTGTATGCCACAGTGATTATCACATTAGCAGGGATTATGGGTATCATGCATGTGCATAGTCACACTATTTTTAACATTCTGTGCAGGATGGGAACGGACTGCGCAGGAAGTAAGGAGGCTGCACGTGGGAAACATACACATGAGATCAGAGTGTATTGTGTGACTGGAAAGAAGAAACGCAGGTCTGGGCTGGACTGGATCAGTCATGTAACTGTCACACATCGTCTTTACTGGTCAGAAATGGAATTAGGAAGGAATCTGAAATATTGTGTTAATGTGGAAAGAAAAGTAATGAAAACAAGCATAAATCTCAGAGCTGAAGTGTTTGCAGTTAACAGGTGTCTCCATGTCGGTACAGGGATGGAGCTGGACACCGAATTCACTACATTTCTCCTGGGGGTGGAATGGTCGTGCAGCAGGTAGCGTCTCTGTCTCACAGCTCCAGGGTCCCTGGTTTGATACTGAGCTCAGGTTACTGTCTGTATGCAATGTTCCTCTGGGTTCTCCAGTTTCTTCCCACCTCCCAAAAACATGCCAGTAGATGAGTTGATGACTCTGAATTGTCCCTAGGTGTGAATGAGAGTGTAAAGGTGTATGTGTGTGTGTGTGTGCATGGTGTCCCACCAATGTCTCATCCAGTGTGTGTTCCCAAACTTACTCCCAGTGTTCTTGGGATGGGCTCCGAGTCCACCGTGACCCTGACCAGGCTAAAGCGCTCACCCAAGAGAAATGCCATGTCACATGTTTTTGGCTAACACTGTATCTAGCCAAGTAGAATGAAATGATGGAAAGTTAGCTAGGGACCTAATGTGGATGGGAGTAAACAAATTATTCCAGTGCTTTTGTGGCAGATTGCACCTTTAACTCTGGATATCCAGATATTTGAATAACTTCTCGCATCGCTACGCATAGAATTAGCCCTTACGTCTCTCAGTTCTCAACTCTTCAACCTGTTTCCCTCCTGAATACAGTTTTTTCTTTCTCTCTTTCATAAACGTTTATGCATTTATAAAGCAGGAAAGGAAGCAGATATACACAGCCCTTGCCCGCAGGTCTCTAAATCCCTAAACACCACTTCACATTTGTGGTCTAATAAAGTCTGATTGATTGGATGCGAAATCTTCCTGAAGATATGCAAGATCAGATTAATGACTTTTACAGGAGAAAAAAAGCTCAGGCTAATTTTTTGGACCGTCCCTAGAGGACATGCATGATGTATATGCATGATATTGATGTATGATATTACATGTGGAGAATAAAACAATCAATCAAAGACGGAGTGGTGTGACGCGGCCTAGTGTGAAGTTATAGCTACTAGCCTGAAGTTGATTATTTTCCATTAAGAGCGTGTCCCAAAGTGATTTTCGCCTTGACACAGCGCAGTACAGAAGCACTATGCTCTGTAATTGATATTTAATTGCTCTGTCCATATGGTTTGTAGGCAATCTCCTCTCAGTGTCACTGTGTGTGTGTGTGTGTGTGTGTGTGTGTGTGCAGATGCAGTAAGAGCCATTCAGTGCAAATGTTATTTGGCTTCAGGAGATAAAATCAGGTTTATCTGGCTAGCAGTTACACTATAAGGCCAAAAGTATGTGGACACAATGGATTTCTGACATAACATCTAACTATATATAACTAGCGTTCTCACGCCTCGAAGGATCTCTCTGCTCAACGAATCAGGAGTTACGCTTCAATGCCTCTAATTACTCCAGCTGATAATCCCGGAGAATAGTTGATGATTACAGTTCAGTACAGTTCAAGCCTCAGGAGAATAGCTCATAATGGGAACACAGTCTAAACCCTGCAGACCGCTGAACTACAGCTGCGAGACAATTTAAAGGAAAATCTGATGGCTCTGTTATGCTCTGGGGGGCTTTTATTTAGAAAGAAGCTTCAATGCAAATCAATACAAAGTTCTTCAGACTGATCTCCTTAACGCTCCTATAATGAAACACTTCTGTTCTACTGGGTGTAGTATCTTCCGAGTTGACTCCGCCCCCATTCATGGGGCAAGACGGCTCAGTGAGGAGTTTAATGCGGAAAATTATGTAAATCTCTTGGAAGAACAGTGTTCATCACTCCATTACGGTTTCAGAGACGTGTAGAATCGATGCCAAGGCATACTGAAGCTGTTCATGCACCTCGTGGTAACTCAACACCTTACTAACACACTTTATGTTGGTTTTTTAAAATGCTAAATTGTAGTTGGATAAGTTTCACAGGTATACTGATCGTACCTTCGTCAGGAAAGGATTTTAGAGCTTTGAGTCATCACTTCTTCTTCTTCTTCTTCTTCTTCTTCTTCTTCTTCTTTGGGCTTTTCCCTTCAGGGGTCTCCACAGCGAATCANGCCTGGCAGCTCCATGTGCAACATTCTCCTACCAATATACTCACTCTCCCTCCTCTGAACATGTCCAAACCATCTTAATCTGGCCTCCCTAACTTGACCGAGTCATGACTTACACTCAACTATTTTCAAGGGAAAAAAAATCGCTGCTCTCCGTGATTTTCATCTAGCTCTGTCACCTGCAGTAAGCTACCCATCTGAATGGAGAAACACTCCTTTATTCTCCACTCGTTCTGTCAGTGCAGTTTGTTTAAAAAAAGGAGAGACTGGCTAACCATGCCGAAATATTCTGAGTGTTCGCTAAGGTCATACGTGCACGTTCACGAGTCTTAGCTGCCATGTACAAAACTGTCAATCACCTCATTAACCACGCCCTTTTACTTCTCATCAAAGAACTCGTATAAAACACATTTAACACATGAAAGAAAATACTGTGGGGGGGAAGGGGGTTATCAGGGTCAAATGAACTCGTAAAAATGCTTTACAAAATAATCTGTGCAAGATCTGTCCCTTTCACTAACACGGGAATGGGCGGCGTTCAATGTTATACTGCACCCGGCCAATAGAGGGCCTCAGAGACATTTAGGCTTTCACAAAGGAAACTAACAGAAAATAGGAAAGGAATGAACCTAGTGCTTACCATTTTGCAAACCTGCCTACACAAAACTGCCATATGGAATTGCGCAATCAATCCATTCTATGTAAAAGCAAACCTGTGATTACGAGCCTCGCCCCCAGGAGAAGCCAGAATCAGGCCTGCGTGAGGACTCAATGATGTGAGACAAATCTGAAAATACCCTTAGTTCACAAAGGTTTTAAATGTCTTCAGGCTCACTGCCTCCGTTCTGCACTGTTCGTTATACTTATTGTATGTGAAGGCTGTAGACAGACGCCAGTAGAAAGTAAGCTAAATAAAGAACATTTCCATGTCGCTTTGGCAAAATCTATTCATGTTTTCTTAAAATAGACATGTCAAAGAATATTATCAGGAGAAAAACTCAATTTTGGTTTTCTGGCTGTTTTCCAGAATTCAGCCACAGTGATATCCAACAGTTTTTTTTTTTACTGCTTGCGTGTGTTTGTGTTCCTGTCTCTCAGTATTTAGTTCTCACCCTCTCCCTCTCTTTCTGTCCCTTCACACTGTGACACTCCACACTGCAGAGGCGGTGTGTTAAAATGCCACCATCTGTGATCCCGTTTAGCTCTTTATGTACTATGCTAATAAATGCCCCTCCCTCGACCGACCTGCGACGATGCCAAACCGTCACAAACACGCCAGCAGCACAAGACGCTCAACTACTAAACCGGCAGGAGGATTTACAAGCTTTGGGTTCTCGGGCAGCTGACTAACGGTCATGAAAACAACACTGCCGTTCTGTCAGGATGGTAGGAGAAAAGTGTAAAAATGGAAGAGAGAATAACGTCTAATAATGGCTGCGCCGTATGTCGTGTGAATTTATTACAGACACTTTTACTTTGAAAGGGATATAACTTTAAAATCTATACAATTTTGTGTAGCTAATTGACCAAGTCATGTTTGGTGTCTGAAGTCAGAGTTTGCTTCTTTACTTGTTGCACTGGAACTACGTTATTCAAACATGTGTGCACATGGACGCACAGACAACTAATCATATATGGGGGCAGTCGTGGCCTAATGGTCTGAGAGTCGGACTTGTAACCTGAAGGTGAACCTGAAGGTGGTGGGCTCGAGTCT
>CM074951.1:24543608-24555655 GCA_037577455.1 Pangasius macronema | reverse complement strand
TATTGAGGGTGGCAGAGAGCGCTGGTCATTCACTCCCCCACCTACGATCCCTGCCGGACCCGAGACTCGAACCCACGACCTTCAGGCTCACCTTCAGGTTACAAGTCAGACTCTCAGACCATTAGGCCACGACTGCCCCAAAGTGGCATTTATTTTAAAGAAAGATACCACAAACACACTTTTCAAGCAAAACATTTCCCAAAAAATATTCTCCAGATCAGAAAAAAAGAAGTTGGATATATTGTAAAAAAAAAAAAATTTTTTTAAAAGTTCAAAGATGAAGGACTTGAATGAATGAAAACAGACAACACACAGGCATAGTTGTGAGTGAAATCAAGAAAAACAGGTAAGAAACAGCAGAGAGGATTGCTTTAGAGATCAATGAGAATTACCAAATACAACTTAGAGCACAAACTATTCAAAACAGGATCAATGAGCATGGTTACAGAGGGAGAGTAAACCATTCATCAGCCTGTGCAGAAAGGCAACAGCTTCTGGGGAATTGTCTTATTTTGGAATGAATCCAGATGTTAACTTGAATGATGGTAGTGTTTGTGTGAAGAAAGCTAGGAGAAGAATTCCAACCAAACTGCTCTAAGGGTACTATAAAGCACAGAGGTGGCTGGGGCTGCGTTTCCTACAGTGGTTTTGTTGGCATTGTGTTCATTGATGGCATCATGGACTCAGAGGTAGACAGAGCTATTTTGGATGACAGCTTGCAGAAAACAGTGAAGAACTTATTCAAGCAACAGAAGTGGTCTTTTCAGGAGGATAATGATCCAAAACATACCAGTCACCTTCTGAAAGAATATGTCCCAGAGCCCTGAACCCTACAGAGCATCTATGGGATGTAATGGAGAAGGAATGAGCAGATTGTCGAAGCTCTAGTGTGGATGAACTGAAGGGTTCATTGGCTGAAACTTGGAGGAAACTTCCACCACAACCGGTAAAGGACCTGGTTGCTTCCATGCCTGGATGTTGTCAAGAAGTTCTGCGAAACAAAGGATGGCCAATATTGGGTGTCTAAATACTTTTTTGTCCAATTTTGAACAGTATCTATTTTTTTTTTTTAATATAATCTTTTTTGGTGGGTGGGAATGTTTTTTTTTTTGTTTTTTAAATAAAGAGTGCTTGTGGTAGCTTTCTTTAAAATAAATGCCATTTTGGTTTGACATGTTTTCTAATCCAGTGAAATTCATACATATAGAAGTGTGACTTAAGTGTCCAAGTACTTTGTGGGGCGACTGCATTAACAGCTTTATAATATATAAAAATGTTTTCCTCCAAATTCACCCGACGTTATAGGCTACTGTACAGGACATCTAGTAAGCGGTGTAATGCTTTTAAAAGCCTTTGTGTACTGTTCACATGTTGCAGCTTGGCGCAGGAGGAATGGTTGTTGTCTGCATGAACCTGTTAAAGCCATGTGCGCCATGTGCGCATCATTAACACTAATTAGCGCTTTGTATATTTTTAGGCTGTGCGTTGGTGCTGTTTGGTCCTTTTCAGTCGTGATAAAAGTCTTTATGCTACATTTTGCCATATTTGGATTTAAAAAGGCCTGCATCCTGAGCTGCATCAGTGGGAGTTTAAAATGTTTTATTTCTCGGTGAGTCATGCAGGAGTTAAATGATGCACTGTTGGAGTGTGTGAGAGGTCGAGTTTTCTTTAATACGTATTTTTTGCGCTTTTTGCTGTTTTACAGGGTTCTGTAGTACTAGTAGTAACCTTTCTGTGCAGTTTTGAACGCGTTGCTGGTAAGAGATTAGAACTAATACACTTTGTCCTCATGTCTGGCTTGCTCACGTGTGTTTTGTTTTGTTTTGTTTTTTTTAACCTGGGCTTTAATGTTCCTTCAGGGAGATGCATTGCGTCCAGGTGTGTTGATCCAAACACATGCATCTTATCAAATGATGGACAGAGCTGTAAATGCGCAGCGGGTTATTTTGGAGACCAGTGTGACCAAGGTGCTTCATCACGCGCGCGCACTACATACAGATTAATTGTATAATGTAAAAACCAAGTAGACACTTGATTTTAAAGTCTGCTGAAAATGACCAGAGCTCAAATCTGGGCTGGACTAATCATATAGGAGAGGTCTAATTTCGCATGTTAATGTTTCTCACGTGATTCTAACTTTATTTCCATGGCATCCCATATCCCCATGAAGTCAGATGTGTTTACTTGTGCAAGGTCAGGGTGTAACGTATGAAATGTGCCTGTGCAGATGTTTTTCCACACATGATCATGTGTTCATTGCATGTGGAAAAACGTACATGTATATGATCACATGTGAAATGTATGATTGGTTGATATTTACTCTGGGAAAGATGGAACAATAAAATAGTTTCCTGGGATTTGTCCAGTTTGTTCTGTACTTCTCCAACAAGCGACTGTTTATGTGGTGCACAAAGCATCAGCGCACATGAATTATGTGACCAGACATCATGGATAACTTTCAGTGGTACGTTGGCTTGCAAATGGTGCTAGCAGGTTGGTTATAAATATAAGTAGCTATGTATGGTTAAATTTCGTGTCATATTCAGTGAGCTCTTGATTGGAAGGTTTGGTTTAAATGTCAAGCTGCCTCAATTTGGGTTTCAAGTTGGATTTATCCTCAGCTTTAATCTCCAAGTCTTGACTACTCCATTTCTTTGGATCAAGTGGCAGCCAAATTAATAAATGTACAGTAATTCTCAGATAATGTTGGCCCCCATATGCCAGCAGTCCACTTGGGGGTTTAGAGTCCCGGCTCTCTGGGTGAACTTTGAAGGGCATCCTGGTGCTCAGTGTTTAAATCTAGGTCTTTGGAGTCATTTGCGTGAGAAGTTTGGACCACTTGCACCAGGCAACTTTAATTCTGAAGCTGTATATACACCCGATATGTACCCAAGTAGTTAATGTATCAACAGTGTAATGCATTTCGAACTAATACATTTTAAAACATCAACTTTTAAAGCAAACATGATTTATAGTCTTTAAAACAAATGCCTGAAGGCCATTGAAAGTCCTGGAATTCTAAATCCTCTTTTAGTTTAGTTTTTTCCCCAAAACTCACTCTTGTTCTTTTACAGCTGTAATGATTAATGTCGTGTGTGGAAAAGATTCGATCACCATCTCTGTGATTGAAGACTTTTTCAAATACTACAACATTGGCCTTGGGTCTGTTCACTTGGCCAACTCTGAGTGCCGTGCCAGAAAGGAGGTGATTGCCGGTGTTGCATTTTACACGGTGCGAACACCAAAGGACAAGTACGATTTCTGTGGTGGCAAACCTGTTGAGGTGAGGATATGCATCTGTTCCTGAATTCATTTTGCTCTTTGTGATCCATAGCCATGTTTTATGCTGCAATCCACTGAACTCGGAAGTCAGTTTTCCTGAGTTTTGATCTAAATATATTCCAGTGCTTCTGCTCTGAAAAACTTGGTAAGGTCATTTATGTGGCTAGTCACTGAATTTGATAAACGTCAAGTTTATCTACATGAAATTTTTTTTGCATGATTAGCAAAGAGAAATTGGGTACAAGAGGTCAACGGTCTTGTTCATGTTTGCTTATAAATCAATGGAATTAACATATCTAAACTTTACAAATCAATAAGAAGCTGTTAACACCTTTCCATCATCTGTGTGCCACCATATTGTGATGTCAGATGCATTTATTTTGGAGAACTCCTGACTGGGAATTCCATGTTGACCGTTGCCAGTGGTCAGTTTTTTTTTTCCCAAGTGCATTGAACTGGAGAATTAATCACACAGTATTGATCACCATCCCTCCTGCTGGAGATCCACCTCCTAAAGAGTTTAGTTTAACCCAAATCTGATGCACCTGAGATTGGTCAACTGGATCAGGTGGTTTTTCCAATACACAAAAATCTCCCTACAAAACAGAATCTGGTCCAGTACTTTAAGGTTCCAGTTGGACGTTTTGTTAAAATATAGAAGTTTAATTTCTCAAAATTTGCACCAACACTATATTTAGGCATAGACGATCAGTACATTTTCCGATCACATGGATTGCAACTTCATGAAGGCTCGATCTCTTAAGGGTCTTTCTCTAATAGCACTGCAAAAAAAAAAATAGAAAATTTCTTACTGAGGTTTTGTAACAAATAGGCTTCATCTTGGCCTTTTCTTTCTCACTAATGCATCAAAAGTGTCTGGCAATAGAATTTTAAATACCAAGTTCCTGAGTGACTCGTTTTCCCCACCAGAACATGGCTAGATCAGCAGAAGGCTGTAGAAGGTTGGTGACCACTGATCTGAATCCATTTTCTACTCTGAACAGAAAAACGTTTCCCATGTGATGTACTCCCTGACCATGATGTCGGATCTGCAAGTGTATGCGAACATTGTAAGAGACCCAGTCGTAAAGATCGAGTACAAGTGCGTCTACCCGTTCATCCGCACGGTCAGCCTGCCTTTTCCCGTCCTCCCTGTAACAAGGTAATGCAATAATGAACAGACGTCATGACGACATGAAAGAATTCTGGTTGTCTTTAGAAGTAATTACACCTAGCCCTACCATCTATCCTTTAGACCAGTGCTTCTCAAAATTGTTTAGCTGTCTTTCTTCAGTTCAGTGATCTTTAAGTCTAGGTAAATCTTTCCCTTCAAGGTTTAATTCTGTAAAGATCATGGATTGCAATGATTTAATGTAATTTTATGTATGTGTGTATATACATGTGTACTGTACCTACCAGAAAATGGAGGAGTATTCATAAACTTAAACCTCTAGTTTAATGTAAATCCCATTTCGACACAATGATTTGAAAGTGATGGAGCTGGTCCCCGTTTTTATAAAAGGTGCTTTTTTAATTAATTTATTTAATTATCTATTTTGCCACCTTGTATCCTTTCCTGTTGCAGCACATAATTTTCAATAAGGTACTGTATTCACGATGCTATAAAGTAGGTTCCAGTGCTCAGTAGTTACTCCTTAAATAAGTTTTAATTCTAATTTTTTTTTTAAATCAAATGCATATTTAAAATTAATATTAACAAAAATGCTACCATTTGAGAAATGCTGCTCTAGACCCTTTTTTGGCTGTTTACATCGAGACTTGGATGGTGTATTGAACATTGAATTCGAGTGCACCTCGGAACCACTCACCTGTGAAATATGCCAGACTAGTAAATGGATTTCTTTATTAAGGTTAAGTTAGGTTTAGGTAAATTAAGCTGGGTTTAGTTTCACATTTGTACCTGCAACGTCACAATTCTATCTGTAGTGTGTTTACAGGAGTGAGATGATCATGGCTTTACTTCCCTTGTATTTAACACTTAATTTTCAGCATCGTTATTCTGTGTACTCTCTAAACTGAATGTGTTTTTGCATTAGCTCTCTATTGAGTCTGGTTCCTCTCAAGGTTTCTTCCTATCACCATCTCAGGGAGTTTTTCCCTGCCACCGTCGCCATGCTTGCTCATCAGAGACGTCACACACGCGCACACACACTTCACTATACTTTTGTTTGTGTAAAGCTGCTTTGAGGCAGTGACCTTTTTGTAAAAAAGCGCTATACAAATAAAAATGAATTGAATTAGCTTACTTTTGTCACTAGATTACAAGTACAATGAGTGTTTCAAGCAATCCTATAGATTCATTAATAGTAACGTGGTAAAAAGTAAAGAATACAAATATAGAAGGAAATTGCAAATGCACCTAGAAATGACAAGTGCAAGGTGCTAAAAATAGGAATAGAAGGTTGCTACTTCCTGAGTCTGTGTAATGGACTAGGTGGTGCACTGGTTGTCGGTATGATTAAGTGGTAGGTGTTGTAGCAGTATTCACACATTCACACATTCTGAAATTGGTTCATTTGATAAAGCAAAACTTGGGAAAACGTCTTGGTTTCTCACCCAAGGTTAAGTTTTGTTTCTCTGTGGTGGTTTAATGCTGCATTCAACTAAATGTTGTAATTAGTAATTCCTGACCTCTGACCAGGGAACAACAAAACACTCCCCCTCAACTTGGAATTCCTTCTCATGATCCATGAACTTGGCATGATCCTCAACTCGTAGGTCCTCAGAGTTCAGCAAGTGATGTCAAATCAATGTGTGCAGCATAAACAGTAAACGAACTAGCACGTCTTGCCTTTTTTTAAATAGTTATACCGTATATTCTGGTGTAGCTTGTTGCTAAAGACAAACACAGTGGCGTCTTTTGATTTTCCATTTTTGAGAAGTCAAATGTAGCATTAACCCTAGTGCTGGATGTAAACGGCTTTCACTCAGCAGAACCTGGTTAAATCTTTGTGAATTCCCTCTTATTTTCTACCACAGCGAGACGGTGATGCGGGTGGACACGCTGGACGCAGAAGTGAAACTGAGTGTGTATAGGGACGGGCGGTACGTGGATGTCTATAGAGGCGTACCCACTGTGCACTTCAGGGACAGAGTGTTCGTGCAGGTCAGTGTGACTCAGCCGAGGGACTTCTTCAACTTGAGGGTGGATGAGTGCTGGGCAACACAGACTTCCAATCCCAATGACACGTCAAGCCTCACGCACACACTCCTGCTGGACGGGTGAGCTGTAAAGCCTCATCTACTGGCATGTCTGCTGAATCTATATAGGATGTTTTTATTGGAGTATTAGGAGTTATAAGTGTGAGGAATAGATCAGTTGGGGTGTGCTGGTCGAGGCAAATCAGTGCCAGGATGGCTTAATGAAGCCAAGTTCTCGTGACCTAACCAAGGTTGGTTGTTTTCTTCTAACAGAATGGTAGGAAGTGCATCATTCCTCCATCATTCCAAGTATTCTCAAATGATTGCAATTTATCCAAGAATTTTTATTTTATTTTTTTTTAAATGTTTAGTTGCGTTTAATGTTGTGGAATGTAAGTGAAACAAGTTGGTTCCTGTTATCACTTGTGGTCCCTCAACAGCCTCTATGTCTTTCCCAACTTGAAGTTAAGATGGAAAAAATGCATAAATGAAAAACCACAAAAACTCCTCCATCCTGAAGCAGCAGAAACCTCAAAGCGCTGACGCTGAAGTCTTTCATAAATGTTAAAACATCTTACAGAAAGCTTTACCAGAGTAGTGCTTGGGTGTGGGGATTTATTTTTTAAAATTCTTTTTTTTGGTAAAGCTCAACACTTTTATCAATCGTCCCTGTGTAAGTTATTACTATCAAAATGGGTTTATATTAAGGTGCTCATTCTGATAGGTTATGTCTTGCTGTGCAGCGGTTATAGAAAATCAATACCAATTAATCTGACCAGTTGAATTCTTTATTCTGACAGTGCAGTACAGCCCTAATAAACCAATCTCTTTTCCTTTTTTCTTCCCTGTTTTTGGCCAAACATGTTAACATCCTGAAAAGGTCATCATAAACTATATTTAGTGGGTAAAAAAAAAAATATGTAACTTAAGTTAGCTTAAAATAATAATTTAAATTTTATAAAGTTGTGCATTTAAGTGGACTTGTTTTGACTGTTTTCAATTGACTTGATTGGCAATTGATTTCCACTCCCAATTGCCCCATCTGCCACACTAGTACCTGAGCCCTGCTGTGCATGCACAAATGCATTATGTATTATTGCAAATGCAGTGGATAACTTTTTTTTTTTTTTTAATTTGAGATTTAGTTCCATGACAAATTTTTGACCAAGTCCTTATGATCTTTGTCCTGTATTTTTGCTTTCTGGGCAAGAATTTCATTATCACCACCAACCTTCCCACCATCTCCTTTTCAGATGTGCTGACGATGAAACGGTCTCGTTTATAACGAAATCCATTACATATCGAAATGGTACAATGGCACAAGGGGGACAAAATGGCGTGAGCTCAACTGTGCGTTTCTCCTTTGAAATGTTTCGCTTCAAAACTGAACCCCATGAGCTTTATTTGCACTGCATAGTTCAGCTCTGTACCCAAGGGCACGGAGAGTCTTGTGTTCCTGTAAGTACTCAATTTGCCCAGCCACAAACTTAAAGCACACTGATTGGTTTGGGCTTTGATATGTGGTCTAATTTCCGGCTTTCTTTTCAGGAATGTAAATCCATTATCAAGAGAGAGGCTTCCCTGGAGGAACCCATTGAAGGTCTTGTGTCTTATGGCCCGATCAGACTTGACGTGCCTGAGCGGCCCAAGATGAGTAAGTGAGGCTTATCTGCGACAGTTAATAGTCTAGTTTACTAACTTTATGCCTCAAGAAAATGTCAAACTATGGAGAAGATTTATCCTACATATTCTGCTCTGCTGCATGAGGGACCATGAAAATGTGGTAGTTAAGGGTAAAATGTTGGTCCCTTGAGGGGAATCCTAAACCCTTAACCTTCTCTGCTTGATGCATTGAGTGTAATCCCCCTTGTAAGCTGGTTTAAATAAATACAACCACCAATATTTGAATTAAATGTAAATGCTACCTGGCGTTTCTCACTAGCCCTCACCATCTGTGGTGGTGAGGTCTCAGATTTGACCCAATCTGACCCATGTCCAATGTGGATTATTGGTTTCATAAATTATGGTCAGTGTCCTGTTCATGAATGAGATGAAAATACTACAGTAACTCACTTCTGGAAAAATATGAACCTGTTTCACCAACATGTAAAAAGAATTAACTCCATTACGGAACATCAACTATTTCAATGCAGGTTTAATGAAACCCCCTAACCCCAGTCTTCAGAGGATTTGTTGTTGGTACATAGTGATGCTGAACTATGAAGGATTTCTTATAAAGCACTCTTGAGAATGTCCTCTGCAATATCAATTGAACTGTTGGAAGCATGACTGTGGAATATTTGATGCATAGTTTATGGAATTACAATTTTATTTTTTAGCAGCCTGAAGCCCTTTTTGCTGCTTATGCAAGTTCTAGTTACTTTTGTGGTTGTTCCTGTATAAACTGTTATGTTCATTACATAGCAAGCTAATGCTGGCTCATTGCAAAAACCTGAACTTTCATGTTGAACAGTTTTGGATGGGTATAACACTTTCCTCCAACCATATCCAACTGCTTTTTTGCTTGCAGGCAGCAACTTGGTATAGTTTCATGTGATTTCCTCTGTCTGATTACATCTTGGTTGTCTTTGTTTCTGTAGATATGCTTTTTACCCTGATGCTGCCCATGGCTGCAGTCTGGATCCTGGCAATCTTTCTCTTCATCCTGATGTACATTGCCAAGGCAGGGAACAAACGCAGCGCCTGTGACTCCCCATCATAATGCATCTGCACCGAAACCTTTTTATTTTATTTATTTTTACTTTCAAACTGTGCTTACACCGGCTCGATGACTTGTAAATTTATTGAACTAAAGATGGTGGTGATGAGACTTGGTTTCCTTGTCTTCCTTGCGACTGTTTTGTGAATGTGGACCTTTTTCTATTGACATTGTAGAATAGCAAAACCTGAAGCTTGCAATGTCTTTGGAACGTGACCATTTGAATATGTGAGCATGTAAAATGGACAAATTGCACAAAATTGGTCTTCACTGCAAAACAGTCAGTGAGTGGGCATTTAGCCCCATTGTCCAATAAATTTTTTTCGGATAAGCTGGACTACTTGGTCTGTCAAAGTCAAATTTCAAGATCAGATTTTTATTTCTGTATTGAATAAATACATGATGTAGTTTGACTCGGTAGACAAAGGGAGAGAAGTGTCAACACTTTAGCGCTGTTAAGGAATCAAACCTAGGCTCTAGAGTGATGCAACTCTGGAGACCAAGAGTTTGAATCCCAACTATGCCACAGCCATCTGAGGCCAGGAGTCAAGCGAACGTTGGCTGTGCTCTCTGGGGATGGGGTGGGGGAGGCATACTCTCATCTCTGTTGATCTCCGTGACACTAGGCAATTGTGGGTTTCTGTGAGCTCATGTATGAAGTAAAGGACAGTTTTTTTTTTTTTTTTTCATGCTGCCCTGTGACGCAGCAGTTCAGAAAGATTGCGGTTGGCTGGCTTCAGACGTCTTTAGGGAAATTTGTTAGCCTTCACCCTCCTCAACTGGTAGCTATCATATGATTGAAAAGAGCTTGCTGGTTGGTTGGAATTGGCAGGTGACCAAATTGGCATGGAAAAATTGGGGGTGGGGCTATTCACAAGTATGCAAATTAGAAGGCACCCAAGCCTGTATTTGTATCCAGGCTCATGGGTATGTGGTGTGGGTTTTTTTTTTTTTTTTCACCCCAAAATGCTCACATTCAATACTGTATTTATTTTTTTTTTTTTGATGGACATAAGCTCCTGTTTCTTTAAAGACCGTAGCAAAATCCATGCAGTAACCATTTACTGACTTGAAGTCTGCAGGTAAAGTTTCTGGGGGTCTGTTTATAGTTCTAAACGAACTTGTATTGTAAATGAATGTGTAATGCTTCTGTTTCTCCAAGTCAGTTTATAGGGTGATGCATAAACTTAATTATTTAACTAACAATCTCAGAGCTTTTCATGATATTCTTCTGGAACACCAGCATGGAAGAAGCTTGTGAGTGGAAAAGGAGACAAGGGTGTCCACAAACTTTTGGCTACTTTTGGTATGTGCTAGCAGGGCTAGGCCCTTCCCTGTCTTTCAACAATAAAACACATCAATATATAAGGTTTAATGTCTGGCATTTACTTCACATTTTTTGCTGTTAATAAAAGTCTTAAAGTGGATTAAGTGCAATAGCATCAAACAGTAAGTAAGCAAGAGGCATAGAATGGTATGAAAAAGCAAGGCTGGAGCTGATTTCGTTCTAGCCCAGACTGTAGATTCATTCAATGTAGTAGTGACAGTCATGTCAGGTGATTACACAGAGTGACACTCCTGCTAGTTTTGCTCTCCATTTGTTGACACATTTCTGTAACACATCAACAGTGATTGTGAAAGCACATGAAATACAGCCGTGGGTGTAATGAATGTGAACAAAGCAGATTATTTCCTCTATTGTCCTTTTTCTCCCCAAATTTGTTGGAAGGAGAAACTAAAAGATGATAGACTAAGCACACTTTGTCAACCAAAGAACAAATCACAAAAAATGACAGAAGATGACTGTAATTTTAGTGTTTTGTTGTTTTTTGTTTGTTTGTTTGTTTGTTTGAATGAAAACCTTTCTGAGGAAACGTGATATGAATCCAGTGTTGGTGACTTCATGAAAAATCATGTTTTCAATTGTGTGTAGCCTAGTAGTTTGCCCACATCATTCTTATTATTGCCTTGTGATGTAATGCATTGCTCAACCTGAATAGTTTCATTTTAAAATATTAATGGATATTAGATTTTAGCCTCACCTATAATATCACCATGAACCCTCACTAATAATAGCCTAGAACAGGGGGTCTTAACCAGGGGTTCACAACTTGGTCCCTTGGGGCAGTCTCATCTGTACAGAGAGACGGACTTGTAACCTGAAGGTGAACCTGAAGGTCGTGGGTTCGAGTCTCGGGTCCGGCAGGGATTGTAGGTGNACTGCTCCCCGGGCGCCGCAGCTAAAATGGCTGCCCACTGCTCTGGGTGTGTGTTCACAGGTGTGTGTGTGCACTTGTATGGGTTAAATGCAGAGCACAAATTCTGAGTATGGGTCACCACACTTGGCCACAAAGTCACTTCACTTCACTGGGGGTTTGTAAGTGGCACTAAAAAAAAAGCTATGCAAGGTCAGCTTAAAGGCCTCTGATGGTAGGCTAATTTTAATTGTCAATTAACAGACAAAGATGATCAGTTCTTGTACCACAGCGAATACATTGTTACATTGACTAAGTACATGGTTGAGTGCCTCTTCTAAAGTATCTTTTTTTTTTCATTTTGTGATTTGGGAAATGTTTAATATCTAGGGGAGGGGCATTAATATGCATGCTACAAGATTAAATATGGCAATTCAACATTTGTGTAGAAAGCCATGGGCGTGTATCCGGATTGGACTAAAGACATCAGACAACCACTGAGTTTTGTCAAAAACAATAATTAATTTTCTCAGAAGAGTACAGAGAGAAAAACACTGACATGGCAGATCTGTACAGAGATAAAACCAGAGAGTAGCAGCTGTAAAATGTAAAATGGGAAATTACCCCAGGACCCCATGTAATGTAATAATTTTAATCCCGTCCGAATAGGGTTTATGAAGAGTTTTCCC
>CM074951.1:24514656-24537505 GCA_037577455.1 Pangasius macronema | reverse complement strand
GTTGCGGTTCATGAGCTGGGTCATGCGCTGGGCCTAGAGCACTCCAACGACGCCTCAGCCATCATGGCTCCGTTCTATCAGTGGATGGACACGGAGAGCTTCTCTCTAGGCGAGGACGACATAAGTGGCATTCAGCAGATCTACGGTGAGCACTCATAATACGTTGTTGTATACATTTCAGGTGTGTTAGTGCAAGATGCCGATGTAACAGAATGAAATTCTGGGCCAAAGCTGAACCCCAAAAAAAAAACACTCGACTCATTCTTGGTTTTGTTTTGATTTCGATGAGAGATGATGGGAAACAGTGAGAACTTTCTGAAGTGTCTTTATACTATACTTTATCTTTTTCAACATGGAAATGGCAGAATCTCTAACAACATTTCAGTCTGAATGGGATATATATACCGTATTAAGTGAAGTGAAGTGACTTTGTGGCCCTACTCGGAATTTGTGCTCTGCATTTAACCCATCCAAGCGCACACACACACCCGGAGCAGTGGGCAGCCATTTTAGCTGCGGCGCCCGGGGAGCAGTTGGGGGATCGGTGCCTTNACCCGAGACTCGAACCCACGACCTTCAGGTTCACCTTCAGGTTACAAGTCCGACTCTCAGACCATTAGGCCACGACTCTTTTATACTATGTATATGATGAATTTGGATGGGACTAAAATCCCAGAGATATTCCAGTAATAATTACATTACATTCCCTCCCTATGAAAAATGTATGCGGTCTGAATAAGTCTAAAAATGCTCTTTAATTGGCTAAATAGTTGTGATACATAATCAGGACTTAATGCTAGGCAAAATAAATTGTTTTTAGGATTTATTCATCAATCCTAGCATGAGATGTGTCTTTGCTCTTTATTTATTCATTACTCCTACAGTGCTACATCAGCAAACTGAAAGTGGCACAGTCACACGACTGAGTTCATCTCCGATTTCCGGCAGTTATTGTGAATCAGTGTGGGTCTGTTTTCTCCATTGTGGCTCATCTGGATGTGCTGAATCACTGAGCCTGTGAGAGCCAGGCTTTTTGCCACGGCTGCTGCTAGGTGGAAAAAAAGTGACACCACTTAGTTTCTCTGCACAAGAGGGAGAAATTGTAGCTAAATATTTCATGTGTTAACAGGACCCCCTGTGATTGCACCAACCGAGCCTTTGAGCACCACTACAACCCCATCCTACACGACCACAGCTGAACCAGAACCAACATCCACCACCAGAGAGCCATTAAGGACCACCAGACCTCCAGAGAAACCCACCAAACGTCCTGATAGAGCCACCAGACCTCCTGATAGAGCCACCAGACCTCCTGAGAGAGCCACCGAGCCATGGGTTCCCCCGGCTGACCCCAGACCCACTCGCCGCTCGGACCAGGACGCCCCTGATATCTGCGACGGAGACTTTAACACGATTGCGGTGCTCAGAGGGGAGATGTTTGTCTTCAAGGTAAAGGTCTTTGCACACCAAAATGTGTAAATGTTTTTAAACTGTGTTAATAGTAGAAATTTGCCATCATTTCGATCCTTGTATATATTGGCACCCCACAACTTTTTTCTGTTTTTTTCCTCACCTTTTTAAAGTTAAAGATGTCTTTCTAACTGGTCTGTAAGATTTTAATGCGGAAATCAAATTTGGTTTAATTTTTCAAACAACATGTCTCAGAACAGCGATTTTGGGGTTAAAGTTGGACTTGTTTTCTTTAGAATTTTTCTCAGAATATTTCATGCAGCCTGTGTGCAGTGCACTGCACCGAGCAGCTCTTCAGCTTTGATAAACAGATTGAAGCTTGTACTTGCGCAAACTCGGGAAAAACATCACAAAACAAGCCATGTATGTTAGATTCCATTACGTCATATCCCATGTGATGTTTATACCAAAAAAAAATCTTAGCTGTTGCATAATGTTTGAAGTGATTTCCTGTATACCCTGGAACATAGTGGTCCATTCTCAGAATAGTTTTTTCTTTTCAGAGCTACAAATAGATTTCCTAATCTCTAAGTCATGTGCTTTTTTGATGTGCAGATGCTTTCAACTGGACTGTAATTCTCTCTCTGTCACTCTCTGTGTCTCTCTGGCTGTCTCAGGGCCGGTGGTTCTGGAGGGTCAGGCGGAACCGGGTTCTTGATAATTACCCCATGCCAATTTCTGTCTTCTGGTCTGGCCTGCCTGAAGACATAGACGCTGCATACGAACGCCATGATGGAAAATTTGTGTTCTTCAAAGGTCAGCAATGTAAATTAAAAAAGATTACACATGCACACTACTCAAAAGGTGCAAATATTAACAGTTAGGTTGAAGCATTTACACTTTACACACCCCTGTTAAAATGTTAGTTGTTTGTGATATAAAAATTGAAACCAAGACCTTTTCCACCTTTAATGTGATTATAGCAACAACCAAAATTCAAACTCATGTTCAAAAATACTTATCATACAGTGAAGTGTTTCTGATTAACTCCCAGTAAAAATCAGCTGTTTCTATAGAATTTTCTTGACACTTCTTGGTTTCATCTAATGGCTGAAGCCATGGTCTGCAAAAAACTTAGACATTGTTGAGAGGGGTATAAAGAATTTCCAAAATGATGTACAATGGAACACTGTGAAGGCCGTCACCAACTAGCTGAGAAAATGGGGCACCACAGTGACATTACCAAGAACAGGACGTCCTTCCAAAATTGATGAAAGGACAGTGGAGGCTGCCAAGAGACCTACAGCAACATTAAAGGAGCTGCAGGAATATCTGACAAGTACTGGCCGCTCCCTGCATGTGACACCAATCTCTCATGTTCTTCACATGTCTGGGCTATGGAGTAGGGTGGCTAGATGGAAGCCCCTTCACGTGAAAAAATGCATCCAAACCTGTCTAAATCAACTCAAACCATGTGGCAAAATGTAGTAGAACCTTTTGGTTATAATTCTAAAAGATATGTTTGGTGCAAGAACAAACCAGTCCACCATACCTACAGTGAAGCACAGTGGTGGCAGCATCAAGCTTTGGGGCTGCTTGTCTTCAACTGATTCTCTTGCCTGAAGACCTCTATTAGACAGCTGAAGATGAAGGAAATATTTGACCTTCCAGCATGATAACAGCCCAAATCCAAGTCAACAAAGGAACAGCTTCAGAAGAAGATCAGTGTTTTGGAATGGCCCAGTCAGAGCCCATTGAAAAAAATCCTCCTGAAAACCTGTGGAATGACTTGAAGAGGGCTGTGCACAGGAGATCTGCTCAGATCTAAAATTGCCAAATCATGATTTGCTAAGTCGGTAGACTCTTACTGCTGTATTACAAGCAAACAGTGCTTTAACAGAGTATTAGTTAAGGGTTGGGCACACTTACAACCAGATTATTGAAAGGTTTTTTCCAGGTTTTCAACCATTTTTTTTCTTTTTCGTTTCACACTTTATCTAGTTGAACACTGACCTGTTAATTCACAAGCCGATAGAAAACAACAAGGTGGGACTGTGGTGTCTTTGGTCGGTAAAAAATGTAATAGAGTCTAGCGTCACACTGGATTTTTGCCTTGTTGTTTTCTTATTTGTCCCACATCTGAAAAATACCCAGTCATGTCATCCACTGACATATGCTGGTGTTGCTGTGGTAAAATTGTTCAATCTCTCTGCCTGTGAGGATTTTCTTGTTAGCAATGCTGGCACTTCAGTCTAATGTGTCTTGTCTGAGGTATCAATCATTTCCGACAAGCACACAACATTAAATATTTCACAGCTATCCTGTTTTCTTCAAAACATCTGCTCTCTGCGCTCCAACACACTCTTTAGGCCAAACTACGTCAGTAGAAAAGCACTCGGTGAGGGGGAGGGGGTTTTGGCAGAAACATCAGGCCTGTGTGTGTGTTGCATCAGCCTCCACATGCTCTCGCTGATCAGATTGTAGGGATAGAGCAGGAGCCGAGTGCTGTGGCTTGAGTGTCAGCTGCTGAACAGAATACACTAAACTTCATTAGAGCTTCAGTAGCCATCGCTCATTTGTAAGAGAGCTTTGTGTGAGGCGTGCAGTGACTCGAGAGGGAAAGTGGCCTTTCATGCAACATAATACGGCCTCAGTCCTGTCAGACTGGAAGAGTAGAAAAAATCATGACCATTTCTACCCTCTTTGTTTTCTTTTTCTTGTTCTTTAAACAGGGTTGCCGGATTGGGTTGCCAGGTTTATTTTTTTTAGACAGAGTTTGCGGGGAAAAACTCACTGACGATCAATAAGCCAGTCGAATTCCAAATAAACCTCAATATCAGACCTTTATATTAAACCCCAGACCAAGACTACTACCTCATCTACACTAACCAGTTAATTCACTACCTTAATCATAAACACGGTCCACGTATTGTACTGTATATATGAGATGAGATGTACCTTTTTTGATCCCCTGTAGGGAAAATTCAAGTTGACACAGCAGCACAAGTAGGAGGAGTAATATCAAAGAAAAGGAAAGAATTTCGGTAAATACCTATACATCAGAAGTAATATAAAATAAAAATAATATAATTAAAAATAATAGCAGTTATAGAAACAATACAACAATAAAATAGATCAGTGGTATAATGCATAATAGACCATGTGTTTAATCTTTGCATAACAAAATCTCCTGCTTACCTGTTTGGCTTGGAAACATCGATATAAATAATCTAATGAGTGCAAAACGTCCAACTCCCAACCCATGGACCAAAAAATAAATAAATAAAATATCCTACAGCAGAAACTCTTGTGCTGACCTGGCAACCCTGCCTCAAACCGCATTCTGTCCTTTGGTTCTCAGGTCGGAATTTAATTTATGAAAATCTTCTCAGAGGAGACCAAGCAGAAACAAAATTTAATTCCGACACAGATATTAAATATGATAACAAAACTCACTGTTACCGTTTAAGAATTTTCTGGTATTGTATAATTTTGTAATGAAAACAATTATAATGTGTCCCACGTCTATACAGACTCACCAAAAAAATATGCAAATATCCATTCAGTGTGGGAATATAATAAGAAGAAGAAGAAGAAGAGGAAGAAGACGTAATAGTAGTCCAAGTTCTGTTTGATTTGGTTTCTAGCTACCGTTATCTTATTAGCTACATAGGAGCTGTACTTAGTGGGGATGGACAGATATACAGTACACTTCAACTGTTATTATTGTTGAGTAGTAGTAGTAAACTGTGTAGGTGTTTCTAATTTGTGAATCCAGTAAGACACTTTTTTTTTCTCTGGGGAGGGTGAAGTCTAACACATGCTTCCCCTGAGACACATGAAGCCAGCTACCTAGATCTTCTTGAACTTCTGCTCATGCTGCGTCACAGGGAAGTGTAATGCACTCAGAGGAAAGTGCTGTCTGCCCTCTTCCACATACAGGAGCTCACAGCTGCCCACGATTTGCTAGTGTCGCTGTGAATGACGGGAGAGAGTGTATGTCATGGTTGCAGCATTGTCGGGATTTGAACTCGTGGTCACCAGACAATAGGATGACCGCTTTTCTGTTGCTCCACTGGGGAACCCCAGACATTTTGTACCTGAAAGGCAAATTTTACAGCTCAACTGTGTAAAGCATCATTGTATGCATTTTTTGTCCAGTGATCAGCTAAAATTTAGCTTTGCTTTTTTCTTCCTGTAGGCAGTAAATACTGGCTGTTGAGGGAAGCCGATGTGTTGCCTGGATATCCTCAGGAACTGATGCACTATGGTCACGGGATGCCAGATCGAGTGGACACAGCTGTGTGGTGGGAGCCATCTGGCTACACCTACTTCTTCAGAGGAGACAGGTAATGTTCACATTTTATTGTCACTCTCTCAAGTTCACTTTTATTGTCATGTTTTTATTGTCATATACAACAGACAAGATATACAATAAAGCTCTGTACACATCACTACAGTAACACTGCAACAAGTGAAGAATAAGAGCAATGTGCAAACTGGAAGAACGACAGAATGAAGTTTAAAAAACAAGAAACTGTCTCAAGGGTGTCAGGAAGAGAAAGTCATTTAAATGATTTTTTCCCCCTTATTCTCTGTAATTGTGTAGATGATATAACATAGTTAAACATATGGACATTTAAAACAACTGCCAACATGGCCAGCTCAGGCCATCCAAACAAATTCACCCCAAGAGCAGACCGCAAGATGCTTAAAGAAGTCTCCAAAAACCCTAAAATATCATCACGGGACCTACAGCAAGCTCTTTCTACAGTTGATATCAAAGTGCATGAATCTATAATCAGAAAGAGACTCCACAACTTTAATTATCATGGGAGGTGTGCAAGGAGGAAACCTTTGCTGTCTATAAAAAAAATGATACCAACTGTGAAACATGGAGGTGGAAGTGTTATGGTTTGGGGATCCTTTGCTGCAGCAGGACCTGGCCAACACACCATCATAGAATCCAGTAGGAATGACCCAAAATATACCAGTAAATCCACCAAGGACTGGCTGAAAAGTAAAAAATGGAGAGTTCTGGAAGTCAAAGCCCAGATCTAAATCCTATTGAGATCCTGTGGGGTGAATTGAAACAGACTGTACATGTAAGAAACCCCTCAAACATCACTCAGCTGAAAGAATTCTGCATTGAGGAGTTGGTGAAACTTTCTTCCAGTCGATGTCAGAAACTGGTAGATGGCTACAAGAAATGTCTCATTGAGGTTATTTCAGCCAAAGGGTGAAACACTAGCTATTCCACAAAAATATGGCATTTACCATTTAGGAATTACAGCCATTTTCAGCAAAGTACTTCCATTTTGAGGGGCTCAAAGGTATTTGGACAATTGACTGACAAGAAGTTAATTGACCAGTTGTGCCACTGGTTGGCCCTTGAGCAAGGCCTTTAACCCTCAGCTGCTCAGTTGTATAAATGATATAAATGTAAGTCGATCTGGAGGGCCAGATCAAAGGGGCCCTCTGCCTCTGCCTCTGCCAAATGCCAGAAATGTAAATGTAAAAATGCTTTGGAAATGTGAAATGGCCTAAAGAGTGCACACTATATGTTTTCTTGGTGTTTTCAGTTTTCACAGAGTGCAGGTTTCATTTTAACATAAAACCCCTCTGCTTTCCTCCCTCCTGTAGATACTGGCGTTTCAGCGAGGAGTTTCGGGCTGTGGATAAAGATTACCCACGACCCATTAGCGTATGGGGCTCCATCCCTGCCTCTCCTAAAGGGGCTTTCCTTAGTGATGACGGAGGTGAGTTTAGATGGTTAAAAAACATCCCCATCACAAATGTGCCTTTTATAAAGCAATCCAGAGCTGGGAGAAGGAAAAATTGACTTCACAGCTAAGAAAGTAGGGCAACAATTCCCTAACGCTCCATCTCAGCTCCTGCCTTCTTGCATCATTGCACACAGGCATCAGCAGCTTCATTAAAGCAACAGATGTATAGCAGTGAAGCTGTATTGTGGTTTATGTTTGGTTTATATTCATTCATTTAGCAGATGTTTTTTATCCGAAGCGTCTTATTCAGGCAGAATCCAATCCAAAATTAAATTTTTTTGCAAAAAACTTTCCTTTAACCACTGAGCTGCCACCGCGAGTAAGTGATTACTTTTAATCCATCTTTTTCCTTCCCAGCATACACTTACTTCTACAAAGGAACCAAATATTGGCGAGTTGACAACAAGCGCATGAAGGTTGATACAGGATACCCGAGATCCATCCTGAACGATTTTATGGGATGCCACGTTCACTTCGATCCAGGTTTGGATACAGATATAAAACCAGACCCTAAGTGGCCAGAGACAGGAGGAAAGAACCAAGATGACAACACTGACGACTACAAAGATAACACTGTCAATAATGATGATAGTGACAACGACGATGATAAAAAGGTGGTGGTGCAGGAGAAAGAGACTAACGACTACGTCATGACCCTCGTCCTGGTGATGGTGCCTCTGGTACTAGTGCTGTGCATTCTGGGAGCGATTTATGTCATCATCACCACGCTGCAGAAAAAGGAGACTCCCAAAGTGCTGGTTCACTGTAGACGTTCGCTGCAGGAGTGGGTGTGACGCACACACATGAACTCTTTCACACACACACAATGCACACACTGGTGTTCTCTTTCAGCACATGTGCTGCATTCAAATATGTTTAGAAGAAGAACCCGCATGAGCAGTTCATTTTTCTGTTATTCATGAATTTGGAAGTTGAAATGATCTTATGGCTCAGAATTTACGGGTCATGACACAATGTTGATGTTGAACCCATGCATGTTCTGTTAGCAGTTGAAGCTAAGTGTAATTAAAGTGTAATTTTAGTCTTAGGGTGCCTTTTCTAGGTAATTTACCATTACGTCTGAGGGAAATGTTGATATTCCCAATGCTTTTGTGTTGTTTCTACAGGCACTCTATCTTTACATTGCCCATAGCAACTTAAATCAGTCTCCTCAGCCATTAACGTCTATATTTTCCAATTTATAAATGGTGTTTTCAAGTGGAACATACTATTGTATCCAAGCGGTTATAACTGCCATGCCTGCCATGGAAGCTAGCTAATGATTGAGGACAATTTAGATTGCTAACACAAACAATATAAAGACATAGTAACAGAGGAAATGTGACTCAAATGCCAGGAATATAAACATTTACCTCTGATTTCTTGGTAAGTTACTAAGACAAGACATCACAGGTTAAAATCAAACTGTAATAATGCTTACCATCACAGGCAATATAAAGGTGTAGTGACAGTGGAATCAAGATATAACCATCGAGAAACTGTTGGTAATATAAACATTTTCCTCAGGTTAAGAAATTACTTATTTAATGTTGAGAAATTACTAAGGAAAAAACTCAATGGGTTAAAATTAGACTGTAATACACTTAGCATCAGCTGCAATCTGACAATATAAAGGCATAGTGAGAGTGTAAATGAGACACAAATGTCGGGAATATAAACATTTTATTCAGATGTGTTGGTAAGTTAGTAAGAAAAGACTCCACAGTTTAAAATGCAACCGTCATAACACTTAGCATCAGCAGGTATTAGACAACACTGATGCATACTGAGAGTGGAAATGAGACACAAATGTCGGGAATATACACATTTTCCTCAGATGTGTCAAGAAACTACTAAAATAAAAACCCCACAGACTAAAATTAAACTGTAATAAGACTTAGCATCAGCTGCTAGCACAGACGATGTAAAGGTGTGGTGAAAGTGTAAATGAGACACAGATGTTGGTAATATAAACATTTTCCTCAGAAAGAAAAGACTGCATATTTTAAACTGTAACAAGACTTAGCATCAGCTGCTATCAGACTATATAAAGGCGTAGTACCAATTGAGCAACAAGACACAGATGTTAGGAAACTGTCAGGAATATGAACATTAAGAAAGGACTCCACAGGTTAAAATTAGACTTAGCGTCATCTGCTAATAGACAATGCAAAGACATAGTAAGAGTGGAAATGAGACACAAATGTCAGGAATGTAAACATTTTCCTCAGATGTGTTGGTAAATTACCAAGAAAAGACTCTACAGATTACATTTTAAACTGTAATAACTCTTAGAATCAGCTGCTATCAAACAATATAAAGGCAATGTGAGAGTGAAAACAAGACATAACTGTCAGGAAATTGTCTGGAATATAAACATTTACCTCAGATAATGTTGGTAAATGACTAAGAAAAACTCTCCACAGAATAAATGAATTTGTAATAACATTTAGCGTTAGCTGCTAATTTAACTTCAATGGGTTCTGCCTCAGTGTTTCCTAACAGGTTAGAGATTCTGTAAATTCTGATTTACATAACATAACTTTTTAATAACAAAAATGTGCAGTTTAAGTGGAATCTCCTTATAAACATGGTGAACACCTGACCGTATATGGATGTAGTAAAATAGTTTCTCCACAGCGAGACACTTTTTTTTTTTTTTTTCGACTGTGGTGCTCTGTCCATTTAAGACTCTGTTCTGAACAGAGGATTTGCACTTTCATGTCATTTTAAATGATTATCTCATTTGTTCTGTGGTGGCTTTACGTCATGGTTCTTTTCTGTGTTTGTGTGTGAATGTCTGCTCATAAAGCAGATTCTCTCCTTCCCTCCTTAATGAGCCCAATCTTTACAACTCTGGGAACGTTCGAGTGTGTTAGTCAGCAAAATTCTCTCGCTTCCCTTCAGTTAAGTGGCCTCGGTAAAAAGCGGAAAAAAAAAAACGTCCAACTGTGTGTGTTTGTAAAAGGATTGGGGAGAGCATAAAGGAGTTAAAGGAGTTTGGTTTAATAAATTGCATTGCACATACTTGCAGCGTTTACTGTCTGTGCTGACGGGGCCAAGCCTGGCTTGTGTTACACACATGGTGCTGATTTAGGGATTTTTGAGGGCGAGAGACAAAGAGGAAGAGAGGGGAAGAGAGTTAAAGAGAGGATGGGGGGAAGGGGGCTTCTTTATCCATGCAGCATTTCCTTCTCTCCCTCTGAGTTTCATTGACCTTGCCAAAGGGAAAAGGAGGGAGACATGCCACTGAGGCGTGCTCCTACTGTCACAGTGATCTACATTAAAACTCCCTACCACTCTTTATTAGAAATTTGTATCATTCCTGAGACAAAAAACCTGATTTCAGCCTTCCTGTGGGACTTTGTCGTTTTCTGAGCCAGGTTTTAACCACAGGTTCCCTCTCAGGACCTCTCCCTGGAGTCTGTTTATGAGAATCTTGGCTTCATGTCCATTAGCTACTGCTGCGATTACGGCTCGCCTTCAAGCTCTGTGTTAGCAGAAAAAAAGAGAAATCCGATCCCATTTTTGCCCTTGTGTCTTTCTCTCTCTCTCTCTCTCTCTCTCTCTCTCTCTCTCTATCAGTGCCTTGAACCATTTGTTTTAAACCTGTGTCATTTTGTACTGTGTATCTTATGAATGTGGAATATGTAGTTTGTTCCCGTTTTTTTTTTCTTCTTCTAATTTGTCGTTTGATTTACATTTGCATACATTTTTTATATTATTAGTGAACTGAGTCGATCATGCAGGGCATGTATTGCTTTTTTTTTTCCAACACAGGTAGCCGATTATAAAATGACAATTATTATAAGCTTGCTCACAATAAAAACGTGTTACCAAAAAAAAAAAGAAAAAGAAAAGAAATATCAGTTCAGGCTGTTTGTGTGTTTATTGGAAATGCATTAGTACATTATAGACTATGCTTTTTAGTAAATGTATATTTCACATTCTATACTTTTATATACGTTTGTATTATTATTATATGATGAACGTCTCATTAAGTACCGTTGTATAAAATGGAAAGAATAAGTGTGGGGATGAATAAGTCCAGACCTCACAGACTCAAAAATCATGCATTACAATTAGCATTACAATTTCTCTTCACTGGAACTAAGAGGCCCAAACCTGCTCCAGCATGACGACGCCCCTGTGCTCAAAGCGAGCTCCATGAAGACATGGTGTGTGAAGGTTGGAGTGGAAGAACTCGAGTGTCCTGCACANGCTCCAACATCTAGTGGAAAGCCTTCCCAGAAGAGTGGAGCTTATTATAACTTCAGAGGGGGAATAAATCTGGACTTTTAGCACTGTTAGTGTGTTTTCCACTGGAACCTCATTTAATCCTCCATGCAGCTGTCCAAGTGGACGACACATTAATTACTAGTCAGCAAAATTATCTGGGATTAATGACAGCGTGCCACGCTTGCAATATATATAGTGACTTAAACTCCTCATTTAATAAGTTGACGATGCCCTGACACCCACCTCAGTCAGCCCTTCTCTATTGGATCAGATCGTATTTCTCCTCGTCCTCGTCCAATCACACGCGAAGGCCCTGTCGCACCATGTCGCATACACTTTTGTGTGTGTGTGTGAAATCAGGATCTAAGCATGAGCAGCTGTTCCAGGATCAGCGCATAAGAGGAATTTCAGCCCAATGATGTAGGCCTTCTCAGGCCAAGCTAATCCTTTCATTATCTCATTATAGGATCTCCTGCGTTTCAGCTGCTCAACTCGCACAATCCGAAGGACCGCTGACGCAGAGACACACCAAGCTGGTGATAATGCCTGCTTCCACACTCAGAACTGCTCATATTCAAAAGTCAAAGAATCAACACAAGGGATTTTCTTCAGCTTCATTTTAAGGGATTCTGTTGGGTTTTATTGACATCCCTCTCTGTTGTAGGTTATACAATGTACATTTATTAGTTAGTTAAAGTTACCTTTTTTCTGAGAGTATAGTTAAGCCAAACTAAAACTATAAAAAGTATAAAAGATAATATTCATTCATCTCTAACCCTAACCCTAACCCAACCCAGGAACACTGAGCCCGAGGTGTGAATACACCATACATGGAACACATATATGCCGTCACACCTACTGTAATGTTTTTGGGAGGTGGGAAGAAACTGAGGAACCCAGAGGAAACCCAGTCAAACAGTTTGAGGGAGAACATGTGAACACTCTGCACAGTCAGTAACCAGAGCTCAGGATCAAGCCAGAAATCCAACATGGCCTACTGTGCCACCATGCCAGACTTAAAAGATAATATAATGTACTAAAATTAAAATAAAATGTAAAAAAAAGCAAATATATGGTCTTTAAACAGAGCATTTGCTTAACTTAAGTTCTCGCTGGAAAATGGAACGCGAGTTCATGGGAAGCTAGTTATGCTAATGCACAAGTGTGGGACAACAACTTTGAATGTGTCTCAGGAATTAAAAATAATACAAAAGACTAACAAAGAAATACCAATTACAGGAGCCATGTAAATATTCACATGTGATGTGGTTGTGGTTGGGGTTGGCAGGAAGGACGGGGGTGAATACGGGAGCACACATTTGTTTTGTTGACCATAAATTCATTCAAAGTTTTTGCCTTGATTCAAATGATCTTCTGATGCTTCAAGAAATATTGACGCCTCAATGTTAAGTATTCGGTGGAGAAAATAAACTTCAAGATGCAAATGTAACGGATGATTGACGTGTCACAAGTTATTCCCGCATTCGGCTCTTGCGGCTTTGGATGGCTTTTAGGCCGCTACACCAATTAATCTAAAGTATACAAATAATAAAAATATTTATCTAAAAAAAAAATCTATTGGGAAAAAAAAACAGCACAAAAAAAAACAAAACCTAAAAAACCTGAATTACAATATTTAAAAATGACTATAAAAAAAATACATTAATTAACAATACATTTCCTCAACAAAGATCCCAAAGATCCCAAAAATGAAAAATATAAATGAAGAAAAAAATAAAAATAAAATAAAGAATTCCAAAATGCTCCACAAATCTTTATTACTGCTGTCTGGATTTTACTGCAATTTTAATTTAATTTAATTTGTACATTTATTTTTTAGATAAAACAATTACATTTTTAACATTAAATAGTTAATTACTAGATATGAAATGAAATTAAAATCACAGTGCAATCCAGACTGTAATAATAGCGCCTGTGAACCATTTTGGGATTATTTTTTTCTTTTAATTTTTTTAAATTAAAGCCTTTACCTGTACTATGATTTTAGAACGACACTGCGACACTTTTCACTAACAAGCCCAGATCGGATTCACACCTTCCTCTGTGTGTGACGGATGTGTTATTACATACATTATTACATTTATGCCCAACATTAGCAGCATATTGTGTTGCTGTCCTTCAGCCTGTAATCACATTACGTCTGTCTTGCATCAATCCTAATCCACACACAAATCGCTGGAGTGTGTTCTGGGCTTAATCACAATCCCACCTGGAATGCAACGCCCTGCTTTGGAATCAGGTAAGAAAAGCCATTGTTTTACTATATCTTTCTTTTTTATTCTCATATTTCTAAATCCCATGAGGCTTCTGAAAACGCTCTTTATAAAATCAGATGTGTCAGTAGGTTGTCGTGTTAAGGTGGATTTTGCTTTATACATATATATAATTGAAAGTTTAAAAAAAAATAGAACTGATACATGTCTAATAAATAAGAACAATGCTCTATTTAGATAAATAGTATAATTTTGCATTAGTGACCTCCAAGGAAAACAAAAAAAGGAGAGACTATTCATGTACAGCAGGTGGCTTTTCTTTTATTTCTTTCGCTCTGGAGTGTTAGTGATTGCAGAAATTAAATTACAAATAGCATTTAAGGACACACGAATATGCCATGGGGCTAGGACCTCACAATATATGTATATGGGCATGATTGGAGAAAATGATAAAAAAGAAAAAAGATGACTGAGTAGCCAAATAAAGAAAGTTGGTAAACATTGATTAAATTGATAAGTTCACTAGCATGTTTGTTTCCCAATGCCAATCCTTTTTAATCCTAAACTCCACAATAATGTGATTTAGCTTCACCATACTGCACTTTCTCAGTTAGTTACTATATAATAAGCCTAAGTTTGAAAATCTATACGTGCATACAAGGTGTAGTATTGTACCTGATTTGCTGCTATACATTAAATTGCTGAGATATTTACAGCCATATTCACAACAAAAAGCGTCCTAAGATTTAATCTGAGTTACGCCCAAGACATTCTGCTGCCATTCCACAGTGAGGGAGTTGCAGTTTCTGGCAGTATTTGTGAGAAATTCTGGGAGGAATATGTGTGTGTGTGTGTGTGTGTGTGTGTGTGTGTGTGTGTGTGTGTGTGTGTGTGAGAACATTTCTTCTCAGACTGTGTGTGAGATCTCGAACCCAGAACTCAGATGTTGACTGATTTATTTGCCCACATCCTGTCCGTGCTCTTCTCACTAGCCTCATTGTTCTGGCCGTAGCCCGAACCGAGCCTTTTTTCTTTTGTTTGCGGACGGACATGAGGAAGCTTGAGGAAGCTTGACGTCATTCTATTTCTGCCTTCTTGTGAATTTTTCCTGGAGACGAGCCACATAGTATATCAGGATGTAGAGATGGATGAGGGCCTCATAGGGGCTTTCCCTGTATCTCATCAGCAGTAGGGTATTGAGTTATATCGTATTGTTATGTACAACATTAGATGATGTCATGACTTTACCATGTCTCCATAACAACAAAACCTGAAGTTTATAAGAAAAAAGAATTAAGTCCCAAGCCATCATTAGTACATTATGCATGTACAGATTGAGAGCAGTGGAATTTTCCTCTTATACCAGAGCAACAATAACAACATCTTATTTAATAAAGAACAATGCATACTTTTTATCAATTTATAGTTACATCTGCAAAACAAGTGAGTTCCTGTTATCACTTACATTACAGCAACTATAAACAGTCTTTACCTCAACAGGCTCTCTTTTTTCTCTATCTTGAAGTGTGTGTGTGTGTGTGTGTGTGTGTGTGTGTGTGTGTGTGTGTGTGTGTGTGTGTGTGTGTGTGTGTGTGTGTGGAGTGTATGAGTGTATAAATACAGCTTGTCTTTATGTTAGAATGTTTAACTGGATGGTGAAGGTGGTGCCACAGGCCCTGACTGGTCCAGACCATGTGAGGGAGCAGGAGCAGAGTACTGCAGTAAGCTCTTTCTCTCTCTCTCTCTCTCTCTCTCTCTCTCTCTCTCTCACACACACACACACACACACACACACTGCTCTCGCAGTTCCCTCCCTACATACGTATATTTCTCCCAAAACTACACACAGTGTTCCCAAACCCACAAAGACACCCTTCTCTCCCTTGAACAGCATCATAACATCAGGAACATGGTACAGAATGATTTCACACACAGTTCCTCCTTTTCTGTGATAGTTTCTATCAGGATGAGAACATTTCTTAACTCCGTATGACCTCATTATTTCTCTCTTTTTTTCTGTCCTGCTCTCGATCACTAGGCTGGAAAGGTTCCAGGAAACAGAGGTGCAGGCCTGCTCAATTTCCATTCTAATATTAAAAGAAAAATTCAATGTTTTTTTTTTTTGTGGTTGAAGCTCATTAATGTTTCCTACTGAACTGCTAACAGGAAAGCTGAAGTCAGTCAAATCAATCAGGGACGATGATCAAGCATCAGAAACGTCCCAGGGCAGGCAAGTAACCAGAGGTGGAAAGTACTTGACTCTCTCAAGTGACATGGTGGTTATTTTTTAATAAGGTGTGGCCATGAATTAATACATTGAGGTCACATGTTAAGCTTCTTGAGATCTATTTCGTGGCCAGTGATGGAAAATACTCGAGTAATTGTAATTTGTTACTATACTTACATATTACTTTGCCATATTTATACTTTACCTGAGTATGAATGAAACTGAATACATGTACACTTACTTCATTACATTTCCAAGAAAAAAAAAAACATGCATTTTACTCCTTACATTATTTAGACCTTCAGAGTACTCCCTGCAAATCTCAAAGACCAATGACTATACGCTATACAACAGTTGAGACTCAGGATAGCATCCAATCTTTTCAGTTTAGCATCCAATAATTTCATCAGACTGCACTGTGGAACTTGAAGATGAACGCCTCTGGCTCTATCCTCAGTAAAAGTTTCAATATATTGGAGTAAACAAAGACTCATATAAAATGAGGTCTCTCCTTTACCTCCACTGAAAGCATGAACTCTGCTAACATTAACTGTCTATCTTTATTTAAGTTAGTCTGTTTTCTTTTCTAATGACAGATCAGTCTAGCGTTGATTTCAGTATCTAATGTAGTTGGCTAGGCAGCTAGTCAAATTTTAGCTAATATTAAATATAGTGAAGTGAAGTGACTTTGTGGCCAAGTGTGGTGACCCATACTCGGAATTTGTGCTCTGCATTTAACCCATCNTGGCAGAGAGCGCTGGTCATTCACTCCCCCACCTACAATCCCTGCTGGACCCGAGACTCGAACCCACCACCTTCAGGGTCACCTTCAGGTTACAAGTCCGACTTTCTATATTTACCTTTCTTGTTTCATGCTTGAGTACATTTCAACGTAGCAACATTTTGCTTTCATTTCAGTACATCTTTGGTTGAATACTTCCACTTTTACCGGCGTACCATTATAAAACATTATCTATGCTTTCACTTAAAAGTATAATTTCTCAGTACTTTGTCCACCCCTGTTTGTGGCTGTTGACTAGAGTAAATTTTTGGCACAATAATCATAATTTTTACTGAAGTATCCATTTTCTGTACTTTTTGCACACCCAGTGTGTAACTGAATACTGAATCTCAGTGATTGGTGTAAAACAACATCTCTGTGAATCTGTAGTGTTCAGAGTGGCGTGCTGAACTGGCTGTCTAATAGTTTCGTGAGTGCCCTCCCACAGCCTACCGGAAGCCCGAATCTCCACAGAGCCGCCAACTCCGAGGCCAAGGTCTTCCCTTCACTATGAACAATTGCCCCTAGCTAGCATAAAAAAATATAACCGGAGGAATTTCATAAACATCTTCCTAACTACCTGTTCATTTGTCTTCCTCTTACAGTCACCTCAAGACGAGGATTCAGACAGGTATGATGAACTCGTTTTATATTTTGTAGGGAAAACCACATAGACTGCATTGTTAATTATATGCTATTATACACTATATGGCCAAAAGTAAGTGGACACCTGACCATCACCCCCATGTGTGATCCTTCCCCAAACTGTTGCCACAAAGTTGAAGCACAAAATTGTCTTTGTATGCTTGTAGCACTACAATTTCCCTTCACTAGAACTAAGATCCCCTGTGATCAGGCGTCCACATAGTTTTGGCTGTATAGTGCTGTTGAATTCTCAGTTCTGATTGGTGTTGATTAATTTTCTATAACAGCAGCTCTGAGTGTGGTTCCAGCTGCACAGGTTTATATTAATGTACTTGTTCTAATATGTTATCATTTCTATAGTAGCAAGGATTTTTATGGTGTATACTACAATATATATATATATATATATTTTTAAAGTGTGCTGTTGTTGATATGCTTATGTTTACTGTAAGTAGATGTTTATTTAACATTTATGGAAGGAGTCTCCAGTGTCAGCAAGAGTGTCAAGAGCTGCATTTTTATGTCTTATTGACTTGAAGGGAGAGAAAAAAACGACTTGTCATTTATTAATAGACATTTGTACAGACATGATTGGCAAATGCTGTGCTACAAGACGAATAAAACACTACGGGACATGCTGATATAGGAACATAATCAACTATGCAAAACCTCCAACAGATCAGGAGTCATTGGCTGGATCTCAGGGGGAATTGGGAAGGTCGTACCGCAGCCAGAGACCAAATACGCAGAGGAGAGAGAGAAACCTGAAGAAGAACATACAGAGGTGTTTTTACCATTAACTTTCATTTAAATACATACTGTCTTAGCAAAAAAACATGAATTACATACATAATTAATACTGATTGTGAAACTGATAATGTAAAATGATTTAAGTGGATTAAAGTGACTGTGCAGGTGCAGGATGATATCTGTTTTCCAAATTAAAATGTTTATTTAATAAGTGAAATAAGGAAGGTTAGATTACATTTACATTTACGGCATTTGGCAGACGCCCTTATCCAGAGCGACTTACAATAGTGCTTTGAAGTCTATCAAAANTACATTCTGCTATTGGCTCACTAGGTCACAAACTAGGAATACCATCAGTCCAAAACTCTGTTGGTGTTTTTTTTTAGGTTTGATTAGGTTCAAACGTCCATCAGGAAATTCTACAAAATCGTGATGTTAAGTACAAAGGATTCTTAATCATGAGGCTTGAGGCATTTTAGCAGTTTATAAGCCAGTTAGCTCTTCGTCATTCTGCATTCAGACCGAGTCATGTGTAAGTACAGCTATATGCTGTATCCGAACGTTCCAGTTTACAGTGTAAACACTTTATGATGTACTGATAAAGTACAACCCAGTAAAAGCATAGACTAGATAATAATTTAGTTTTGAGAGAGTACACAAATCCTATACTTAAGTGAAGGTAGAGATTCCTTTGGTAACATGGTATTTGAGTAAAAGCAGAAGTCTTCTATTTACATTTGTACTTGAGTTAAAGTACAAAAGCTTTTAACTATACTTACGTATCTAAAGTAAAAGAGTTATTTTAGTTATATTGTTCTGATTACATTTGTATGTATAACCCATGCCATAACCTCAGATTAGATTCTCTGTACACCAGGGAGACACCAGACACATTTGAAAATAAAGCAGTCATTCTTCTGTTCCAATATTTCAAACATATCTAAGGCCAGGGGTGTTGCACTACCACTGCCTCATTTGAGCAGGAATTTTTACGCCTTTGATGCCTTATAGCGAGATTACTCAGCTAATTAAACGGTGCGCTACACTATAATTGTTTTGCTTCAATTTAAAAGTGTGTCGAATTCAGATATTTTAGCAAGTCCAGTTTTCTCCTACTTTAGAATAATAAGTAATGGAGTAAAAGTAGAAAGTTTTCTTTGTAATTTAGTGGAGAAAAAGTATAAAAGTCATATGCGCAATTATATAAAGTATATAACTGGCAGTGAAATGGAAACCTGGCCTACTTCTCTTTAGACTGTGCATTAAATACTAAATAAAAGTTAAAAATTAAAAATCAGAAATGAATAGAAATAAGACTCATAAGAAATAAGAAATATGAAATATATGTACTGGATGTGCAAATATGGATGTACAAAATGTGCAGAGTGTCAGTGGAAAAAGTATTTAAGTACAGTAAAAAAAATAAAAAATTACATGTAAGTAGTTACGGCCCACCACTGATAATAATAATAATTTAGTTTTCAAACTAGTAATCTAGCTTCTATTAAGAGTTTTATCTCCTTTCACCATGTTTCCTCTTATTTGTCTAATAAAAATCTCTAAATAAATATATTTCTAATTCCAGGTTTACGATATTCAAGAACTTCCAGGTGAGTGTGTGTACAGCCGTTCACTGTAATTCAGATGAGATGGTAGAGTTTACATTAGAAGCATCTCATTGACTGTTCATGGTGTCATCAGATGCAGAGCCTCTTCCAAATGTCCCAGTCGTGGAGATGGTCTCGGAGGACGAGGTGTCTGAAGTGCAGCATTCTTCTCAGTTCCCTCCGGGGTGAGCTACACACTTATAGGATGCTGAAACCTGATTTAAAACACTTCATTTTTAGATGTGAAGCATCTCACATTTGTAAACCCTTCTGGATGACACGGGATAGTGGGATTGTGATCATTACATTGAACTGTTATATGAAATGATGTTAGTTGAAATGAGTCCTAGGATGAGCTTAAAGGAGTCTTCATAGCCTGCTAATTCTCACCCATCAGCTAGCTCTCCCATATCATACGACAGCTACCAACCAGGGAGGGTGAAGTTTAACATGAGCTTCCTGCAAGACATATGAAGCCAGCCGTCTGCATCTTTTCAAACTGCTGCTCACGCAGCGTAACACACTTGGAGGAAAGTGCTATCTGCCCTCTTCCTCATACATGAGCTCACAGCTCACACATGATTGGCTAGTGTCACTGTGATTAGCGCACAGACATTGGTCATCGGGATCCGAACTAGTGATTTCCCAACGATAGGGCCAATTTTCTGTTCTACATTCATCCAATTAAGAGAAGAATGTAGAAGATTGTTCAACTGCTTTGCCTCTTAGACTTTTCTAAGCCTTAAACACTGAGTTTATAGCTTATAGTATCTCAGGATTACTCTTTCTTGCATCAAGAACTCGCCTATCAATCCATCTTCTACACGTTCCTTCATCTTTATGTGGCAACCAAGCGGTAGAGCTGTTCCTTGATCTATCACAAAGATTGCCTTCACATGAAAGCCTTTAAGTACAGCGAAAGCTTTAAAAGCTGAGTGGACATGAAAGATAAAGAAAACCAACTGAAGTATGGCTATGGGTTAGTGACTTCACCATTCGTCTTAATTACCCTAATCCCAAGCATCTTGAACTTTTTCCAACTTTCTCTCTTTATCAGAGTGATGCAGTGGATAAAGACTGGTTTCCAGAACGCTCTGCCATACCATGTGCCCCGCCTACCAGACCACCCAGCAAACGGCTCCCAGAGATCATCACGCTGCTCAGATAAAGGTACTAATCCACAATAATATGGACTATCTGGTGCAGATCTTACACAGCTGAAGGTCAACAGAGTTCCCAAAACAAATGGAAAAGACGTGAAGATCCAGCACAGGATTAGGTGAAAAGTAGGACAGAGATTTTGGAGATCATGTAGCAGATATGTTCTAGGTGTAAATATTCCCCAATCCTCTTGTTTAGTAAAATCAGTATTCTAGAAAATAATGTACTGAGAGAAATGGCACATATGTGTCTATTCAAGTACTCCGGGTTCACTGCACTGAATAGGTCAATCAGAGGATCTGCACCAGTCTCCTTCATAAAAACTGTTGATAAATGATTCAATAAAAGGCTCCATAAAAATCATTTATTAATTTTTTTTAATCCCTATCACATTAGACATTCGTAGTTGATGTGCAGTCAGCTTGGTACAGTACAGTACCAAAGACAGAGCGGATAATGGCACAGAGCATGTCGTGTGTTTGCTGCTTAAAATTCCAGCACCCCTAATGTAAAAGCCTTCCTGGACAAAAAGTACAAAATAGTTGTGTGTGTCATTTCTTTCATAATACTTTAAGACTTGCATTCCTAACAACACTAATCCAGTCAGTAAGGATTCCACCAGTATCTAGAGAGTTCCTGTTAATTATCACTCTCCCACTGCGAGGTTGTAATTCAGCTAAAGTTTATGTGACCTTTTTTGATATTTCTCTTGCTGTTTTAAATACTTTTAAAGGTTTTCTATAAAACTGAGTTTCATTTACAGATTTGGTCCTATGCACCCTTTTCCTGGAACATGGACATGTCACTGTTATGCTAAGTTACACCTGTCCATTTGAAGCATTGACCTATTGACCTTGGTGGGTGTGGTGGAAAATTTACTGTCTGTTACAAAGCACTGACACTGGAGACTCCTTCCATAAACTTCTCCTTATAGAAAACACCATTTCAATGATCAGACATTTTTCTTTGTGAAATAACAGCACTTTTTAAATGATCAGACTTAGATTATCATTGAATCGTGCAAGCGAATGTGTTGTTACGATAGAAGCGATAACGTATTAGAATGTGTGCTTCACTATAAACCTGTGATTTGCAGGTTCATGATTGTCAGAGCTGCTGTTATAGAAATTAAATAACAGAGTTGTGGTTAAAATAAAACTATTTAATTCATAGAATTTTTTAACCAACTGTAGTTCTCGTGTATGAGCATTTGATTAAAGTAATTAAAGGTCACCTTTGCATTTCTCTTTCCTCACAGTCTTCTCACCTCCTCCTGAATCAGTAACCAGCCTGACAGATGTTGACACAAAAGTAAAGTAAGTTACAAGCCACATGATACTAGGAATCTGTAACTAGCTGAGCTTTTCTGTCTCTGTAGTATATGTGTTCTGTGTGATGATGCCTCAGTTTGTGTGTTTTTATTGCCCCCCAGCATGATTGGGTGGATTGCTCACGGTCTCGGCCTGGCCTTGCCGCAGCCTGTTATAAGAAGCAAAGAGGATTATGGGGTGAGTCAGACACCAGCATTCCTTTAAAGGAATAGTTCAGCCAAAAGTTGTTACACGGTTTCCCACTTAACTGTAAATGCAGCTGATCACCCAAAACATTTCTGTGGCTAGAAATCTGTGTCCTTTGTTTTGCACTGGTGCTACAAAGAAACTTAATCTTTATAGGAAAAAAAAATTATTTAACATCTAATCACAAGGTATTCACAGTTTGTGATCACCTTTTATGGGTGATCAATAAAGTCTATCTATCTATCTATCTATCTATCTATCTATCTATCTATCTATCTATCTATCTATCACATTAATAGTATGTGATCAGTAAAACCTCATATGATACATGCATTAAAAATCACAAGTACTTGGGGTCAACAGTCCAGAGTAATGGAGAGTGTGGGAAAGAGGTGAAGAAGCGAGTGCAGGCACATTGGAATGGGTGGAGAAAGGTGTCGGGAGTTCTGTGTGATGGAAAAATATCAGCGAGAGTCAAGGGGAAGGTGTAGG
>CM074951.1:24499106-24511493 GCA_037577455.1 Pangasius macronema | reverse complement strand
CTGTCTCTAAACCATACAGCATGGCCGCTCTCACCACTGTCTCGTTCACCTTCCCCTTGATTCTCGCTCATATTTTTCTATCACACAGAACTCCCGACACCTTTCTCCACCCATTCCAACCCGCCTGCACGGGCCTCTTCACCTCTTATGAAACTTTATGAACAATATTGCACTTTCAGATCTTATTACTGTTAATGGTAGAAGAATACACAACATTAGCAAACACCAGCTTAGTTAGCAAGACTAAGCTAGCTAGGTAGGACACTGTTAAGGTTAAAATTGAGAATGTTCTTTTTAAGTGACCTTTGTAACATTGGCTAATTCAAGCAGTCTGTCCACATTAAGTCAATTTTGCTTATATCCTTTATCAACAGTGGGGCAATAGAAATAAAGAAATGGAAAAAAAAAAGCCACAGAGCTTCGTACAACATGCTAGGGACTTGGAATTTTCCTATTTTAACAAAAGATTGGACTGGAACTGAAGAGTTTATAACATACGATCACAAATTTGGTGAATTTAAAGAATTCAGAAGTATTGATGAATTAGCAAACTTCTCAGACAACTGAAATGAGATTAGCATGTCTGCGTGTGTGTGTGTGTGTGTGTGTGTGTGTGTGTGTGTGTGTGTGTGTAGGTTGCGTGAGGAGCGTTTGGAGATGGCGAGGATGGCCGAGGAGGTGGCGAGACATGCAGCGGAGGTGACAGTCAGAGAGCTGTCTGGAGCCCGAGTGACCGTACACACACCCATCCTGGAGGTGGAGGAAGAGGCTGAGCCAGAGTAATCACTCACACACACACACACACACACACACACACACACACACACACATTTGTCTTATTATCCTTATAAGGCCCTTCCATTATCATAATTATTCTCATGAAGCTAATTAATGCTGTTCTACACCTAAATCTAACAGTTCTTTTATTTAAAAAAAAGCAGTTTTCCTCATTTAGACCAGCCAAAAATTCCCTAGAAATCCTTATGTGGACAAAAGATAAAAAAAATATGCAAAGATAGTAACTTCAGGCTCCATTTAACTTCTACAAAGTGTATATGAGTTCAGGAAAGGTCTCATATCGCAGACATACACTCAGAGAAAAACTAGTGTGTGTGTGTGTGTGTGTGTGTGTTTATAAAAATCTTCCTGCACCTGACCTTCTAAATTGGCGTTAATGTTACAGGTTACAGGAGCTGCAGGACAAGGAGAAAGAATCAGAAATTTTATACAGTAAAAGCACAGAGTAAGGGCAATGCCCTGTGATAGTCTGGTCTGCAATCCAGGGTGTATTTCTCCCTCGCGCCCAGTGTTCCTGAGATAAGCCCCAGATCCACCTCAGTCCTGAGCAGGATGAAGCGTTTACTGAAGATAAATGAACGAAAACTAAAAATAAAATAAAACTCAGTGTTCATAATGGCTTCCATTAACCATTAAAATCATTAGTCATTGATTGGAAAGTGGTTAATGGAAGCCATTAGACCAATTACCATTAGAAACATTGTTTTTAATTTAATTTAATTTGATTTAATTTAATTTAATTTTGTAGTACAGAAGAGCAGATGCCACACACCAAATCCTCAGCCTGCACCTTACTTACTTATTTGTTTATTTTTAACGGTATGTGTTTGTGTTGAATTTTGTGACAGTTTCTATAGGTACAATTGAATTGAATTGAAATTAAAGTTAAATTAATTTTCCTCAACAGGATGCATATAACTTTATTTATTTATTTTTAAATGTATTTATTTTGTTTTTCTTTGTGGTGATTTTAGGGTCAGTTCCTATAGGTATCCTATGGATACAAGTAAACGAAATCAACATTTTAAATAGCTTCAATTAATCACTGTTGCTATCTGTTTTTTAAAAAAATCCCATTTATGAGGGAAAACCAAGGATCTGGCAACCCTGGTTACAGCTCCAGCATATCTCCATTTAACTGGGTTGGGAAAGAAAGGCTCCATCACACGTGTAAATTATTAATCCACTGTTGGACAGCGTGGTATAGCAGGTGGTGTGGTATTTATACACATTGTTTAGAAGATTTGTATGAACTTTGGAAAACAGCCAAAGCGTTTTAGCTTCCTGTAAATATAATGTGACTCTTCAGCGCCCTCTGCTGGCAACATGGTGTAGCTACTAGCTCTAGCCGATTAGATGTTCAAGCCAAAAATAAGTGCTTCAGTGTATAATGCGCAGGATCTCGGGTGTATACATGTATAATGTACATCCTACGTTGTATCCTACATATCCAGTAGGGAGCTAAATGGGATGGGATTTGTAATATCCAAAAATAAATAAATAAATAAATAAGACAATATACAAATACTACAAATACACCATATTTAATATTTAATGTGATTTCATTTTAATTTTAATTTCAGCGACTTTTAATTTATAAAATATATAACATCAACTGTTTTATTTTTAACGTCTCAGAGGCTGATTTAAAAAGTAGCCTGGACAACAGCCACCCTAGCAACCGCATCCAATAGCAACGACGGTTGCCTAGTTACCTGTGGAGCATCAAGCGGCTTGTTTACCCGCAGGATGGCGGAGCAGCATCGAGCTTCCGCAAACATTCAGAGCACAAATGAACAAATATTTATCAATAATTAAGTGGATATTGAAGATAATTAAGATGAAGGCGCTTTTAACAGGTCGGGCGTTAAAGAGATCCCACCGGATTTAACCCGAGCTTCCCTGCATCTTAGAGCAAGTTCGTATTTCTGGGGATTTGTTTCCTTCAGAGGGAACGATTTGATAAATTGTTGTGAGTTTATTTATTTCACAGCTTCCATGGCATGCTGTTTTTATTTTTGCATTGTTCTAATATGCTAATATGGAATATTCACAAAATCATGACCATATGATTATGTGAATGATATGATATCCACATTATGTGAAACACTATATAAAGTGTGTGTGTGTGCAACAGGTGTCAGGAACTATCTCCAGTTGAGAAGTTCATCCAGGAGGTTGAAGAGCCAGCAGAAGGTCCAGAAGAGACAGAGGAAGAAGTAGAGGATGCAGATTCGCCCGGTGTAGAAGAGCCAACGCTTCCTTCTCCTGAACCTTTTAGACCAGAAGCCGTTCCAGCTGAAGAGCCAGAGGAACCAGAGGAACCAGAGGAAGAGGAGTCTGATAGCTCATCAGAGGCTGAATCAGAGCCAGATCCAATCACTCAGCAGCCGAAGTCGTGCGACGGAGCCAGCGTGAAGCAGAACGTCACCCAGGTGAGGACGTGCGTGTACCTGGAGATGAGACGTGAAGCGTTTGCGTTCACCTGACTAACGTGATGCAGACCAAGAGGACGTGCTAATCTTCTGAAAAGGCTTAGTAAGGTTATTAAATACGTTCAGTCTAGTAATATTCCATTATATGTGAAAAGGAATACAGTAGAAACTATCAGGATCGCATTACTGTTTAAGAGTTGAGAAATTAAAGGTGCAGTTTGTAATATATTAAAGCGTTTCTACACATAATAATCGTACAGTTTTGAAAATACTTGAGCAAATCTAGGAGTTGCAATTTTGCCATGCAGTGAATCTTTTTTATGAACCAGAAATACAGACAGTATATGGCTCTAAAAACTACAAATGGCTTCTTTAAAGGCTAAGGCATAAACATATCTGTTGTCATTTCTCCAAAAGGATCATCTCAAATGATACTTTATATGTATAATATAGTCAGGCCCAGAATTATTGGCACCCTGGTGCCAATGTCTTTGTGATTAATTAGCTGAAATCACCTGAAAATATACTTTTAATAGTGCAAATTATAGGCACCTTTGCACTGAGTACTTTGTGCTTCGCTAACCTATCAGCACTGTCTCCTCTTATAATGCTCGATAAGATTGGAGAATACAGAGCAATGAATCTGAGTCCACACCTCAGCAGAGTATTTTTCCACATCCTCCAGATCCAGGGTCCTCCCTTGTGAACTCTCCTCTTCAGCTCGTGCCACAGTTTTTCAACATGATTTATATCAGTGGACTTTTCTAAGGGTGGTAATAACTCTGCCTGTCTCCTTAAATGTCCATCAAAATCATTTTATTACATGCTTCTGAAGATCTGATTCTGTAATACTGGCTATGATTGAGCTCTCTATCTGTAAAAAGAAAAAAACATAAGGCCCGGCTATCATCAAACGAAACGTTCTCCACACACCCGTGTGTATCCAAGATCTCAGAGGAAACGGCACTGACCTGGGATCAGCCATCACTGTCTGAACATCTGCTGTTCATCAGGAGATAAAAGGAAACATCTGTATGCATGTAATAAAAATACTGTCAAATCTGTAAGATCAGGATCTCTAATCATAACATCTTAATCTGAACATTCTGCTCTGTTCACTTCAGCAATCTGATCCTGGACGTTCTTTATGTGTTCTTCTATCATTGCTTAAGTGGTTTGAAGTTGCTCATAACAGATCTGTGTTATTTGTTATTCTCTCGTGTTCTTCCTCACACATCACTTTTCTGATTTTAGGATGAAGGCACGTTAGCTGAAGAGGAAACTGCTGGTAAGGTTTTTTTTTAATGCTATATAAAATAGTCAGATTGGTCTGACCACTGTTTTTTTTAAGCAAATAGAGAGGTGGCGAGTTGCTCAAGACCTCATGTTTAAAGAAAATACATTTGTTTAGCAGTGTTCAAAGTCACTACTAAGTCAAATTTTACAGAGCTGTTCTTTCTTTCATTCATCTTCAGTAGTCTATCCTAGGAACACGAGCAGTGAGGCAGGAATAAAACAATCGATCACATACACACTCACACCTTGGGGCAGTATAGAGTACCCAGTCGAACTACTGACATGTTTCTGGGAGATGGGAGGGAACAGGAGAACCCGGAGGAAACCTACAAGGGGAGAAAATGGGGCCATCATTTAATCACAATCAAATCAACATAATGCCATCAGTTCAGCAATCCATTAATCCTCAGCATGCTGTTTTGATTTGTTAATAAATTTCATTCCACAAGTTTCAAAATAAAGATAAAGGCATGCAGTGAGTGAGTGTCTCTGGTGCCTTGCAAGGGAGTGGTGTCCCATTCAGGATGTAGTCCTGCCTCTGGATCCACCTTGACCCTGCTTACTAAATGAATAAATGAATGAATGAATGACTTTTTTTCTGATGCAGGTAATGACCGTGCCATTCTGCTTACAGTTCCCTCCAGATGTGACGCGTTGAAGGCCTGCCTTATGCGCGTTCCCTACGCTCCATTGTGCCTCGACCGCTTCAACCAGTTGCTGAATGAGAACAATATCACCCTGCCCCAAGTGCCCCCCATACCTAAACTGCCCTCGCGACTATCCCAGATCACCCAGCAGTTCCCCCCATTGCCTGCCAGACTCAATCAGCTACATCAACGAATCACTCATTTTCCCCAGCAGATTTCCCAGCGTGTACCCAAGCTTCCTGAGCACTTCTCTTCTTTCTCCTGGAAGCTTCCTACTTTCCCTGAAAAATTTTCCTACAGGTTTCCCTACGGACTTCCCAAATATCCACAGACACTGCCTGTTTTTTCACAACACTTCTCCAACTTCCCTGAGCGCTTATCCAATATCCAGCATCATCTATCCAATCTTCCTCAGCACTTGTCCAGCGTTCCTCGGCAGTGCTACACCACTGTTCAGAATCGTCTGAGCAGCATCAGACCTCAAAACAATGCCTAAACCTCAGCAGCAGCCGCAGCAGCAGAGTCGGGACCTGGAGCTGGACCGTCTGGTCCGCCAGTCCCCCCTCCACATCTCCCATACCCCGTCCCCTTCCTCGCCCTGCTCCGTTCTGGACTTGCCCAATGTGCCCTTCTATCCCCGTCTGCCCCCAATCAGCCCATCACGCCAGCTCTCAGGCCTCTCCAACCCCATCTTTAATGCCGAGGATGAACTCAACTCTCCTAGACCTTCAGGTGATCCATTTGGTGATTCTTTTACAAATTCCTAAGTGCAATAGAGCTCTGTATGACTTTTTTTTATTATTCTTTATCTGTACACTATGTATAAAAGTACTCTTTAATAGCTTTATAATGATTTCAAATAAATCAGTACTAAACATAGATTTGTTATCAAAATCATTTGGTTTACAGTGAGACTTTAAGCAGAGTATATTGAAAAATGAAGAGGTTTTAATAAATGGAAAATAATGTAAATACTGCTTTCTGTAACTTGACTTTTTTTTTTTTACTTTCCTTACGATGTGTTCCTGTTACTGCTGTTCCTCTTGCAGCTAGCTCCAGGTTGAGCATTCACCCAGCTGTAAATGTGGAAGATATGGACTCAGACAATGAGAAATGTGCGAGAACGTCCCACCACATGCCCCAGATTATCACCCCACAAGACCCCAACCTCAAAACCCTCACCGTGCCCGGATCGTCCAAATCGAACAGAACCAGGTCTGGACCTGCTGTTATTCACCTAGTCAGTAAGAAGAGTCTGAATGCAGAGTGTAGACCAACATAGAAAACATACACTTTGACTTAGAGTTAAGAAAATAATGCGGTATAAATGTTTGGTTGTGATTTTGAAGATTTCCTTCAAAATATTGCCAATATATTTGAAACATGTGGAATACTCGTATTCATAACCAAATACATTATTTATATTAGAAATTCTCTCAGGTTAGCAGCAAAAAAATGTATGAATATGACCTAAAATCTCAGTTTGGCTAATGCTAGCTGGTTAATTGCAGCTAATGTACACTGCAACATTTCTTTCAACAAAAAAAGAAGGAAGTGTGAAAACATTCAGAGAGGTTTTCTGAAAGATACTTTGTGGATGGTTTATGTTAAATATCTAGCTAATGTTAATAGTGAAAATTAGATATGCAAAACTGGCCTTAATAATCTTCTGAGAAATCCTCTAAAGTTAGCTTAAGCCGTAACGTTAGCTTAAGCCATTTAGGTACCACTAGCAGTAAATAAATAAGTTAATTAAAATCTTCTCAGAATCCTGCTAGATTAGCTCAAGTCAGATGGCTAGCCTTAGTATTTAAAATTGATGAATATGAGCCACTTTGGAAATGTCCTCTCAAATAGAAATATTATGAGTTTTTATGAATATACTTTAAAATCTTCAAATATACTGTTCATCTGCTCATATTAGCAATAAAGGTTACAGACATTTAGAAATGCTACATAAAGAAAACTAAAACCGCCATTCTGCTAGATTAGCTCATGTTAGATAGTTAGCTAGCATTTGTATTGAAGATTAATAACATTTGTGAATAAGCCTTAACAATCTTTAGCAAATGTTAACTTAAGTTAGCCTTCTAGCTCACATTAGAAGCAATGAATACATTTATAATTCAGGTTAGCTGACGTTATCTAGCTAGCTAGCAGTGAACATTATGGACATTTACGAATTTAAACTAAAATACTTTAAAATTGTCAGGTTTGCTCATGTTCGCTAACAAAATCTGTGAAATACATTATACTTATGCTACAACCTTTTTTTACCCTACTTATTTTGTCTAATTATATGTTTTTGTTTTTATTTTGTCTGGATTGTTCTCGCCCCTGTATACTCAAACACACACACACACACACACACACACACACACACACACACACACACACACACACACACCTGTGATGGAAACTATGCTGGTGCAAGGGACAGAAAGCCACAAACTATTTGGACGAAAATGTAAGAAGCTTAATATGATTTATTGTCTGGCTTCATCCCATCATCCCGAACTCATAAAGCCATAAAAAGTGTCTCAGTGTGTCTTGTGCGTGATGAGCATTTTATCCGCTCTCATTCCACTTCTACATCTGTTCACATTAGCGCAGCTGTAAATCACGTGGTTCACATTAATACACTAGTTCTAATACCTTATTGTTTCCATGGTAACGGCTCATTCACAGGGATTTTATGGAGGAAGCTCCACATAACTTAGGCCAAACAATAAACAAACAGTTTTTATTAAACATGTTAAACGAGTAGCATCCTGGCAAGAGAATTTATGGAAGGAGTCTCCTGTATCAGTGCTAACATAGCATATCATAATTGTAAAGAGTAACTAACTGTTTTGGGGATGTTGCGTAACATTAAATGTAACTATAAATGGATAAAAAGTATGTCTTTAGTAAACAAAAATTGTTGGCAGTGTAAGGCAAATTGCTGTGGTATAAGAGGAATAAAACACTTCGGGGAAAAAAAATGAGTGTCTGTTTATATGGTCTTGTTCTTTGTGACAGAAAGAAGCTGTACTCTTCAGGAGATGAGGAAGATGAGGAGCTGGAGACACAAGTCAGGGCCTGGCCGAGCCAAAGCAGCATCACAAGTGCTGATGACGCGTAAGCGAGAATAACACAACATCACCCGAGCTCCAGACATTAAATACCAATCTATAAAACACCTCAAAGCTGTGAGAAAGGCGTGTCGAAACAGCTCCACTAAGCTTTAAGACGTCCTGCCAGAGGCTCGGTTGATCATCTCTGAGGAATGTCTGGAAGAACTGTGTGGTCTTATTATGAAAGCATTACAGTAGAGCTGCTAAAATAGTTTCTGCCGAATGTATCATTTAGTTGTTGTTTTTTTTATTGTTATTGTGATGCTTTCTTGGTGTGATGCTTTGAAAGCTTAAGGTACTTTAATATAACAAAGTTTATGCTGATTTATATAAAAATTTATTTTAAAATGTGTCTTCAAAATTTTGAGTAAAACAAAGTATAGCCAGAGGAACATAGAACCTGCAGTGGTTCTAGATCTAGATAAATTTGGAGTAGATAGGTAGGGTGTAGTGACATAGATAAGATGGAGGGATGGATGGATGGTTGGATGGATGGATATTGCATATTAGAAGAATTGAATTTGCATTTAATTAATACTTAAATTCATACAAAAAGGTTCTTCAAGTGTTCTTTGGATTATTTGGAGTGTTTAGCTTCCTAAGTTGGAACTCTCTCTCTCTGATAAAGAAACCTACATTGAACTTTTAAAGGTACATGGAGGGATGGATGGATGGATGGATGGATGGATGGATGGATGGATGGATAGATGTTAAAAAATTAATTTGTTACTTCAGAAACTATGTACATTGATGACTGAAGTACACTAGATAGATAGATGGTTGGTTGGTTGGTTGGTTGGTTGGTTGGTTGGTTGGTTGGTTGATTCTACATGGAATGCTTGAGGAAATTTTGTTCCCAGAGGAACAAAGAACATTTAATGGAGTGTAAATACATAGATAAAATGGATGGATGGATGAATGAATGGATGGATAGAGGAATGAGTGGATACATAGGTGGTTAGATATTGGAAGATTTCAGTTCCATGGATGAACAGATGGATAGATATTAAAAAAATTCAGATGCTACTCCAGAAAATATGTACTCTTATGACTGAAGTACACTGTATAGCTAGATAGATAGATAGATAGATAGATAGATAGATAGATAGATGTGCACTGATATTCCTGTAGGCCTCAGTGTGTTCTATGCTTACCTGCATGCGTCACATTTGCAGGCTGAAGGAGCGTCCGTCATCAGCCGCCAGCCAGGCCAGCACGATGGTGAACGAGCGTCTGCAAGAGCTGGTCAAACTGTTCAAAGAGAGGACAGAGCGCGCCAAGGAGAAACTCATCGATCCCGACGACTTGGACGAGGACACACCAACTGCCAGTGAGCTCAACCTGCTGAAACCTTACTAAAAACACAGGCTCCTGACTGGCGTAATTATCTTATGTCTCGCCATCCACTTCAAATACAAGAGAGAATAATTGGCCCTGCACCTTGGGTCACAAGCGTGTTTGACTCGCATCACTCAATGATCAACAGCAAGGTTATGTTTACTCTGTCATGTGACAGGGTGACAGAGCTAGCAGGTGGCAACTGAGCATGACTAAATTAGAGGAGAAAATTGCTTGTGTGTTAGCACCTAGCGCTAAGACTTCACAATGTTTTAGAGGCTCCTAGAGCTGATACCTCCAGTTTCCAATATATGAACCGAGAAAGCCGGAAATAACAGGCTAATTCAAAAGCTAACACAATTTTTAGCTCATCAACTGCAGATGGTTTAGATGTTGAAATAAACTTCAACTATCAGCTAAGCTTATACATAAATATTTATGAACTCCAGGGTTCTAATGGTAAAAGAAAATTCTGAGGAAATGGTGTGGTCAATGATGAACAGTAACTGTGGACCAATTTAGACCAATTTTTAGAAAGCTAAAATTAAACTATTATCAAAAAAATCCCACTGTAAAGATGAGGGTTGACAAAAAAAAGCCCACATGAACTAGTTAGTTACTTAACTACCCAGTCTGATAATGTAAAATCCTAATTTACACAAAACTTTACTCCAGACATCCTCCCAGATTGAGCATAATTATTCATCATCCTCATTATTTCAAAATAACAGCTGAGGCAAAGGCATGGAACAACACAATGCAGCACAAGAGACAATGTTGTATGAATAATTATAACTAAGACTCAATGGAGTCTGAAGTTTCTCTACAAAGCTCTATCTGAATAAGGAGTAACCTTTTTTTTTTTTACCCACCCCAGCTCCTGCAGCGCCTCCTCCTGAGCCTCCGAAGGAACCAGCACCTGTTGAGGAGAGTCAGGCTGCTCCTCCTGAGGAGGAGGAAGTTGAAAAGGAAGAGTATACCAAGCTACTGTGCTTCAAAGTGAAGCCTCAGTCCAGGATCAGGCGCCTGCTTCAGTACCGCTTCCCAGCCAGCATCGACCCGTTCACCAGTGAGTCCCTGACTCATCTTCCGACTTTCACCTTTAAATGAATATGTACAGTTCTATGGGCAAACATGCACTGTTGGTGGTTTTGCAATATACTGAGCAGTCCTATCTCTTTCGTGTCTGTAGATCTGGGCTACGTCCTGTGGCTCTTTTTCGTCACGTTGGCCTGGAACTGGAACGTGTGGATGATCCCGGTGCGCTGGGCTTTCCTCTGTGATGTCAACGGCTCCCTTTATGCATGGCTGATAGCTGACTACCTGTGCGACGCCATCTACATCCTGGACATCCTGCTGTTCCAGCCACGCCTGCAGTTCATCCGCGGCGGAGATATTATCGTACGTGACGTTTTGGGAAATCGCAGCCAGTAGGATTTAGAGCAGTCAAACTCGATTTCTGCCTAAGATACTCTGGCTTGAGTTTGACACATTTGAATTAGAGACTGCTGAACTGAAAATGACACTCACCGCATCTGTCTTTTTTCTAGAGCGACAAGAAGGAAATGAGAACTAATTACATCAAAGATCTGCGATTTAAGGTAAGAGAAAAACTTTGGCTGTCCTCAGCAGTCAACATCCGTTACTCTACTCTGTGATATCATTGTTGATGTCCATTGGCTCTATGTGTTTTTTTTTTCTTTTCGAATATATTTCAGCTGGATGTGATCAGTGTTCTTCCCCTGGAGCTCTTCTATCTCCTAGATGGGGTCAAACCTCTCCTCCGCTGCCCACGGATACTGAAGGCAGGCCTCAGATTTCACTCTCTATGTCTTTAATTTTGATATAAATAGTTTTTTTCAGGAATCTGTCAACACGACTTAATTCTCAGGCTTAGCAACTGTTGTTAGCTTTGAGTAATTATCACTAATGGGGGCAGTCGTGGCCTAATGGTCCAAGAGTCGGACTTGTAACCTGAAGGTGAACCTGAAGGTGGTGGGTTCGAGTCTCGGGTCCGGCAGGGATTGTAGGTGNAAATGCAGAGCACAAATTCTGAGTATGGGTCACCACACTTGGCCACAAAGTCACTTCACTTCACTTCACTAATACCAACATATTCACTTCTGTTTCAGATCTTGTCTTTCTTTGAGTTTAACACACGTCTGGAGGCCATCTTGACCAAAGCTTATGTCTACAGGTGAGCAAAAAACCTGCATTGTCCATTTGGAGATACTTTTCTAAAGTTCATGTGTAAGGGATAAAACACTGCAGGGCAGGCTGTTATAGAAAAATAATCACCAACAGGGTTCGGTGATGTTACCACCCCGAAGATGAATATTTTCCAACAACATAACCAGTAAAGTGTTTTATTCCTTTTATACCAAACCAATCTGCAAAGATATATGTATTTTTTTTTTAAATAATGAACAACATGTTCTTTTTATTCATTTATAGTAACATTTAATGTTGTGGAACATCTGCAAAATAAGTTAGTTCCTTTTATGACTTATGCTATAGCACCTATAAACAGTAATTCCCTCCCTTTTTCTAGAAGGTAATAAGACAGAAAAAAATGCAGCTTGTCATATTACTGAGACACAGAAAAAAACATTAACTCCTCTATCCTGATGATTTGAGGTGAAGAAGCGAGTGGAGGCAGGTTGGAAGAAAGGTGGAGAAAGGTGGAGAAAGGTGTCAGGAGTTCTGTGTGATAGAAAAATATCGGCAAGAATCAAGGGGAAGGTGTAGGAGACAGTG
>CM074951.1:24445288-24458493 GCA_037577455.1 Pangasius macronema | reverse complement strand
GCGAGCAAGAGCCACAGCTATGAAGAGACCCTACAATCGAGCTACAATCGCCGTGTGACTGAGCGAGAGAGCGAGAGACAGCATTAGATATCAGTTATAACTGTATTATGTTATATCCCATGTAGTGAGCATACACAGTGAATCACACAGTGATTTGGGATTAGGCCTAAATGTGTGTTTGTGTGGCTTAAATGACAAATAATTTCAGCAGGAAGATGTGTTAAAAACAGCGGATTGTTGCATGGATCTTTGCTCACCAGACAAAGCAACAAAGACCCAAAAAATCAGCAACACAAAACAGTGATGATTGTCATTGATTATTTTCTTGTCTGAAGAATTTTCACCTTCTGTGGTGGATGTGAAATGAAAAGGCAGTGTAGCTGTACTGCTAATGTTTGTTCAATAATACGCACTAGCTTTCAATTCAGGAAGTCAGAAGTACAAATACTGCTGAAAGAGAAATGACGTACCGACTCTGTGATGTAGGTATGAGCTCCATCCGCATACTGAAGGGCGTAGTTCTCTGGTCCAGGTAGATTCCATCTTTAAAAAAACAAAAAATAGCACACGCCTGATTTAATTACACTGAAAACTTACACAGGATGCGCACACACACACACACACACACACACACACACACACACACACACACACTTACCTGTCACACACTTCCTTTATCACTGCAGTAAGGGGCTTTTTCTACAATATAAACAGAAAGAAATCATCAGAAAAGTAAAGGTAGTTTTAGGTTATAACCTGCATGGAATCGAGTTCAAAAACTATCTGAACATTAAGAAAACACCAGTGCCATTAACACATCTACTATTAACACTCGCACTACCATTATTAACATCACTGACAAAAACCTTAGTATCATTTACACCAACATCACCCACCACTCCATTAACACCACCACACTACCACTATTAACACTAGTGACAAAACCCCTAACACAATTAACACCCCCGCACGTCCACTACTAGCACCATCGATAAAACCCCTAACACAATTAACACCCCCGCACTTCCACTACTAACACCATCGATAAAACCCCTAACACAATTAACACCCCCGCACTTCCACTACTAACACCATCGATAAAACCCACAACACAATTAACACCCCCACACATCCACTACTAGCACCATCGATAAAACCCCTAACACAATTAACACCCCCACACTTCCACTACTAGCACCATCGATAAAACCCCTAACACAATTAACACCCCCGCACTTCCACTACTAACACCATCGATAAANGGGCCAGAAACTTTTAAACCAATACCCAAAATGCCAGAAACTTTGCATGACAATATGAAGGTATCTTTAAATTTAGAGGATTAGCAAAGGGTTAGGAACACTCTAAAATGACAGAATGATTTTAAACTAACTGGAACAAGATTAATACACTCCAATACACTTTCTTTTCCTGCTTAATCTTACAATAGCCCACTCTAAACGTTATAAAAGCTTGTACTAGCTTCTCACATCATGTAGGGTTAGCATGGGGTTAGCATGGGGTTAGCATGTCTTCCTTCCCCAAACGATAATGTGCAGTTTCAGAGCTGTTACTTTTACGGGATTTAAATAACAGACCAGCATCAAGGCTTACACCAACATCCTTAAGTGGAGCTTTTGGTTTTACAGAGCAGTCATCACGCTGTAGGGTGAAATTAGCAACTTTATTTTGAGCAGATTTACCATTCTCTGAGTCTGACTCTTAATGTCGGGGGAATTTTAAGAAATCTTTAATGTGTACGATAAGGACAGTCCTGTACAAGTTGCACAATAACATTATTTAAATGCTGGCTCAATCAATGCACACAAAACAATCTAGATGTGTCTTGTGAATTAGCTATATAGAATAATCTTGTAATTGCTGTGGTGCTAGCATTGCTAACAAGAAAATCCTACTAGATAGAAACAAAAAAAAAAGAATTTTACCACAAAAAGATTACACGCCAGTGTACATACAATGGTGGACAAGACGCCAATGTTTTTTCAGCTGTGAGCCAAGCAAGAGCAATGCAAAAGTCTAATAAGAAGTGTCTTTTGGCTCACAAGACTAAAAGTTTTTCACATGTCCTTCCCCATGTCCTTTCCTTTTCAATGAATTCTCTTTTCCGTTTTCAGGAAACCATAGTTTTCAGGCGATCCGAATATCTAGCATAATCATGTAGTTTACATTGAATTGTGTTATCTGACTTACTGTGCATTCACAGAGGGGGGAATTCTTCAAATAGCACAAATGTTGTAGTGAGGAAGTAAAGAAGTGTAAATCTCCAAAATCTTGGTTCTGTCACGAATTCAACCCCCAAAGCAAAGTGTGTCACTCCAGTCTGCATTCGAGCTGAAAACTGGGCATAAAAATAAATGGAGTAGACACATTATTGCTACGTCTGAGTTTAAGACACCCAGCAATTAGTGGCGGCCGATGTGGTAAACCGATTGGAGTTTTCGGTGTAGTGTGGTAGACCAATCAGTGGGCTGTAATTTGCGGCCGACGGGCCGGTCAACCGAGTGGAAGCCCTGGGTTTAATCCGTCAACACAGCCGAAGAGCAATTTATCTGAGCGGTTTTGAGGGGGAAAGAAAAATCGCCTATCGTAACAGAGCTCCAACCACAACCGCAAAATCATTCTCCGGCACAAACATCCCGCTGTGGGAGAGCCCAAAGGATGAGACCGAACCCGTGAGAGAGAGCACTCACAATCGCAAAGATCAATGAGGCTTCACACACACAGGAAAAGAGCTTAGAGTTTGCTACATGTTAAAACATTAAGAAACAGGATTTTAGCACTTCCAGCTGTTAAGGAAAATGAAATGCGTACAATCAAAGTAAAAGGAAATATCAGATAAATAAATAAATATCAAAATGTTGACGTTAATTGCAGCTGAGGAGAAACTAACAGTCTCAGTGCATGAGGTGTGGCCTCTGTATCTGTCACTCCAATGGAAGGAGGTGTGGCCTCTTTATCAGTCACTCCAATGGAAGGAGGTGTGGCCTCTGTATCAGTCACTCCAATGGAAGGAGATGTGGCCTCTGTATCTGTCACTCCAATGGAAGGAGGTGTGGCCTCTTTATCAGTCACCCCAGTGGAAGGAGGTGTGGCCTCTGTATCTGTCACTCCAATGGAAAGAAGTGTGGCCTCTGTATCTGTCACTCCAATGGAAGGAAGTGTGGCCTCTGTATCAGTCACTCCAATGGAATGAGGTGTGGCCTCTGTATCAGTCACTACAATGGAAGGAGGTGTGGCCTCTGTATCAGTCACTACAATGGAAGGAGGTGTGGCCTCTGTATCAGTCACTCCAATGAACAAGTGTGGCCTTAGTGCCCATCAGACCAAGTTATGGTGGTGTGGCCTCCTTAAAACAGCAGGAGTAAAAACACAGACCAGTTTTAGATAAGTGAGATGGGTTAATTATAAGGTGCCTGATAATTATTGTCTGACATAATTATAAGCCGTATTCCTCAGGTGTTCCTTTGAAATGTGTTTTACATGCAGAAGGCAGGTGGAGGCCAGAGTTTAGTGTAGAACCTAAACACTTGAATAGTTAGTTCAAGAAGAGACCATGTGGCCAGTGGCGTGATTAGTAACCCACAGTTCCTGCCTCACTGCTCTATTTAAGGCTCCCATCAGAGATGGACATGTGTGAGGCTAACCTCATACAACTCCTCAACTGCTTTTTACGTAGAGCTATATGATTAATTATTGCATAATGTATTTATTAGGCCAGACTCCCAATGTTTCACTTTTTAGTTAATCAACATACAGTACTGTGCAAAAGTCTTAGGCACCCTATTTTTTTTAGTACAAACCTTTTAATACAAAGATGTTTATTTTATGACTTCTACATTATTGATTCAGTACAAAAACATTTTAGATTCCAAACATTAGTTTTCCGGCACAAAATTAATTGTTACAGAACAATGTTTGTACGTCAGTAAAGAAAGCAGCAGATTACATAAGAGACACTTTTCAGACAAAAAAAACATAATGAAGGCTGCTGGATTTCGCTGCAAAAATAAGAAGCAAGTTTGATAGTCAAAGTCTCCAGAAAAACTGTGGCTGCTTCGGCAAGATGCTCAGTAACACTTACAGCTCATTTCCTTATAAAACTGCACACACTGCACCTGAGACTACTATTGTTTTTTCTTTTTAAAGCGAAGGATCATCACACCAAATATTGATTTTATTTCATATAAATAAAAATTTGCTAGTGCTAAAGAATATCTCCACATATCTCCATTATGCTACTAGCTACCGTTGGATAACTTCAAACAGATTAGCTGAAGTTAGAGAATGTTAACAAACCACACTAGCTAAAGATAGAGTAGCACCAAACAAAACTAACTAGTTAATATTAGAGAACATCCTCCAATCAAATCTAATTAACACTAAAGAACATCTCCAATCAAAACTAACTAGCTAACGTTAGACAATAACTTCAAACAAAGTAGATAAAGTTAAAGAATATTACAAAACCAAACTAGCTGAAGTTAGGGAGTATTCCCCAACAAATATAACTAGCTAATGTTACACAATAATTCCAAACCACACTAGCTAGAGAGTATTCCCAAAGAAAACTAACACTACACAATAACTCAAACCTAAACTAGCTACAGAATATTACAAAACCACATTAACTAAAGTTACAAAAAGTTAAAGTAACTCCAAAACAAACTAGCTAAAGTTATAGAATATTACCAAAGCAGACTATCTAAAACTGAGAATATTCCAAAAAAAAACTAACTAGCTAACATTACATAATAACTACAACCTAAACTAGCTAAAGTTAGTGAATAGCACAAAACCAAACCAGGTAAATTTAGGGAGTATTTGCACACAAAACCTACTAGCTAACCTGACACAATAATTCATAATCTAAACTAGCTAAAGTTAGAGCGTATTCCCAAAACAAAACTAACTAGCAAACATTAGACAATAACTCCAACCTAAACTAAGCTAGAGAACTAACTAAAGCTACACAATATCTCCAAATCAAACTAGCTAAAGAGTATTCCCAAAAAATATAGATATATAACTAGCTAATGTTACAAAATACCTCCAAACCACACAAGCTAAAGTTTGAGAATATCTAGCCAGCTAACATCAATAATGACTCTAAAACTAGCTAATTATGCTAGCGCTAAGTTAGAGAATATTGCCAAAAAAAAAAAACTAGCTAAAATAGAGAATAACTCTAAATAATACTAGTTATCGTTAGAGAATATCCCAAACAAAAACGCTAATGTTAATATTGCTAAATATTGTACATTACACTGTGGTGTGATCTGTATAGCAGAGTGACTAAAAGGTGTTCTGTGTTGGAAATAACCAAGCCAACCAACTTTGTTGGTTTATTTATTGACTTGTTCATGTAGAAGTTTAACATATATATGCTGATATACAAAGAAAGCATGATATCAGGTTGTACAGTTGAAATCTTTACAGCCTCAGCAGGAGGAAAGCACTAACCAGCAGCAGTTTTCTTTCAACCATGTGCATGCCTCGTTCTATCACTCTCATCATTTCACCCACACATTGCCGCTTTGACATTTTCTCCAGTTTTCGCTTCACACGAGTAACGCACATTCTCAGAGCTTTAGGGAAACAGCACTTTGATGCAGTGACACCACTTCCCCATTCCAACCGGGGCGAGGCCAGATGGAGACGGGGCCAACCTGAAGCCTGGAGCAATCAGGAACATTCCACAACAACAACGACGACCGAATACAGACATGTAGAACATGCTTCTACAGCTCAGATGCATTTTTCCATCATGTTTCCGCAGCTGTTGCATCAGTCAGACACAGCGAAGGTGAACATCACATCTGGCCTCACCTGATCCAGCTGAATGAGCTGAGGGTACGCCCCTGGCATCTGAATAGCAATCTTCACTATGTCCTTCTGCTGCGGCATTGTGATACGCGGATGCCTGTCCTCCTGAAACTCTGGAAAAGAGACAAAAATAGTACGGGAAGAGATTTATGTTTTACAGAGTGCTTCCTAGTGTGTTATTCTTTGAAACAATCCCGAACTCCATACATACTTATTCAATGAAGATTGCACATTACATCAATTTGCACATTACATCAATATGTGAGGAATAAAACACTTGGAGGCATGCTGTTATAGGAAAATAATCAACCATTAACCATTGTAACCAAGTAACCATTGCCACGCCCAAGTTGACAGCATGTCCCAAGCAAGTGTTTTATTCCTCTTACACCACAGCAATTTGCCAACAATTACACTTTGTATTTATTAAAAGATGGCATGTCTTACATTTTATCCGTTTATAGTTACATGTAATGCAACTCCTCTGTCCTGTAGACCTTCGCATGTCCACAAACTTAAAGTTACAGCTTTACCTCTGACTGTTACAAAGCACTGACACTGGAGACTCCTTCCATAAATGTTACACAAAACCTCACCATAATCAGCCATAATTTGCCGTTTTCTTTTTAAAATCTCTTCACGCGGAGCGTCTACCGTACCCGTGTAAACTGTTACTATAGAACGATAACGTATTATCCTTATCATGAGCGTGTTAATATAATCCTGTGAAGTGAATCACAGCTGGAACTACTTTCAGAGCCGCTATTAGAGAAAATAAATCAACACCTTTATCAGATTCGAGAATTCAACAGAGCTGTAGGATCAGAAAAAGGACTACATGATAACAACATAGCCACTAAATCTGCTAAGCGACCTAGCTAGATAACTCGGCAAAATCGTGTCTGTTATGGTGACATTATAATCTAACAGCCATTTTGCATATGATGCATATTTATAAATTCTTTTTTTAGCACTTTCAATACAATTAAAACAATTTATTCTTCTATTAAAGGATTTTTAAGGATTTGAAAGTGACATCTGATTCGACCAAATATTTTTATGTATTATATAATGAATATTATATTTCTAAAAAAAAAAAAAAAAATGTTAAGAACCACTGTGAAGAAGCATGCTGAAACTGAAACACGGATGCACGGTGTGTGTTACCAGAGAGGAACGCATTGTCGCATTGTCGCATTGTCAGTACACTCCTTTTTTCATAATGACTTTGCACCTTCCTCTTTTTAAGGAGAACTTGTGAGCTCAGCTTATCTGAATTTTGTAAATGGGAAACCTATAAACCTAATCTAAGAGATACTGTACATGGCATACAAGCTTTCACATTCTCAAACACACACACGCACACACACACTCTCACTTGCGTGCACACACACACACACACACACACACACCTGAGGTTTTTATCAACAGAAGCTCCAGCTGAATTGTTTAACAAACTCAAGTGCTTCCATGTGTGTAAACAGGACGAGTAACACCAGGTCCAGGCTCACTGTTCTCTCTCTGAGACTCCCATTAGACAAGGAAGTGTGTGTGTGTGTGTGTGTGTGTGTGTGTGTGTGTGTGTGTGTGTGTGTGTAGTAACTGCCTGATTGTATTTAACCTCACCAGCTACTGTTGCAGCTGTAACCAGTCACATATTACAGACATTTACATTTATCCACCTGACAGATTTTTTTATCCATAGTGGAGTTAAACATGCTTTATATATGATAATTTATCAAATATCTTTTCTATTTATAACATTATTACAAAATAATTAAACAATTAATACTTCTATTCCTAGATGTTCTCACTCATTTCAGGGTTGTAGCCGGAGTGGGCGTGGTTTGGCAGGGTTCAGAGGCGGAGCCAGAGGAATAATCCCTGAAGTGGCACACCTAAACTGTTATCTAGCACGTACTGTATTTAGCCACTATTTCACTTTTAAGATGCAAAACTGGATTACTGAAGAGATCAACTGATTTGGCTCCTGAGAGCAGATATGAGAATAACAGACGAGCAGCCAGTGGCGTCACGTCGTTATTGTCATGTCAGCCACCCAAACGCGTTACACACACAGCGAGGAAAACTAAACACTGGAGCAGAAACAAAACAGAAAAACATGTTAATCAGCTTTGCAATCCTCCTGAGATTTAGATATTTAGCTGTTTCACTGCACTCAGAACAGAGAGACAGAGAGAAAGTCTGAGAGAGAGAGAGAGAGAGAGAGAGAGACAGAGAGACAGAGAGAGAGAGAGAGAGAGAGAGAGAGAGAGAGAGAGACAGAGAGACAGAGAGACAGAGGCTCAGAGCCAGGAGTTTATTTTTCTCAGGCCTCATTCCACTTCATTCCTATCATGTTGCTGCAAGCTCCCAACCCTCACACTCATCCACCCAAATCCATCCATACACACACACACACACACACACGCGCGCGCACACACACACACACACACACACACACACACACACTACAGAGAGAGAGGGAGAGAGAGAGGCAGCCAAGACAAAGAGAAAGTGAGTGAGGGAGACACTCAAAGAGAGACAGAAAGGGGAGAAAGAGAGAGAGAACAAGAGAGAAAAACAGAAAGACATTAAGAAAGAAAGAAAGAAAGAAAGAAAGAAAGAAAGAAAGAAAGAAAGAAAGAAAGATTGAGTGGTTGATGGGATGTCTCTGTGATTTTACGTCTGTATGCGCACTAACGCACATACGCACACGCGCAAGCCTCTCGGCTGTGCTGCACATGCTGACTGCAACATCTCTCACGCCATTTGAAACCATGGAAGCGTGGTTTCTTTGCGTCTATTACGTGTGTGTGTGGACTAAAGACCACCAGCCTGCCCCCGACCCCACACACGCACACACACACACACACACACAAACTGAGAGTTCATTTCTTTTTCATGGTCAACTTACACACATTCACCTCAGTATCTGCAGCCCAGCGATCACCAGGAGTCACTGAATGCCACATCCTGTTCACATACTAGGGACATCTGCCATTTTATAAAGCCCACATTCTCCTCAAATCCCACAATGCATTGCAGCAGGTTAGTCTCCAAATGATGGTAGTGTTCAAGTTGCCATATTTGTATATAGCACACTATATATGTGTATATTATGATCACTATATATTAGTGACAGAAAATCTGTCTCTTTTCACTGAATCAGTTCATTTGATTCAGCTCACTTGTAAGAGTCGACTCTTTCAGCTCCTAAACGGCTCGTTCCCATGTTTGTTTAAACTGCACACATTGTGACATTGTTGCCAAGGATTGTTCTCCGTTGGCTGAAACTGCATTTTATAAAATGTGATTAAATTTTATAAGCTGTTGGCCTAAATCACCAAGTCACCACACATCTGAGTTAACAAAGGCAGCATTGTTATTGTTCTGTTGTGGTTTGGATCATTAAGAAGATTTATTTCCATTTATCCTGATAAATGATCGCTTCCCATACACACTACTGAGAGTCAAACACACGCAGCTTGGATGCAGAAAGAGGTTTCTAAGTTGTCTGAAGATAAATTAATGTAAATGAAGATAAATGAGTAATGACACATCCTACATGAATCAGTTCGTATATGTGAGCCGGCTTGAAACATTCCCCTACAAGAGCCATCTCAAAGATGCACAAAAGACTCATCACTACTATATAGTGCACTACTTCTGAAGTAGAGGTGGGCGATATGACAAAAATATCATATCACGATGCATCGAGATATCTCTGCGGTACTCGATATGCGTCAATATGTAATTTAACTTCCAGTAAAACAGTAATGCTGTCTTTTAAAAATCCCCCAAAATAAATTACTTTACAGAAAATCAGAAAAAAAGGGATTATATTTTAACATATAATATATGACCTAAGATATGTAGACACCTGACCATCACACCTACTTGAGCTTAATGGACATCCCATTCCAAAACCATGGGCATTAATATGGAGTGTTATTGCATCTATAAAAGCCTATAAAAGGGTCTTCCCCAAACTTGGACGTGTACAATAGTCTAAAATGTATTTGTATGCTATAACATTAACATTAACCCTCCACCTTCCTCCACCAAACTCCTGCTGGAACTCTGAATAACAGTAGGTAGCGTTCTCCTGGCATCCACCAAACCCAGATTCATCCATCAGACTACCAGATAAGCAGTCAAGACAAGCGCGACTATCACTCCGGAGAACAGAACATGTCTCCACAGCTCTAGAGTCCACTGGTGGCACTTTACACCACTCCAGTTCTCACATGGCATTGCACATAGTGATCTTAGGCTTGTGTGCAGCTGCTCGGCCATGGAAACCCATTTCATGAAGCTCGAAACAGCTTCCAGAGGAACTCTGTAGTGAGCGCATCAGAGGATAGGCGATTTTTACACGCTATGCACCTCAACCCTCAGCAGCCTCGCTCTGTGTGTGATCTACCTCTTCACAGCTAATCTGCTGTTGCTCCTAGACACTGCCATTTCACAATAATAGCAATTAGAGTTGACTAACTGACTTGTGGAGCAGGAAGCAGGTATCCATGTCTCTTCTGAAGTCCTGTAATGTATTACACTAGATTAGTCTCCCATCGATGAAGCCTTGAGGATGCAGAGCACTCACAGGACACTTCGGCGCAGGTCCTACATCCAAAACTGATCTGTGTTCACAATGTGGTGCACCACAAGTATTGCTAATTTTCTAAATCATACCTGAAATCAGACTCCTGGAATCCCACAATGCATTGCAGCAGGCTTTGCCTAAAATGCTTAGTTTAGCTATATTTAGTTTTTCCTCCAAATGCAATAATTGGGAAAAAAAGATTACAGAATAAATAATTCACTTCATTCACGTTCAGCATTTCACATCCAATCTAGAAGCAGAGTTGCTGTGTGTAATAAAAGCCTGATATGACTGTCAGTGATGGGCAGTCTGGGCTCCTTGAGTCTACAGTCTGGGTTAGAAAGAAGTCAGTCCCAGCCTCAGTTCTCATTTCTTCATACCATTCTGTCTGTATTATTACGAGCTTTTTGGATTTTTATCCAAAATATTCCACCTTTAGAGATTTGTTAACAGAGAATAATCTGATCTGGATGCCAAAAATGAATCCTCCTTAGATCCATGTCTTTTAATCTTAGCTCCTGAACACACATAATCACACCTGATCACATCTGATCACTCCTGAACACACCTGATCACACCTGATCACTCCTGATCATACCTGATCACATCTGATCACTCCTGAACCCACCTGGCACACCTGATCACTCCTGATCACGCCTGATCACACATAATCACACCTGATCACGCCTGGACACACCTGATCACGCCTGGACACACCTGATCATGCCTGGACACACATAATCACACCTGATCACATCTGATCACTCCTGATCACATCTGATCACACCTGATCACTCCTGGACACACCTGATCACTCCTGGACACAGCTGAACACATCTAATCACCGTTGATCACATCTGATCACACCTGATCACACATGGTCACGCCTGAACACAAATGATCACTCCTGGACACACTTGATCACGCCTGATCACACATAATCACACCTGATCACATCTGATCACTCCTGAATACACCTGATCACACCTGATCACTCCTGGACACAGCTGAACACATCTGATCACTCTTGATCACATCTGATCACACCTGATCACTCCTGGACACAGCTGAACACTCCTGAACACATCTGATCACTCTTGATCACACCTGATCACTCCTAGACACAGCTGATCACTCCTGGACACATCTGATCACTCTTGATCACATCTGATCACTCTTGATCACATCTGATCACAACTGATCACTCCTGGACACAGCTGAACACATCTGATCACTCTCGATTACATCTGATCACACCTGATCCCTCCTGGTCCGTCTCACTTGGAAGCAGGTGTGTGTTAATTTGGGGCTGGAACTGAAGTAAGGAATGTGAAATAATTACTGTGCTAGACTACAGAGATTTATCTGAGTGGATGTGTAGCATGTTTTCATATCATGTAATTATGCAGCAGGAACATGACACGCTTCTTGTAACTGGCAATTAGTTCATCGACAAGTCAAGCAAAGTAGGAAATGGTTTAGAAAATCAGACCCGGAACTATAGATCATGTAATTTTTATTATGTCATCTATAATATAATCTAATTCATAATAATAAATAACAGTATTATTATAGGCTATTTCACGCACTGGGAAATACACACATGCAATCACGATAAGCAGGGGTGTTGGTAGAATTGTGCCTTCATAGAAAGTTATGAAAACTACTCTGGGGAAAAAAAAACTCAAATCAAACAAGCCCAGAATTAATTTTCATCTTTTTTTTTCTATGAATTGTGTGGAGCAAATCTCAACCGACTGCAACAAGCACAAGTGAGTTAACTTCATTAAAAATGGATGCTAAACTCGTCTAAACGTGTTTCTTACCTGCTGACAGACAAAACTTTGCACATTAGAGCGCCTGATCCTTTAAAAGAAAAAGTTTCTTCCAGACTGCAGAACGCCTCGTACGTGTTATAACAGTACTTTCAAGTTTCAGAGTAAGACTCGGGTTTAGACACGATTTCAAAAGACTCCCATATACAAACGAAGTGCACTAGGTAGGGCACATCAGCCGTTATTTACAGCCCCTATGTAGTGCGCGTAGACAGGAAGTAGGGAGATATTTGAGCTTCCGCCTTGTCGACATTCCCAGTTCCGGGTTGAACAGCGTCCCTCCCGCTGCTAAAGGAAGGAGACCCGGGCTGCGTCCCAAACCGCACACTTCTGTACTAAAGAGTATGTTAAAACTAGTACGTAGCCACTAGCATCCTATGGGCAGTGTACTATTTTTGACATACTATTTAGTACAGAAGTGTGCGGTTTGGAACCAAGCCTGGACTGATCAGCCATTTCAGAGTTTATAAGCTTCTCAGGAGAACAGCAGAAAGCAAAAAGTTCCCGAAGCTTCTGAAATTCAGCGAAAAGTTTATCTGTTTGTCTTCAGGCTTTTGTGTGAAGTGCTAAACTTTTAGCAACATTATGTAACGTGTGTGTTATTTCACTATGAATACTGAAGTGTAACACATTTAGGGGAAAGTGGTCTGAGGAACAGGAAGTGGAGCTGGAGTTCCTGTCTGAGGTGAAAGCAGTTCACCTTCATTTAGCAGTCTGTGCAAAAGTTTACACACCCCGGTGATAAAGGCAAAACAAACGTGATGCAAACTTCTGAACTGATATATTTAGGTTTTTTTCACTAGGACCATTAATATATTAACTTTCTCTCTCTCTCTCTCATACATATATATCTTCTTCTTCTTCTTTCGGCTTTTCCCTTCAGGGGTCTCCACAGCGAATCATCACTCTCCACCTATCCC
>CM074951.1:24414588-24425940 GCA_037577455.1 Pangasius macronema | reverse complement strand
GAAGAAGGCCAGTGGAAGTTTCCTCATGATTTTAACCCATCAAACTTCCTAAATGATCAGGGACAGTTTGAGAAGCCTGATGCCTTCATACCCTTTTCTTCTGGTGAGAACTCAGGACTGCGAACGTCATTCAAACCTCGTTTACCCAAACTAGAGATAAATTCATTTGAATCTGACAAAAGCAAGTTTACATGTATGTATCTGTTCATGTGTGCAGGGCCTCGTATATGTCTTGGTGAAGGTCTGGCTCGCATGGAACTCTTCCTCTTCTTGGTTACTCTGCTGCACCGCTTTCAGTTCATTTGGCCTGAAGATGCAGGAGAACCAGATTTCAGTCCTGTGTTTGGCCTAACGATTACACCCAAACCATACAGGATGCTAGTCAGGCAGAGACAGCCAGCTAGAGAAATGTAGAGCCGGCATATGTCTGCATATCGAAAATTTCTTTATGGATCATGAAGAAATGTGAAAGTTGTTCTAGTATAAGAGAAAAAGAGGGCAACAGAGGTTTAATCAATCAGCAATATCAAATTTCAAATTTCAATATTAAATTAAACTGCTTAAACTGCTAATAATAAACCTGGACCTTGTTTTCAACAATGATAAAAAAAATTGCATTTGTAACAAGATGTTTATGTTTGTACCTATAAATGCCAAATGCCATAAATGTAAATGTAAAATTATAAAAACAAATACAGCACATTTTAATTGTTTATGTCTTGGTGCTAGTGTCCAAGTTAGATTTGTGAAAACATCATGAAACAGTAAAATAAGACATGTTTACATTACATGCTATTTTAGTCTTTTTCACTATCCTGACTAAATATGGACAAATTTCTCCATCCATCTACCTTTGCTAGTTCCTAGTCATCAAGTGGCCCTGACAAACACAAAAAAATGTCAAAACATTTACAAAGTGATATGAATTTACAAGCTTTGAAAAAATTATGTAGGGTGGTCAGTGCTTGGGTTCACAGAAAATTCATATTCATGTCTATTGAATTTCAAGGTGCTTTGGCCCATCAGGTAACATCTGTACTCATGGGAAATGGAGAATTGATGGAGAAGTGTTGCACAGCTCTTTGGTTGTAACGACTGAATGCAAATAAGTTGAACAAGAGCCCTCTTTTCAGATCAGTGGGATCTGTCCTGTAGTAGAAGTGTAACAAATTATTGATATTACTTTTCTGTATCTGTTTAGTGCTTAAAAATCTGTTTTGTATTCGGATTAATACAACAAGGGCTTTTTTGCTTTTCTTTTTTTTTTTTAAATGTTAACCCTACCACTATGCCCTGGAAACACTGGAAAACAGTGTGTCCCTGTAAAAAAAGTCTCCATAAACCCATAAACTGTTGTTTAGCCTACACTTGACAACAATAGCCATCTAATGATACTTTGCCAGATTTACTTCAGTTTTGGGGTTTGGTGTATTCCAGAAAGATGAGAATGTTCCCTGGATACAGAAACTATTATATAGCTGGGATGCACTTGCGGTGCTTCTGTGAGAAAAACGGGTCCTTGAAGCGGCATTTCATTATAATGCCATTATGATTTTCCAAGAGGATTTTCTTTTAATAATGATTGAGTTCCAGTTATTGAAAAATTACAAAAAAACATGTGCAATGAACATACAAGTTTTATATATTTCTTAAAAAATTAATTAAATGATGCAATTCTTTGGAGACCCAGCAGGAATATGCTGCCGTGTGCAAGGTCTATGTGAGCTATATGGAGCAACCGCTCAATATATGAAAACATATTTCTTTAGTTTGTACAGAAATAGTCTAGAAAAATGGTTTTATTTTGGAGCTCAATAAGGCTAAAACCAAAGAGAACATCTCCTATTTGTATCATGTTAATGTATTTCTGTGTTCTGTGAAAAGGTTTGCCAGGTTCCACGCATAATAGAGGTATTGCAGATAATGCGAATAATCAAAAACTTATTCCCCCAAAAAAGACTGAACAAAAAAGGAAACCTCCTTACAAACTTCTTTGGCCGTTGAGCTGAAATGGGAGAAATGCTGAGCTGGAAATTGTCAGTGTTATATCATCTCAGCTTCTGGATCATTGATCATTCTGGATTTGGAAATTTTTAAACCACTGGGGAAATGAGGACAGTATCAGAGACCTCCCTGTATGTACAGAGACGGTTGTTCCAGTTATACATCTTTCAAACCAGTTATCTTCTCTGTCCAGAGTTGTCCTAAAAAGATTGTCCCTTGTCTTTCAACTACAACGCTGCACTGACATGGGGATTTCCGCTAAATTCTGATGCATCCTTCATGCAACATTTCGGACTGAATTTGCAGCACAGCAACAACAGCGGACAACAATGAGTAGCGTTAACAACAAGCTAACTGGCTAATGTTAGTGATAACTTGAATGTTGATGACTACCTTTTCAAGTGGTCAATGTTATAGATTTAACCAAGTACTGTTTCTGTATATTAATTGATTTAAAGCCAGTACTGCTATAAACGAGTTTTATAGCAGTGAAAAGGGACTTTACACTGTTCACAGTGTGAGTGGCCATGTTGATTTGACATCACTCCGGGGGAAAAAATGGTAGTTGAGAAGACGACCAAGTTGATGAGTTAAAATTTCAAGTTGAGGGGGTATTTTCAGGGGTTTACAGCCTGTATCTCAGGAGCAGACCAGTTGTTGTTTTGAATGGTTTGAAGGCTATAAAAGAAGCTCTGGTGAACAAATCTGCAGGCTTTTCAAGACGCCCACAAAATGTGCTAGTCAGCCGTATAACTGAAGGGAAAGGTGAGATTTGTCACAAATAATTACCCAATAATATTTTCTTCTAGTGATTTAAAAGGATAATATTTTACATGCAAACAGAGTGAATTCCAGATATGTAACAGGAGTCATACTTGCTGATTATGAACCTGGATGGAACGAACTTCTAAGCTTTGCTCTCAGGACCTTGAGGAACTTTGGCTTGGGGAAATTGAACACCTTGTTGCAAAATTGGAGAAACATTCTGGTATCAATTTAATAAAGCGAGGTTGGACAGGATTAGGAACGAGTATATCAGAGGGACAGCTCATGTTGGATGTTTGGGGGACAAAGTTAGGGAGGCCAGATTAAGATGGTTTGGACATGTTCANGCAGAAGATAGGGATAGGTGGAGAGTGATGATTCACTGTGGAGACCCCTGAAGGGAAAAGCCCAAAGAAGAAGAAGGTTCTAATGGAGACATTGTTTTGTACTTGGTGCAGGGTCCATACTGAATGGCATCAATAATAGAGGGTTCAGCCCCACAGAAAATTAAAGTCACGGACACTCAATTAAAGAGGTAGAAATGGTTTCTTTCTTGTGACATCTTCAAAGTTATAGTGTAGGCTACATGCTCATTTAGTAGAGCATGTACATCCATTCACACTGAGTCACTCAGTGAGTCGAGCATGTGAACTGATACACACTGAAACACCCATTTTTAAAATTTATTTATTTATTTTTAATAGATTTTTTAAAAATTATTTTTCCAAACCACCCAGATTGCACCCAGTTCCCCTAATTAGACTAATTTTGTCATGCTTTTGGATTGTTCTGCTTCCGATAGACGGCAGTGTAGCTGTAGGGACAACTACAGGTTTCAGAAAAACAGATCTTTTTCAGTTTGCATGAAAATATGACATGAAAGTATAAATGAACGAAATGTACACGGACCCCTTCCCAAACAAGCTGAGCATGAACATCATGAAACCACAATACAAGGCAAAGTCAAAGACAGAATATGTTTAGTATTGTAGAACTTTTTAGTCAAAGTCCTTAGTGAATATACGGTCACTGGCCAAATTTCTAGGTGCATTTATGCAATCAGTCAATCATGTGGCAGGAGGACATTATAAAATATCATGCAAATACAGATCAAGAACTTCAGTTAATGTTTACATCAAGCATCAAAATGGTGAAAATGTAATCAAAATTTCCTTCAGCATCAATCAAGATGATCTTATCGTATCTTATCTTATCTTACCTAACAAATAAAGTTATTTATGTACAAGAAACCTGCATTAATAATTCCACTGGTACAACAGTATAGCATTTGCCCTATCATCAGGAGATCGTGTGTGTGTATGTGTGTGTGTGCGCTTACATGTATATATACACATAAGCACATTCTCTTTTTGATTATGCCTTTTATTGCAGTTTTTGTTAATGCTAAGCTAGTCTGAAAACTATTGCCAAAAGGAAAGCAACTAAAATGTGTTGTATTATCTTTGCCATGCTCAGACATAACTATCTTTCTGTGAATGTTTTTCTTAAATTGTTGCTAAAACAGGATCCACACCATATATTAGCAAGTATTACAAAGAACCACTACAGATAAAACCAGAATACACATACAATATGAGAATACAAGATACAGATTAGAAAGACAGGCTTTAATTAAATACAGGCATTTAATCCTACAAATGCTGAAAACAACCTTCCCCTCAGTATCAAACCTTAACATTCTTCTTATCTTCTTGTTATTCTATTGTTGGGTCATGTCTACAGTTATTGTGATATAATACTATTTCATTCACCATGAAGAATTTGTCAGTAGACTAAATCTACATTTCACTAGCTGGCTGTCTCAGCCTGACTACCATCCTGTATGGTTTGGGTGTAAGTGTGATTCCATATACAGGGGTGAAATCTGGTTCTCCTGCATCTTCAGGCCAAATGAACTGAAAGTGGCGCAACAGAGTAACCAAGATGAGGAAGAGCTCCATACGAGCCAGACCTTCACCCAGACACACACGAAGGCCTGCACACATAGACAGACACACATTAGCTTACCATGTTAACTCATTAGTGACTTATACCTCTTATGTTAGCTATGTGTTCTGTGAAGTCAAATCCAAAACTGATTTTGTAAGCACTTGAATAAACCAGGTTTAGATTATTTTCATAGTGTTCTTTGCACTATCCTGAGTTCTTACCAGCAGAAAAGGGTATGAAGGCCTCTGGCTTCTCAAACTGCCCTTGCTCATTGAGGAAATTTGATGGGTTGAACTCACGAGGAAACTTCCATTGGCTTTCCTCACTCAGCACTGAGGAGAGGTTGGGGATGATAATAGTTCCCTGAAAAACAGTGAACAAAAACATTAACATGGGTAGCAAAAGGCAAATTAAACCATCTTCTTTAAAATTGTTTGAAATCGTCACCTTTGGGATGCTATAGCCCATCAGTTCAGTATCTCTTGTGGTAGAGTGGAACACACCCAGAGGGGCAGTGTTGGCGATGCGCTGACACTCATGGATCACAGCCTGTGTGTACGGCATGTTGTGTCTGTCCTCAAAAGACACATGAGCCTTTCCCTGTAGAAACTCATCAATCTCCTGCTGGCATCTATCTAGAAACAATGTGTTTGGCTCTATTATGAATCAAATTATATTTATTAACCAAATATCTTAAGTTTTATACAACAAGACTTATAACGAAGTGCAATGAAGTGAAGTTTAAACCCTGAATGTCTGGATATGCCATGAGGTAGAGGAAAGCCGTAAGGAGGGTGTTGGACGTGGTATCAGTCCCAGCTGCATGTAGGTTTTGAATGTATGATACTAGTTGTTCTTCATCAAAGGTGGATCTATTGTCTTTCTGTTAAAAACAAGACAGTCCAGTTAGTCCAGAATTGAGCCATTACTAAAATCAGAATCTTTGGCCATGCTACCCCTATTTTATCCACATTAAATGGACTAAATGTAAAATTTTGCATTCACTATAAAACACTACTAATGACCTACAGAGCATTGAATCATCTCACACCACAGTATGTAAGAAATGAAATTTTATCTATTATAATTTACCTTGCCTGCTTTGATCGAAAGGTACAGGATCTTTATTAGTACCAAGAATAATTTTGCATTTCTAACTCACTTTCTGCTGCTGTGGGTGGTCTTACATGGACACCCTATAGAGTGCACTTCACAAACACAGTTTAAATTGGGGCAGTCATGGCCTAATGGTCTGAGAGTCGGACTTGTAACCCGAAGGTGAACCCGAATGTTGTGTCTCGGGTCCGGCAGGGATTGTAGGTGGGGGGAGTGTGTGGGGGACAGCTCCGGGTGTGTGTTCACGGGTGTGTGTGTTCACTACTGTGTGTGTGCACTTGGATGGGTTAAATGCAGAGCACAAATTCCGAGTATGGGTCACCATACTTGGCCACAAAGTCACTTCCACTTCCACTTCCACTTAAACCCTCAGTGTAAAGTCTCCCTTGCTTCAGTGGATGACCTGGACACTGTGTACATATGAACTGCTGCTGTAATCAGGAAGACTGTCCTGTGCTCAACCCAGGAAACTTATTCATAATCATCTCATACTTAACATCTTTTAACACAATTATTATTAGTATTACAGTATTTCTTGCCTTTACAGCATAGAATTGTAGACAAGCAATGACTTGTAATCCCACTATCTGGAGACACCCAGGAGAGGATGGCTTCCCTTTAGAGTGTGATTCCTCTTACAGTTACTTCCTCATGGTTTACTCATTACAGACCTAAATCTACATCCAGATGTCTGTATCTTTCTGGAAGATGCTTTGTGACAATGTCTACTGTTAAAAAGCCCTATACAAATCAGATTGAATTGGACATGAAATATTGGACATTCAGTGAATTACCAGAATAACCCTAATCCCACACAAACACATACCACATCAAGCTCATCCAGATAGCAGTCAACAAAGTCTCTTGGCTCTCCTTGGACTCTTGTTGTCTTGTGTTGTTTGATCATGGTCATTGTAATTTTTTTAAGCAAGCAGACATTTTTAAAGGCTTTCTTAAAGGGAAGAGGCAGGGATCTCACCAGTGGAAGGGTATCATAGATCTACAAGAAAAACAAGCGATTCTTTGTTCATATTGTTCTTTACTAATTAGTGACATTCATTCTTTTAGCTATTTCTTCAAGCCTATACTTAGAATTAGCAATAGTCCAAATGCAGTCAGTGATCAGGTGATGATATAATGTCTCACCATTGACCAAGGTCCATTAAATATCTTGGCATTTTCAGTAAATATAGTTACATATTTTTTAAGGATTTCATCCCCATATTCATAGCGAGTGCCAGACAAAACCAGGTAGATGATATTTGATGCTGCATCGTGGAACAAAGTCTCAGGATTCAAGATGCTTCCTACAAACAGAAAATTGATGTTCATCAACATATCTTTTTAAATTTCTTTGTAGAGCAGAAGTAATATGTTTTGATGATACCAGCATGCTTCTCCAATTTTGCAACAAGATGTTCAATTTCCCTCAGAATCCTGTTCTCCATAGACTGTTTCCCCAAGCCAAAGTTCCTCAAGGTCATGAGTGCAAAGCGCCGATGTTCCTTCCATGCAGGACCATAATCAGTCAGTATGACTCCTGTTTCATTTTACTCAAGTCAGTAACTTTATTTCAGAGCCAGTACATGTCAGTACTCATGTCAGAGTCACTTTATTTGTATGTAAAATAAAATCCATTTAAAATCACAAGAAGAAATTTTATTTATGATGTTTGGGTAGATAATTATTTGTAATCTCACCTTTTCCTTCAGTTACATGGGTGACTAGCAAGTCACCCATGTGACAGAGCTTCTTTCATAGCCTTCAAACCATTAAGAACAACAGCAGGGTTTCTCCCGAGATACAGGCTGTAAACACTCCCATAATGCTCAGCCAACTAAAAATAAACAAGTCTTTATTAATTAGACACATATTTTCAAGGGGCATTCAATTTCTTTCTAAATAACATTTTAAAACAGGCACAGTTGCTCATGGCCATTAATGAGATAATGGCCATAACTGCAGGTACAATGTGTACAGAAATTCTACAGCCAGCAATGCAAGCAATGGAAGACATAGCGACAGATCACTGGGATTGTTAAAGCACATATGAAGGCAAGTTGGCTAGCTCAAACACCTTTACCAGAGGCTGGTAAAAATGCTTATTGGGAGTTTTGACCAGGTACTACAATAGAAAGATACAAAATCCACTCTAAAGCAGAGATGCCAAGCTGTAGTAATCTACAAGCCCTCAGAAAAATCCAAGATTGATAGCCTATGGTCCACTGAGACTGCTCAGCTGTGTGCCAAACAGAAGAAGGATGAATGGATCACTAAGGGTATAAAATGCCACAGGGATGTTCACACAAGTCATGGTCCTGACAATGGTACTCTAAAGAAAGCCTGCAGTGAGTGCCAGGAGAGTGCAGCTAACTTCTGGCATATACTGTATGACCCCAATGGACAGAGCTATGCTCACTCCAGCCAAACTGAGGGGAAAGGTATTTCTAAAGGTTGTGACAGTCACCATGAGGTATGGATGTAGGCCACTGCAGATCCATGCAATTTTAGATTTACATATACTTTTATGGTAACTGGCAAACGCTCTTATCCAGAGCAACTTACGGAAGTGCTTTGTAGTCTCAAAAAGCATCCTTATGCTAGTTTACTAGCTCAGGAACTTAGTGTACCATCAGTCTAACATAGATTAGTATAGTATGAGAAGACAGAAGACAGAGGCTTTTGGAGTGGAATGAACAATCATCTTGCCTGCTGCTTTACAGCACTTAGGCAAAGCTGAATGTTCAGCTCTAAATGCAGTGTGCCATGATGTGTCGTCCATCAGCTCAGCAATCAGCACTATATCCACAGTGCCTTCATTTCCAGTTGCCCAGGCCAATCATGTGAAATCAGAATCTGTCCTGCAAAATATTTAGCATCACCTAAGAGCACCTAAGAATCCCGATCTAGCCAATTGATAAGGATCACCCACTTCTACTCATTGACACAAACTGCACCTACTTGGTTGCTGCCAAGGAATCAGTTAAATTGTGCCCCAGTGTGGACCTGGAGCTGTCCTTTCTGAACACAACTGTGTTGTATGAAGGGATATTTAGCCATTTTCGTTTCGTTTTGTGCACTATGGCCAATATGGATTTTAAAATTATTGGTTTAATTCAGTGATTCACATGTGAATCCCACCAGACAAAGGAGAGGGCTGCATGTACATAAAACTCACAAAACACAACACTGACAGCAAAGAGTCCTTGACCAGTATAAATGAAATTTCTCTGTGAACAAGTTCCAGGCCACATTTAGTATTGAAGTTTAATATTAATTTTGTGTTTTTTGTCTACTCAGATTTCCCAAGATATTTTCATACAAGTAAAGTTTTGCACAAAGTAAACGTATACTAGGGTTAGGGTTAGGGTTAGGTCTCCCAAAGGTCTCCATACATAGGGGAAATGAACACTTTTTAGCAAAATGTCTTCCAAAATTTTTCATATTTAGTTTAGATTATATTTCTTTCAGATAGCATTTAAGAATGTCTTTCACAAGAGAAAAGCATATTGAAATGAAATTATTCTCATGGCTGGATCCGGAAGCTGTCACAAGGCTGCGATGGACATGCAATTACATGCATAACACCAGATGTGTTAAAACGTTTTGCTAAAAAGTGTTAATTTCCCCTATGTGTGGAGACATTTGGGACTCCCTGTAGAATGTCTAATGCATCAAAGACACAAATAAAAAAGTTTTCCATTCAAACCTTTATAAAAAAAATTAAAGCACAGGTAAACCATTACAGCTAAGGTACAAGTTTAGAAGACTATTTCAGTTTTATCTATACATCACTTTGTTTCAGTTATGGCTCAGACATGCACTACGACAATATAATGGCATACCCTTTCAAGGTCTTTCAGAGGATTTCTGATGTTTAGCTGAAAAAGATTCCCAAATATAGGAATGGGTCGTGGCCCAGGTGGGAAGTTCTTGGGCCTCTGGATCCTGATTAAGAGGAAGAAGAGGTAGGCGCAAAACCCTACAAGAATTAAGGAGCCCAACATGATGACTATCGTACTGCTGCTCTACACACTGCACTCTTTTGGCTGCTACCTTTAACTGCATCAAACTATGAATCCTGTAAATCATTTACATAGTTGTTTATATGAATGTTGCCAATTCTGTGTAATGTGGAGTAGTTTCATAATACATTGAACTTAATAATATCCACAGACTAAGGATTAAATATCTGTGGAACATTAAAGATCTGCTTTTAGTCTTGTCTCTTCAAACTAATAACTGTAGGTTACATGGATGTACAAAGCATAAAAAGCAACACGATTTGCTGACTGAACTGAGAACATAAATTCTTAACTTCATTCACTCCTTGCATATGAGGAAAGACATTTTGAAACAAACATATTCACTTGGATCTAGCTTTGTATTTAATGCCAGTCTAAAAGGAATTACTTCTGCAGACAGGTTTGAATTTGGATGCACCTGAATTTATCTGAATTCACAAGGATAAACAAAGCATAGCATTTTAAGTAGTTCGACCTATACCTGAAATTAATACTCTTTTAGTGACTTTGTGACTTTGTGGCCAAGTGAGGTGACCCATACTCGGAATTTGTGCTCTGCATTTAACCCATTCAAGTGCACACACACAGTAGCGAACACACGTACCTGGAGCAGTGGGCAGCCATTTTAGCTGCGGCGCCCGGGGAGCAGTTGGGGGATCGGTGCCTTGCTCAAGGGTCNAGGGTGGCAGAGAGCTCTGGTCATTCACTCCCCCACCTACAATCCCTGCCGGACCCGAGACTCGAACCCACCACCTTTGGGTTCACCTTCATGTTACAAGTCTGACTCTCAGACCATTAGACCACGACTGCCCCACTAACTCTAATACTAATACTAACTCTGGACATAGAAGTGGGAATTTGTTTGTCTGACCATTTCCAAACAGACAAGGAGGTCTTTGACACCACCACACCACATATAACCCACATGCAAGGCTGTCCTGGCATGTTTTCCCTGATAGGTTAAAAATTTACAAATCCAGACCTCCAAATCCATGGTCCAGAAGCGGAGACCATGAAACTCTGATGCTTACAACCTCAACATGTCCTCACCTTACAACTCAACAGCCAGTCATCCTTTCTCAGATGAGCAGGATGCTATGTCTACAGCAGTAGCTGGAAATTCCCTCCAAGCTTATGATGACCCATTAGCCTATATTATAACCTGAAATTATAGCAGTACCACAACAATTAAATCTTTACTGGGAAAATCATATAAAACAGTATATGCATACAGTTTTACAAATATAAGTATATTAACAATACACACAGACTGATAAAAAAGAAGGGTAAAAATTGGGCTGGGGCCACAAAAACATTACATTAGGAAGCTTGAGTGCACATGGTTGTAATGTGCAAATTGAGTATAGTGATCTAAACTATCTCCATTTTGCTTATTTGAAAAATACATTTAATAGTCAATCTTCTTCTTCTTCTTCTTCTTCTTCTTTGGGCTTTTCCCTTCAGGGGTCGCCACAGCGAATCATCACTCTCC
>CM074951.1:24397421-24411895 GCA_037577455.1 Pangasius macronema | reverse complement strand
GGAATGGGATGGCACTTAAGTTCATATGTGAGTCAAGGCAGGTGAGCGAATACTTTTGGTAATATAGTGTAGCAGTGGAGAGTGGTATGTCACTCGGATTGGTAATGCTTGTGAGGAGGTAAGTTGGCTACCTCAATCACCTTTGTTGGAGCCTGGAGAATATGCTCATTGCCACCTGTTGCTAGTAGAAGCAGTCCAACAAGTACTAAGCAATCCACTCTAACTCCTAAGTCGAGGCTTAAGTGTAGGGGAGATCGTGCTTTCTGTATTGCGGCCCCCAGGCTTTGGAATGCCTTGCCACTATCTATTAGACAAGCTTCTTCTCTTAATATTTTTAAGTCCAGACTAAAGACATTTTTATTTTCTGAAGCGTANGGCTTTGGAATGCCTTGCCACTATCTATTAGACAAGCTTCTTCTCTTAATATTTTTAAGTCCAGACTAAAGACATTTGTATTTTCTGAAGCGTATGGCTGATGGGATATTTGTATGTTTTTATAACTTTTCTGTTTGTCTGTTCTGTGTTTTTTTCCGTTTTTGATGACTTGCTGGAAAGCACATTGGTCAATGGAAGTTGTAGTTAATTGTGCTATATAAATAAATTGTCATTGTTACTCTGAAACTCTGAAAATGTACCAGGGCTCAGAAAAATCCAAGACTGATAGCTCTTGGCCCACCGAGAGTGTTCAGCTGTGTGCTAAAAAGAAGGACAAGTGCATCTACTTTGTCTGTAAAAGTGTTGAACACTAATTTTCATAGTGTCCAGATATCACTTGTACTATCCAGGAAGAAGATTAATAGATCTTGGATGCATTCACACTAGTCACGTTGCTAACGATGCACGTACTCTAAAGAAAGCCTGTAGTGAGTGCCAGAAGATTCACCTCCGATTCCTTACTGGCAAAGTGCAGTTAACTTCTGGCATGTACCTTCAGCCAAACAGAGGGGAAAGATACTTCTAAAGTCAGAGAGAAAAGCAGAGGTCCTTGTCATTGGTTTCAGATGAGTTACCTGTTTTAGGTTCTTTAGCAGCTAATGTGAAAGCTTCCACTAGGAACTTTGGCGTCATTTTTGACTGTCTCAATTTCTCTCTTAATCTTATCAATTTCTCTATCAAGACAAAAGCTCCAGTTAATCTAGGTAATGCTGATAAAGTCAGGTGCCTGTTATCTTATCAGGACGTGGCGACATTAATACAGTAATCATCATGGTTGGATTACTGCACCTCCTTGTTTACACGCCTTAATCAAAGTCTAGTATCTCGGCTTCAGCTTGTCCAAAATGCAGCAGATTTTTGATGTTTAGCTGAAAGAGATTCCCAAATATAGGAATGGGTCGTGGCCCAGGTAGGAAGTTCTTGGGCCTCTGGATCCTGATTAAGAGGAAGAAGAGGTAGGCGCAAAACCCTACAAGAATTAAGGAGCCCAACATCTATCGTGACTATCGTACTGCTGCTCTACATACGGCTGCTCTATATATACGGCTGCTAGACCTTTCCCCTGAATCTAACTGTGAATCCTGTCATTCATTCACACAGTGGTTTATTGGATTGTCGCCCATTCTGTATAATAGGCAATACCTTTCCCCTGAATCTAACTGTGAATCCTGTCATTCATTCACACAGTGGTTTATTGGATTGTCGCCCATTCTGTACAATAGGCAATACCTTTCCCCTGAATCTAACTGTGAATCCTGTCATTCATTCGCACAGTGGTTTATTGGATTGTCACCCATTCTGTATAATAGGGAATATTGAAATTAATAAATTACTTTCATATAGTCTTATTTTAAATGATCTCAATATTTAGAAATATAAGAAAGCTGGATATGTGACAAACAAAGGCTTTCTTGATTTCTTTCTGCTTGTACTTCACAGACCAGTGATGCACTATTTGTGGCAAATATCAAAGATCTACTAGTATTTTTTTGTCTTGTCTCTTCAAACTAATAACTGTAGACTACATGGATGTACGAAGCATAAAAAGTAACACCACTGAACTCAACTGGCTGACGTGAGAACATAACTCCTTAACTTCATTCACGCCTCGCGTATGAGGAGAGACATTTTGAAACAATCATAATCGCTTGAAGTACTTTAATGTCACTCTAAAAGGTAACTAATTTGAGCCATCTCTGAACAGACAGGGGGGACTTTGACACCACCTATCACCTACTCACAAGGCTGTCCTGGCACAATTACAGACCTACAAATACAACCTCAGCATAACCTTATAGCTCAGCTTTATAGACAATATGGGAAGCCTGGGTTCCCTTAAAACTTCATCAAAATGCTATAATGAAATGCTTACCAAAATGTCTATATTAATCAGTGTTAATCTTGGTGGAATTCGGTATTTTAGCGAGCCAAATTATCAAATATCTCACTGCATTATCACACTGTTTGTTCATGTATCTCAAACTGTTTTTGGTGGACAGTGCAGCCTGCATGATAATCTCCTGTGAAGCCCCTGACACAGTGCTGATTCTGTATACACTCAGAGAAGCCAGGCATCTTTGGACATCTACGGCAGATTCAAGTACAATGTGTTTTAATGGGACGAACGATTAACGCTCATTTAATGCTCACAGTAGGCTTTTAACACGTCATTTTGAGCCCCGCCGGAAATCATGAGTCTCTGGTGGTAAAAAGCATCCCAATGTTTACTGGGCAGTGCACTCTTTGCTTGTCCTACCTGGAGGCACGACTTCTCTTCGTGATGATTGGTAGACCTCTCAAAGCAACGGAACCTTGCATCCTTATTCACATTTTCCATGAAAACTCATATTTCGATTCATCAAATAAGTTGCAAAATGAATCGAAAATACAGAAAGACATTGACAAAAATAATCATTTAGTGCTTCAGACTTTTCTTTCATCAAAGAATCCTCCATTTGCAGCAACTACAACCTTGCAGACTTTATAATAAACCAACCTAGTTGTTGGCTTATTGAGATAATCTGCAGAAATTTCACTCCATGCTTCCTGAAGCACCTCACACAAGTTGGATTGGCTTGATGGGCGCTTTTTTTTCGTACCATCCGGCCAAGCTGCTCCAACAGCTTGGTTTGAGATCCTGTGATTGCGCTGACCAATCCATTACAGACAGAATTTCAGCTGACTGCTTCTTCCCTATATAGGTTTTGTATCATTTGGTGCAGTTTTTGGGTCTTTTGCCCTGTACAGATTTGCCACTTGACATTTGCCAGATTTGCCATACTCCTCCAGCATCTTTTCATTTGTTCTGCACTTTAAAAAGTTCTTCTCTGTGATCCAAAACCTCAAACTAGATTAGATTCGTCTGTCCATAACACTTTTTTTTCCCCAATCATCCTCTGTCCAATGTCTGTGGTCTTTTGCCTATTTTAACCTTTTCCTTTTATTGGCCAGTCACAGATAAGGCTTTTTCTTTGAAACTTTGCCTAGAAGGCCAGAATCCCGGAGTCGGCTCTTCACTGTTGAAGATGAAACTGGTGTTTTGCTTTTTAAAAAAGCTGCTAGCTGAGGATCTGTGAGCCGCCTGTTCCTCAAACTAGAGACTCTGATGTATTTTGTTTCATATCCTTTGCATTGACTGATTGCCAAAATCTGTGAATCATCAACAACACCAGGTGTCAAGTTTCTTCTCTGGTGATGCTTTATCAGGCTTGTACTGTAGCCATCTTTGGTTCCTGCTTGTTTTAGGGGCTCATCACCTTAATTTTCTTCATCATATGAAATCCATGCTCAGTGTTTATTCAGATCAGGTGACTGACTTGGCAAGTCAAGAATCTTCCAGTTTTTAACATTGAAAAATTGCTTTAAAAATTGCTTTGTTGGCTTTGGCAGTATATTTGGGATCATTGTCTTACTGTAGGATGAAGCACAGTCCAGTGAGTTTGTGGCATTTTCCTGAACTTGAGCTGATAAGATGTTTCTAGACACCTCAGAATTCATTCAGGGGTAAGTTTTATGTAGTCTGGTCCATTTCAGCTTCCTCAGGAAGAAAAGTCTTTGTTCTGATTTCTCTTCACGATATGGGCCATGTTTACTGACCGAATCAGTTTATCAACAGAAAGACGTGAAGTCATACAGCAGTGTACGCTTATATCAACAGCAAAAATGGGAAATTATATATATTTTTAATGAGCACAGGATTACTGTTTAATAGGATTTAAGAACATGATTTGCTGCATACTCTACTTTAGGAGGCATATAGCCAGGTACAAGTTATAGCCCTGAAGAGGGTGCTAAAAAAATAATAAATAAAATAAAATAAAACAAATGTAAATGTCAGAAGAAGAAGAAGAAGAAGAAGAAGAAGAAGAAGACGGCGTGACGTCAATAACACGCGACAGATCAAACTCACATGGAGAAGAGAAGGTGCATTAGAAGGTGAGTCTCTCTGTCAGATTAATCATTGCTTTTGATATTTCCCATGCAGTTTAGAAACATGTTTTCATGTTCGCAATGTGTAGAAGAGTTCCTGTATAAAGCAATTTAATTTTTTGTGCCAGTGAATCATAGTGGATTATCAGAATTTACTGAGATTGGCTGTAAAAAAAATTCACCATGCATTACAAGGTATAAAGCAAAAATCAACACGTGTGCTATGAACTGAAGTGGATAATAACTATAACTTATGTTGATCATGATGGCTCAAGGAGATTTTCCTCGCCACCATTGCCTCTGGCTTGCTCATTAGGGATACATTTATATATTTCTGTAAAGCTGCTTTGTGACAACGGCCATTGTTAAGAGCGCTATAGGAATAAAATTTAACTGTTGCTGCAAGCATACCTCAGTAAAGGAGGAACGGCAGCAGACTGTGGCATGCTTGCTAAAGAAGACATAGAGGAAGGCCACGTCCTCTTCTCCATCCCCAGATGCGCTCTTTTACCAAAACTAAGAATGTCTTTGAAGAAGGTAGAGCACTGGACTGACTCTTGTCAGATTGATCTTAACAGTGATGTTCTACCAGAGTTCTTAAGTGGCTTCATTTTCAGGAAGGAGCTGTTTGGAGAGCCTGTCTGGCTGGGTTCCACTCCTCCTGGCAATGATGTACGAGTACAACTCAGCTGAGTCACATTGGAAGCCCTATCTGAGCCTTTGGCCTGATTTCGGGAAGCTGGACCACCCCATGTTCTGATAAAGGGCTTTAACCTGTTATTAAGCAAATTAACTGAACGCTGTGTTTGCTAATGGAGCGGCTGTTTTCTTTTGAAAGGTGCCAATAATTGTGTGTGTGTGTGTTTATCCATTTACATAGCTTCATGTGAATTTGCCCCCCTACTAAAACCTCTTTTTTTAAAAAACTTCTAGCATGAGATTATTTGTTGAGCTCAAGTCACATATCTGAGGTCAAATCTGTGAACAATAGAGACAAAAATCAGTGGGACAGTGTGTGAACTGTCCAGGTTTTTGAGATCGCAATAAGAAAATGTTCAAACGTTGAATCTGTTGTAAAAGGTATTGGTTAATAGTGGTAATGGTAACTTGTTTAATCAAACCACCTCATTACAGATTATTTTCCTATAACAGAATGTCCTAAAGTTGTTTAGACAGTGTCTGATTCACTGTTTTTCCCCTCGGAGCAACACAAAACGAGACCAAGCAGCGCCTCCTGGTGGACAAATGGACACTGGTCACTCACAACTCTACAGGTAACATGACTAGGCTGAGCCTGCACACCTACTGCATTAAAAAGTAGTGTACAGAGACCCCAAGTTTCATTTATCAGCCTCAGATCTCTCAGCAAGTATTGCAGAATTGTTACGAAAGGAAAAATCTCACTCCAGCCCAGCTGTGAATAACAAAATCTTTGAGTGAGATTAAGCTCGTTAACCATAAAGCCATTTTTCCCATATCTTTACTGAGGGTATCATTATTTCCGGATCCAATCATGTCCCTACAGGCTTTAATGAACACACATGACATGCAGCTATGACAGAAGTTGTATCCTGGATCCTTGTATCCTTAAATACACTAGAGCAAATATACACTGGAGGTTTTACTGTCTTATGAATGTCCAGTGGAACACGGTGAACTCTTGTTGCTGTTTAATTTCTATGCGTCTGTATTCAGGTGATATTCATGAGGTGATATCCAGGAGAATGAAGGCTGGGAGGAAGACGAGGGTGATGAGGAGGATTCCAGAGTGGCCCAGGCTCTGAGTTTTGAGGGAATGCCAGCGCTGGCTCCAGAGTGGAAGCGACCGCTGCAGGCTTCATGCTGAAGCTCTATGCCGAGGATGTGGAGTCAGATCTCAGGGTGATGGTGGAACCAAAAGCTCTGGCTAAACTCAGCCAGAGAGAGAGAAGAGCCAGAAGCTTCAGCAGCTCACACAGACCAGTACAGTGCAGTATAGTGTAGTACAGCATCATCATCACCCAACCACCATAGAGAAAATCATATTCCAAGGCTTTCTAAGGGCATAACGAAAACGTCAAGTATTTTTAGGAAGATGCTTGTGGTGCAAACTGTATGTCTGAATCAACTCTCAATCATGGAGCTAAAAACAATACAAATGCCATCTTGAAAGAAAAGTGTAAAGGTGTAGCTTCAAGCTAGAGCTCATTACAACCCGAAGACTGTAAGAAATGTGTGAGAATTCAGCACTGACTGCTGTGAAAGCGAATACCGTCTAGCTAAATGTTCTGAATTAAAAGTAAAAATGTTTAACATTTCAATTTTGTTAGATGTTTTGTTTAGTCTTCAACTGAGCCAACAGAATTCACGTATCAAACTATCCCATCACCGCTGTTTATAGTGTTTAACGCTGGCACCGGTAAACAGATCACGACACCATTTTACTGCGTGCGATTCGTGGGTCTTTGAGTAGAAGGATCCCATGAAGAAGTGATGGAAACCTGGCCAGAGTGAACACTGGAGAATATCTATTACACCAGCTGTGATTCTTTCATCGTTGCTCAGCTGCAGACAACAATCCAGTGTTTGAATTAGATTTTTAAAAAATTCAATAGGATGCAGTTCATCCATTTTTAAGTGTTTGATCAAGTCAAACTGGGCAATGACTCTGCCACTGCCACCAAATCTGCTCCTTCTTGTGACTGTATGCCAGAAATAGCCTTAAAATACACACTTGAAATGCAACGGAAGCTACTGAAGAAAAACTATCAGACATTTGACTTGCTGTGACCTTTGCTATTCGATCCATTTCAAAATGTAATCAGTTCATCTGTTAGTTCAGTTCAGTGATACTTCCATATAAATCCTTCCAACATTCACGCACTCTTTCTTGAGATATTACTCTAATGAGAACCTCAAACGGACAGACAAACCCACCCAGTGCGGAGGCATAATAAACCGAGCGTAGGGTTTAGACTGTTCACTGCAGTGAAAGATGATTAAACTGCTTGTACTTAAAGAAATACTGTGGCTTTACAACCTTTTCCTTAATGGTTCTGTGAAAAACTCTCTGAAAATAGTTTCCTCTGAAAGGAATTACAGATTCGCTTCTTAACTTACAAGAATTGGTCACCACTCTGTGAACACTTCGTATACTGAAAAGTTGAGTAAACATTCTTTCCAGCCTAATCTCCAGCTACAGATGAAAAACCAGAACCAGGTCAATAAACACTCACCAGTGTGCAGATCAAGTGTTTAATGCAGCCAACTACAGAATGCATACATACAGGAAATAAGTAGCAAGAACTAAAGGCAACTAGAAATAACTACAAAATACAACACGCGGACCAATACATTTACAAAACATTCAAAATCCTTACAAAATGGGCTGTATTGGTCCTCCTTTGTGTTCTGCAATTTGGATCTTTGTACAAACTGTAAAGATTCAAATTACCATCAAATTTCTGAATATTTCCACAATTTTACAAGTGCCAGGGAGAACCTCTTACCCACCGTCTTAAATCGGTGCAAAAAAACCAGTGACTCCAAAAAGCGCCGCTGCACTCTAGGACAGCGCGTGTCCCGAGCCCGTCAGCTCTCCACACCGATAGATCTCCCTTTAAAACAAAAATCTGGAAAATAAAAACAAAAAAAATCTGGAAAAATTAAAGACAGCCTGTGTACACCACTAGAATCAGGCTTTCCCAAAAAAAAAAAAAAAAAATTCTTGAAGGCAAGAAAAAAAAAAAAAAAAAGAGCACAAGGAAGTATGGGAAAGGGAGGGGAGAGAGGAAAAAAAAAAAAAAAAAAGCATCCGAATGCACCAGAAGTGAAAAAAATGTTAAAGCATGTGGTCATGCTTATTGTCAGAGCTCAGCTTTGGCTAGCGAGAGGGAAAGGTTATGCAAAACCTGCTCGTCCCTTATCTAAATATTTACAATGAAGTTCGTTTATAGACTGTTTAACAGTCCCCCCTTTGCTAATGGTATCCCTAAATAGTTTAGCGTGGGCGAGCGGCAGTCCCCGTTAAAGGTGAAGGTAGTCCTGTGCTGGCTGAGATGAGATGAGATGAATGGATAGGAGGAGCAGAGAGTCGGTGGAGGGCTGAAGGGAAGACCGGAGAGGCGTTTCTCTTGCTGGGCTCATGAAGAACGGTTCCTGCGGCCTAGGTGGCACCCGTGCCCTCCATCACCTGCTGGGCCTGCTTCTGCCCCATGCAGCACTGAGCCACAGACTGGAACAGCCTGCACCAAGAGATCCACGGTCATGTTAAAACGCATCGCATCACATCGCAATGCACCAAACACGTCACGCCAAAGCTTCAGAGAGGAAACGTATGACTCACTTCTCAATCTCCGGCGCGCAGTGGACGAAGTCGTGGCTCCAGAATTTAAAGGCAGGATTCTTGATCAGTTCGATGAAGGTGATGAGGAGTCCCCAGGGGTGCGGCCTGTTCACAATCAACCTCTCCAGTAGTACCCTGTGCCACAAAACAAGCCACAAGATTCTTAAAAGCCGTGAACATCAAGCCATTTAAGCACAGATAAAATGCACAGGTTTGTGATGCTGCTAGAAACCCGTGAAATGCAGGTTTTGTGGTTTTCCTACCGGGTGATCTGCTCCTGAATGGCCTCTGCATTGGCTTCAGCGAACAGGTAGAGCATGGTGCAGCTGAAGTAGTGCGTGTGGCTGTTCGGGTAACGCAGCTGATTGGCTATCGCATTGAGGAACAGATAGCGGCCTGAAGTGAAGGACAGAATCGGAGAGAAAAGAAAAATGAGAGGGACAATGGATTATAGCAACCAAAATACAAAAATGCTGTAGCTGTCACCTTTTTTTCCCCCCTAAAAAAAAATAAATAAAAATCATTAGGGCTGCACAATTGTTTAATTATGATTATAATTTTTGGTTTCATTCAATTAATATGGACTAAATTTGGATGTGTTTAACTCAGTGTATTTGTTATACATGTTAAATTTAGTGAAATTATTACAACCTACACATTAATAAATTTACCGGCCAGTACAGTGGCACACAATCAGCATCAGTTTGGCTAGTTAGTACAGGCTCAGAGCCGTTACTGCCATACGCATCTGTCTCACCTTCAGTGTCCAGGTCCACTGCGAGGTTCTGGAAGATGTCCATGTGTGCCGAGTGGGTGATGGTGCTCATGGAGGGCGTGCTGCCCTTGTTGTGGATGTGAGCGATGGCCTGCGTGCCTACATACAGCACCAGAGCGTTGATCAGCTGGATGTTGTAGCGGTTTCCTGGCTCATTGGACACCTGATGCAAACACAACCGCATGAACAACTGTAACATGCCACGAGCGAGTTAATCTTTTACGGGTGCTCATCAGTGATCCTTCTGCCGTTTTACAGGTCTATGCTGACTGCTGCTACACGGCATACACGCGACTTCTGCTAGAAGTATCTATGGGGTGTGTCATTTTATCTCTGTGGTCTTCACTGTGAGATGGTTAGGATGTGCTGTTACAGTAATGCAAATTTTTCCACTACAGGTGTTTTATTCTTTACATGTCGCTGTATGATGATCTTTAAATGTATGTAAAATTCAATTAAGTGACCTCATCACCATGTGATGCAAACATACAAAGTCAGAGGAATGAGTTGGATCCTGTACCTGCAGGTTGCTGCGCAGCTCGGAGAGGAACGTGACAGGCGAGCGAGTCTTCAGGTACGAGTCCAGATCCTTCTTGAACTGGGAGGGCATCACACCGGTGAAGTTGGTGAGAATCCGTGGAGCGATGTTAATCTCACTTAGCATGTCCACCTGGTTAAAGGGGAAGACCCACAAAACGAAATCACTTGTATCTGAAGTATCTCTTTTCGCTCTGATTCAGAGAATGTAAACGGATTAACAGGCACAAAATGGCACAAAGATGCCTCTTCATTGCGAATGACATGGGTGTGCTACCTTGAGGTTGGGAGTGAAGGGGTCTGGAAGCCTCATGTTGCGGGGAAAGGCACTCAGGATCAGGTTTCTCAGCTGGATGCAGTTGGGTGGAATCACATCACAGAAGCCATAGTGGTAATCGCACAGGAACTCTGGGAAGTCGTGCAGCAGGACCAGAAGAACCCGCAAGGTGCCCTAAAAGATTTATAACATGCTGATCGTCTCCAAATACAGGACTAGCGATTTCCGCTTCAATTCTCCTGATGATGGAGCAATTAAAGGAGCTTTTATACCTTATAGAGGATTTGCATAGGTTTGTTAAGCTCGACATTCCTCAGGAAGGGGGCCAGGAACTTAAATAAGTCGATCAGAAGCTGGGCATACATGGGCCATCCCTGTAGCCGGACATGACGCAAACAAATTAAGAACATCATTGTAATATGGCACAAACAGCACATTTTGCACATTCAGCAAACGCCTACCTTCTGCTGTGGGGTGTGTGCCAGCATTCTGGCTATAAAGATTCGATGCGAGATGAGCTCCAGCCAGGCATATACAAAACCAGGTGCTTTAGTTGGCCTCAAGATGTGGAAGGTGTTGCTTTAATTAAAATAATAAATAAATAAAAATTAACAAAAACACCACACACCCCACACTTTAAGACCAGGTTTATACAGCACAGACAGCGGTAATATTAATGAGAATGTCCATTTTACTGTTACTTTTTTGTGTGTACCTGTCTTCTGGATCCTCTAGAATAGGTCAGTTTTTTCAATAAATAAAAAACTATCAGCTGGTCTGAGTGTTTAACACGTCCATGCTGATGTAAAAATGCTGGACAGAGATGTACATAAGGTATACAGGCGAGCATAACAGACTTGTAGCACTAGCAGAACAGTGCAAATGTGGTCATTTTACGAACTAACATTTTAAAAGCAAGTGAGCTTAGAATAAAACTCGTGTTACCAGAAGGCAGTGAGGGTCTGGAAATTGATGGTCTCCAGCACGTGCTCAGGGGCATTAAGCTCCAGCAGCAGCATGATGAAAATGCGGTGGTATGGCAGCTGCTGGAAATCCGCCTGCCTCACGTCATGGTCCTGGATCAGCACGCCCACTACTATGCCCAGTACCTGCACAAACACAGAAAAGGTAAATCAATCCAAGGCCTGAATCCTTAACAAAGCCAATCAGAAACCAAAACGACATTCGGTCCTTTCGCATCAGCATCTTGTAAGCCTAAATATGATCAGGCATGTTCTTTGATCGTTCATCCCGCACCTTGTTTAACAGGTTGATCTTGGTGACCGTGTTCGTGGCCTCTCCGGAGTGCTTGACGAGCAGGGCAATGAGGCGGACGAAAGCGTCCAGGTTGTGGTAGCATTTGGCGCGGATGATGGCGGCGCTGGCCGCCGGGTTGTGCTGCTGCTCAGCCTGAGCACGGTAGCTTATTTCTACACACATCTCCGTGCACAGCCGGAAGAAACGAGTGATGAGGTCGTCCGTCTTCAGAATGCCTTGCTGATGCATCTGCAGAGAGAGAATGAGTGCGTGAAAGAGAAACATACTGCCATTCCACTTAGACCTCACCGGCCTGTGATTTCAGAAACTCTCAGTGGCAGCTGGTGGTGATTTTAGATGATATTAGAATCTAATATCCATCAGTTGCTCAACAAAACTTCACTGATGTCATAAGAATATTCTGTCTTTAATATTATGTATATCATAGCTACACATTACAACAAGGTTATGAATGTGTTCATAACACATTATAGATATGGCCAAAGAAAGTGTTAAGGTGCTCTAACCTGGCCCACAAAGGCAGAGAAGGCTTTGGTGCTGTCCCTGCCAGCAGCAGCTGAGTGGTACAAATTAACCCACTCTCTCAGCAGATACTCCGCTTTCTCACGCAGGCCTGGAGGATCATCATACTCGGACGCTTGTGAGATTCCAGAGTGCATCATGAAGTTGGGTCCTCCGTGGTGCCGGTCGATCATGGCCTCGTAATTGGAGCGAACCACATCCATGAGCTGGGGCAGGCTAGAAAAAGACCATGTTAAGAGTTTCATGAGCTCTCAAAAGAATTCCAAGAGCAAAGGCGGGATCCTCATAGCAAGTTTCCGCTTTTAAATTTTGCCACCGCGTCACCACACACCCAACGTGGGACGCATTTCGAGTAAAGCTGGGCTTCGCTCAAACTCTTCCTGATGCAAGACAAACAGTGCTGGTGAGATGTGGCAAAATTCCAAGCGGAAATACGCACTGAGCCAACATTTCAGTCACGTGATTTTACTGTTGCGGGAATAAGTTTCTGGGAATGTCACTAGTGGGGAAAGATTGCTAAACTTCCTCACCTTACTGTAAGCGAACAGCAATGTTACAAAAATCTATAAACTGAGCTGTGATGCTTGTGTATTCCCTCCAAATCTGCTCACCTTACGTTAGCAATACTTCACAGTTGCCTCAGAACATATCTAGCCAGCTAACACAGCGTGACAGGGAGACTCCGCTGCCCTGATGCTTGCTGCTGTACAGTACATACCCAGTGTATCAGGGCAGACACTTATCAGTATAAATGACAACAAATCTACTTAATGAAGCATAGACAAGATCAATGTTGCAGTCAGTCAACTATTCAGACCTCAGATGGCAGCGATTATTCAGAGTGATGTCACATAAAACACAAAAGATACAGCATAATACAGAGAAACATGAGTTAGACTTAAATACAGAAGCGTGCGTTCTAACCCTTCAGGTGCATTGGCTCTGGAGTGTGCACAGGTCCTCATCAGGGTCTCGATGGTGTGGAACAGGTCTGCTTCGGTGATGTGGCTCACGCTGCGCTCGTCCACCAGCAGCAACTTCACTAGCTGCATAGCAAACGCCACCGCCATGTAGTGCAGGCCGTTCTCCATCGACTGGAAAGAGAAGCAAACATCCAAAAGGTTTAACACACCTCTTTCCGATGCAGTTTCATTAAAATCAATTCTGGCCAAATCACTTAGGACAGGTTCTAAGAGCCAGGGTACAGAACGACAGGCACAGGTATAAATGAAGCCTTACCTGTGCAAGGTGCAGGTCATAATGCTGCATGTTGACTAGGTGGTTTCTGATCAAGAGCTCCACTGCCTCCACGTTGTACTTGTACTCATCACGGCACTCAATCAGGCACCTGTAGCATTTTAAACAGCACATTCCAGATGAGATACTACACAACTTTCCTTCAGAATCAAGATGAGTCGATGCTAGTTAACGCAATTCCACATGCTAATCAGGTTTTGGGCCAGTAGGAGCTTATATTCTAAACATAGTCTAGTAAGTCATTGTCCTCAACACAAGACAAACTAATTGGTTTGTGTCAGGATTTGTGCGAGTGCGTATGCTGCAAAAAAACATCTGCTTGGTTTTATAAGAAATGTGCCTTCCAGTTGTTCTGTGGTTTCCCTAATTATTCAGTCACCATGAAAATCTTCCACAACGCTTTATGCCTACTCTTTTACACGTACAAGCTTTATTCTTAAAGCCTATATGCCTGAAAAACTTATTCTGACGCTCGTGTGTTTGCATCCGACCTGGTGATCTGCTTGTTGCACCACTGTGGTCCGTAGGCACGGCTGTCCTGCAGCGCCTTCAGCACCAGCAGGTGGCACTCTCTGTAGCTCAGCAGCAGTTCAGCATCTGCACCACTAGTGGCATCCAACAGACCTTCGACAGCCTGAAGAGACATGAAGGAAGATTAAAAAAAAAAAAGAAATGACAAATATTGAAACATGGCGATGCTTCAAAAGCCTTAACTCAACTAGACTCGGCATTTCAACTCACTTTCTGCAGCAGCCCCAGTGCTGTGATGCCATCGCGGGAGTTACGTGCCATCACCACGGCCTCTAGCAGGCTGCGTAGGGCCTGGGCTTGTGGGTTCATGGCCAAAGCTGGAGGGATGGCATGCAGGTGCTGCTCCAGGTCAGAGATGCACTTGTCGTAGATGTGAGCCATGTCATCCGTAGGCCACGCCTGCTGCTGCTGATGCACAAGAGACACATGATTTAAGTAGAGCTCATTACTGTTATATCCAAAACGGAACCAAAAAAATAGCAGTGATGAGTTGATTTTGTACACACCTTCATAGGCTGGGCCAGAAATCCTGTAGGCTGAGAAAGATCATTGCTGGGCAGGAAGCCTGGCACATTGCGGGCAAACTCCTCATAAACAGCCAGCTGCTT